>OX038888.1:1800000-2217308 GCA_943789525.1 Agriphila geniculea | reverse complement strand
ACTGACTGACTGACTGACTGATCTATCAACGCACAGCCCAAACCGCTGGACCTAGAGACTTGAAACTTTGCACACAGATACCTTATACAGTGTCGGCATCCACTAAGGAAGGATTTTTGAAAATTCTATCCCTAAGGGGATGAAATAAGGGATGAAAGTTTGTATGAAAGTCCCTCAGTTTTGAAGCTAGGATCGTCAAATTTTGTGTTTAGGCTGACGATTGAAAATTAATAAATACGGGTCTCAGCGTTTTTCAAAATTCTACCCCCGAAGGGGTCAAAAGGGGGATGAAGTTGTGTAATGAAGAAAATCCTTTATTTTCGAAGTCAATATTGCTAAATATATAATTTAGGCTTATGGATGGAAATCTATCGCAACGTATATTGTTATTGTTAGTATTTCAACCCCTACGGGGATGAAATGGGGGTGAAAAGGTGTAAATAAACCTAAAAATTGATATGGATGTCGTTATTGGGGTTTTCTGGGATGACGATTGCAAAAATGACATTTATTTTGAAGTCCAACACGGTGGACATGATTTGACCCCTCAAGGGGTGAAAATGGGGTTCAAATTTTGTATGGAAAAATAATATTAAATGGATATTACAACTTTAAACTTCGTAGGAGCACGTCTAAAAATAAATAAGCAAACATATTTTTTGTGATTTTGAAAATAAACCCCTTAGGGGGTAAATGGGGTGAGTAAACCTAAAAATAGATACGGATGTCGTTATTGGGGTTTTCTGGGAGAGCGATTGCAAAAATGACATTTATTTTGAAGTCCAACACGGTGGACATGATTTACCCTCAAGGGGTGAAAATGGGGTTCAAATTTTGTATGGAAAAAAATATTAAATGGCCATTACAACTTTAAACTTCGTAGGAGCACATCTAAAAATAAATAAGCAGACATATATTTTGTGATTTTGAAAATCAACCCCTTAGGGGGTAAATGGGGTGAGTAAATATAAAAATCGATGTGGAGGTCGTTCTTGAGGTTTTATGGGATGGTGATTGCGAAAATGAGATTTATTTTGAAGTTCAACACGGTGGACATGATTTAACCCCTAAAGGGTTGAAAATGAGGTTCAAATGTATGGAAAAAGAATATAAAATAGACATTACAACTTTAAAATTCGTAGGAGCATGTCTAAAAATAAATAGGCAAACACATATTTTGTTATTTTGAAAATTATCCCTTAGGGTGTAAATGGGGTAAGTAAACATGAAAATCGATGTGGATGTCGTTCTTGAGGTTTCATGGGATGGTGATTGCAAAAATGACATTTATTTTGAAGTCCAACACGGTGGACATGACACATCATCGACCTGTACCTGGACATGCACATCCAGGTAACGAGAACGAGAACAGGCACGGGCACGGGCACAGGAACAGGAACGGGAACAAGAACAGGACGAGAACGGGACGGGAACGGAACGGGCTGGAACGGAAACGGCACGGGAAGGGAACGGGAATTAAACGGGAACGGAAAGAGAACGGAATAGGAACGGGAACGGAACGGGAACGAAACGGGAATGGAACGGGAAAGAGAAAGGGACAGGAACGGGACGGGAACGGTACCGGGAAAAGTAACGGAAGGAGTACGAGACGGGAACGGGACGCGAACGGGAATTTGGAATGGAAAGGGATGGGAATGGAACGGGAACGAAACGGGAACGAAGCGGAAACGAAACGGGAGCGATACAGGAACGGAACGGGAACGAAAATGGGACGGGAACTAAGGGGAAAGGATCGGGAACGGAACGGAACGGGAACGGAACGGGACGGGAACGGGAATGGGACGGGGAGGGAACGGGAACGGAAACCGGACGGGAACAGGAACGGGAACGGGACGGGGACGGGGACGGAACGGGACGGGACGGGAACGGGAACGGGAACAAGAACGGAATGGGAACGGAACGGGAATGAAACGGGAACGAAACGGGAATGAATCGGGAACGGAACGGGACGAGAACGGTACGGGAACGGGAACGAAAACGGGACGGGAACGGCAACGGAAGGGGTACGAGAATGGGACAGGAAAGGGACGGGAACGGACGGGAACAGAACGGGAACGGGAACCGGAACCGGAAACGTAATGACTGGTCAGATCCTGGTTGAAGGTTCTCTAAGGATTATCTCTAACATCCACGCGGACGAAGTCGCGGGCAGAAGCTAGTCTAATTTAAGATCTTTATTGTATGTACTTAGCCTTATTTTTGCAAATAAATTGTTTATTATATTATTATTATACAATGTCTTTGGTTTTGTACTAGCGATAACTTAACGATATGTAATGTACACTTAATTTTATCGACAAAAACACCCACTCGTTAGGTTTGAGAATCCATTCCCTTTGGAACGACCCCATTTTAAGTTATATGTTATAAGTATTAAAAAAGTTGCTTCGACAAAGTCTAAAGTGAAAGTGAAATATTCTTTATTTAAATAAGCTCACATAATAAACATTTTTAAATTGTCAATTCTTTTACCCTACCACCACCCATTATGACGTGTTTTAGCTGGCAACAAAAATGGGCGCAAAAAACAAACTCTACGGACTGCACTGCTGTCAAGATAAAATAAACTCATAAGTACCATATCAAAATTTGGAAAGTCCTGATAAAAAACCGGACATTTCAATAAAAGTCCTAATTTTTTTTTTCAAAAAGAACTGATTAACTGACAGTGACAGAAGTATGGCATCAAAAGACATCTTCGCTATGATGTATTTTTGTTGTGTGCTTACACTTTGTCGCACAAGATAAAATTAATGTTCCATTCAAAAAGCAAAGCGATTTTAGAGAAATTGGATCATCAGAAACTATTTATCGTAGGTACTATTTTCGTAATAAAGATCAATCAAGCTACCTAAAACTGTATCAACAATATTTTTTTAGAACGTAATTGTGGCAGCAACAGAGATTCAAAGTTGAAAAATCCTTGGGGGGCTGGTATTAGGCATATTCACCCTACTACAGTACTAGGCACGTATCTTGAAATTTTTTCGACGGAGTGGGGATAAGTTCGCGCATGTGCTCTTGTGAGCGACCAATAGCGCGCGCCCCTCTCCCGCCGCCCGCGCCCCTCACCGCTACGCTTACCCAAAATACGCGTTTCGCGCAATCCCCACCCGATTTCAAGTTATATGCCGCGTACTGTACTAGGTGGTACTGTCCATGGTACCTATCGCATTGATTTAAAAATACGAAAATAGAAACATGCGACTTAGAATTATACCGTCATTTTGTAGTCGTTTTTAATACCAGATAGAATAGGTTTAGAACAAAATTGTTTTTTCCCATTACAAATAAAAGATGACCCCCTCGGGACTCGGGACACCCTGCATCAAAATGATGGCTCCCCTTCTTAAATAAATATTATTTAGTCTTACTTAATGACCACCCTTATCACAAGGAAATGTCTTAATCATTATATGCCGTAAAATAGACCATTTACTATAATAGACGAAAATGATGTTATTGACAAGCTGAAAAATTGACGTGCTGGACCGTTTAGGGAGTACCCTTAGAATAATAAGGGGGTACCTACCTACAGAAGATTGCAAATAGGTGTGACTGATGTAGGTATCAGCTTGAACTTCTTGAATCGATTGAAAACCGTGCCAGGAGGCTCATCGGCAATTCAACATTGGCCGCGGCGGAACTTTTAGTCACCGTTGCAAAGTTGCTTGTTTATCGGTTTTTAGGGTTCCGTACCAAAATGGTAAAAAAGGAACCCTTATGGTGTGACTCAGTCTGTCTGTCACAGCTGGATATCTCGAGAACTACTAATGGTATCAACTTGAAATTTGGAATGGTTTAAGATGACATTTGCCCAATTATTTTGCAAATCCTTACTAATATTATAAATGCGAAAGTCCGTTTGTTTGTTTGTTTATAAAAATACCGTCCCCCCCTCATCTCCGAAGTTTGCAAACAGAAAAATCTGAAATAATTCTATGTGATAGCAGTTTATATAAAGATTAGAGGAAAAATAAAACGATGTCTCAATATATTGTGTGCTATATAAAGTGTGCTGTATTAATATATAAAGTGTGCTATAGCACACTTTTTTAGAAATTATCAAATTTCTAAAAAAGTTAGCATTAGCTCCACTATCGGTCAAGAGATGGCGCTGACCTAAAACTGCAATACTTATTTTATTATTCTACTCTGCAGTGTGGTTTAATGGTGCAATTATGATGGTACGGAACCCTCGGTGCGCGAGTCCGACTCGCTCTTGACCGGTTTTATTTTTTATAAAATACACTTTGGAAAGTGTGTGAGGGAACTGCAAGACCTTATTTATACCTCCAGCCTTGTACTATTATGTATTCTGTGCTCCAGCCCCTTTCCACCATCGGGGTACCGGACGCAGGTTAGCATTGATATGCTAACCTACCTACATAGTAGATAGTCCAAGGGTTCGTACCAAACGCTTTGCCAATCCTTTTTTAAGCGAACTGCTAAAGAATGGAAATGCGCTGCCTGCTCATTGTGTTCCCCGATAGTTACAACCTTGGTCTCTTCAAGGCAAGAGTGAATAGGCATTTCCTGGGCAAGCGTGCTACATCTTAGACCACATCCTGTTTACTAAGATGGTGGTCAAATACCTGCCTAGTTACTAGTACCAATAAAAATAAAAAATAAAAATTAACTTTGTCAAGGGGACATTTCGCCAATTCTGTGCCACTGCGCCGAGGATCATCACATCAACATATGGTACCTACCAGTTTTTTGACGTCAAGTCGCTTTACCTAATGTAGGTAGGTACCTAACTGTGTTTATACTGTGTAGTGTGGAGTGTGGAATGGTGTAAAGGTAGGTAATAAATTGCGAAACGGTAAAACATGCTTTCCCTGTAGGTACCACCATTTAGGGAATCTTGATCCAAAACATGTGTGACTCAGTCCCAGACACTGTAAAAAGTTGCTACAATATTCAACCTTATAACTATAATACAAGAATTTAAAATTGAGTACCTATCTACGTGAATGCCATTTCATTTTATTTAACAAAATTAAAACTCGCAGATAGGTACATTACATTTATTACATAACGGTAGGTATGACGATATCCTTACAAAGAGGGAAAATAGTTTTTTTTTTTATTTTTGTTGCATTTTTGTCTTACATTACAATAGAAAAATTGCCTTTTCACTTCTTTTCTCAGTCTTCTCATGCTCGCAAAGTTCGTCCTTATGTTGGGCATTGGTTTTATAAAACAGAATAATAAATGCATACAAAATAGAATCGCTTTTCATGCTCTAACTCAGCGAACTAAAATCTATGGAAGTGTAATTGCAAACAAATATTGCTTAAAAAATGGCACCACGGGGCCGAAAAAGTACAACCCGCTCAGCTTTGTGACAGACGTTAGTGTTCCGACCCGGTGACAGACGTTAGTGTTCTTTTCAATAAATTGCAGTTTGTATTGTAGAGAAAAGATAGAAAGAGAGAGTTTATTAGAAATCACGTCCTTTATAGTCAAATGGTGTAAAATATGCAAAGAAGGCAGTAAAAAGATGCAGAAAAAACGTATCTTATTTTTTCGTTTAAGTATAGAAAATATCTATGAGTATACAAATACAAATTATAGTCGCTAATAAGCAACTAGTGTTCAAATGCTTTGTGCTGCATAATTAAATGCCAGCATTTTTAGCTCTATCCACTTAGTTGTACTTATCGTGTGGTGCCATTTTTTGAGCAGAATACTTATTCCATAGATTTTAGTTCCCTGCTCTAGCTAGCTAGTGCATAAAGTAGACTCTAAGACAAAGGTCGTCAGTTAAACAGCCACACACGCAATTAAACTTTGGGTAGTATTTAATCGGATAACAATAAATTCCCATTTTGGGTATCAAAAATACTAAGTGGGCGACGGACTGCGGGCGACTACAAAATGTTGAAAATGGGTGACTTTAAAATACAAATTGAGTCAATTGTTATTCAGAACGGGCGACCAAATTACTATTTGGGCGACAATCTTAGGGCACACAAACCATTTAAAATTTGGCATAGGTAAGTACCTATATTTTATTTAAAAAACCGGCCAAATGCGAGTCGGACTCGCGCACGAAGGATTCCGTACCAAAAACGGCAAAAAAATCACGTTTGTTGTATGGTAGCCCCCCTTAAATATAAATTTTATTCTGTTTTTAGTATTTGTCGTTATAGCGGCAACAGAAATACATCATCTGTGAAAATTTCAACTTTCTAGCTATCACGGTTCATGAGATACAGCCTGGTGAAAGACAGACAGACGGACAGCGCAGTCTCAGTAATAGGGTCCCGTTTTTACCCTTTGGGTACGGAACCCTAAAAAGGTGACTATTATCCTAACCGAGTTGACAAAAATACCATGTTGGGCAGCTTAAATCAGATAAATAGTTACGTAAAATAGTTGCCCACTCAGTATTTCTGTCACTCGTTTAGAATTTTCACTGCTAACTTCAATTATTTGTAGAGATGCGCCGAATGTTCGGCCGAATATTCGTATTCGGCATATTCGGCATATTTTTTCATGTTCGTATTCGGCCGAATATTCGGTTTATTTGCCGAATAATTACCGAATATTTAAATTGTACCAATACTACCAATTATTTATTGACAAAATTAAAAAAGATTAAGATGATTGTCTAGCAAACGGTCTTTAAAATAACGGCGATAACGTTTCCCACCCTCTAACTAAACCTTAACCTATAGCAATTAATTTTCGGTATGTGTTTAAAATGCTTAACAACTAGGGCTGTATGCATGATTTTTTAAATATAAATTAAAGATTTTAAAATGTAAGCCCTTTTTTGTTTAGTATGAAATCAGGAAATTGCAAATATTTCAAAATTTATGATAGAAATTTAAAAAATCAAAACGTACCTACAGCCCTAGTTTTTAGGCGTTTCAAAAAAATACTGATTTTTAGGGTTCCGTACCCAAAGGGTAAAACGGGACCCTATTACTAAGACTCCGCTGTCCGTCTGTGTGTCTGTCTGTCACCAGGCTGTATCTCATGAACCGCGATAGCTAGAAAGTTGAAATTTTCACAGATGATGTATTTCTGTTGCCGCTATAACAACAACTACTAAAAACAAAATAAAATTCATATTTAAGGGGGCTCCCTCCCATACAACAAACGTATTTTTTTTTGCCGTATTTTGGTACGGAACCCATCGTTCGCGAGTCCGACTCGCACTTGGCCGGTTTTTTTAGAATATTTAAAACTACTATCATTAAAAGAACCAACACCAGTATTAAAATGTATAATCAAATCAAGTTTTTTTCAATAATTAATGTCAATGTTTGCCTCATTTTTATAAACGTTAATTAACGTTATAATAAATTTCAAAGTATGCAGTTCCGAACTGCAATTTGTAACCGAAAGAGTGGTACATTGACTAAGCGAGCCGTGCTAACGCACACAGAACAGAAGGGGCTGTGCTGTGGCAAACGCCCGCCGCCCGACACGTCTACAAACCTGTTTACTGCGCAGAATTGAACCGAATGATTCGGCCGAATATTCGGTTCGGTACATTTTGGACCGAATATTCGGCCGAACATTCGTATTCGGTTAAACCTGCATTCGGCGCATCTCTAATTATTTGTCTCCCACTTGTAGTCGCCCGTTTTGCGTATTTTTTGTAATCCACTGTTTGTCGCCCGTTTAGTTATCTTTTAATTATTTCCAGTCACCCAATTAATTAATTCCCTTAAACCTTTTTTTTTTTTCAAATAAACTTGTTATTTTACCTATTCGTTTTTCTTAATTTTTTATACATAATCCATGTTTTAAACTATTTTATCTACCCCCATGCTTTAAATCCTCTGTAAGGGGTTCTGAAACAGTTAGCTTACTGCCATCATTACAATATCCCGAGCGAGAGCTGGTCCTGCATGCAGCGCCGCGCGCCCACGCGCGAGCAACGCATTATGAAATTCAGTACAACATTATAACACTCTTGCGGAACACATAATGACGAGGAGGGAGAGGAAAGTCAAAGTCAAAGACAAAGTCAAAGTCAAAACCTTTATAGAGGATACAAGCCGAGTGTGATAAACCCACATTCGTGTTTTAATACCCCTCGTTATAGTACAGTTGCATAAATAACTATTGCAATATTGCTGTTTAATTCCGTCACAACTCACAATCGAAGTGAAAAGAAAAATCTACTAGGTAATACATAGTAATTAACTAAATAAATAATAATACAATACCCTTTTCCATGAATCCCTTATCTATGACGTCATTGGCGGCGGTCAAGGTTCTCCAGGGTTGTCACGCTGCAAACTTACGACACTATTTTTTTTGTTGTACCATTAAAGTAAGTCAACAGAATACATAATATACAAGGTAAGTCGCAAAATATATGGTTCCACTCATGATTACAAGCAACTTTTACTATGGGGCCAACTCTGATATCGCGAAAAGAAAAACAGCTGTTCCATACATTAAGGAAGTAGGTATTGCACTTTTGTATTGTATGGTATGGAACTTGGTGACCATCTGACCAACCCTGTATGTTTATTTTACAGTACAAGCAATCTAAATTTACAGGATTTAAGGAAAATTACAGGACAGCTTTAAATAAGTCCTGTATTTTACTTGACAAAATACTTGTATGTCTTGACGTGGCCAAAATGATAGCTAAAAAACGGGACGTCCTGTAAAATACATGACTGTTAGTGCTAATCATTTATGTTTTTTGTCTATAGCAACACTGCTTGCAATTTTGCCGGCATTTTTATATAGTCTTTTCTCAAATGTCATGTCATGTAACTGGTGTGTGAAAAATTTCGAGAATACAACACCTAATTTTTACGTTCAATGGTTTTTCTTTTTCATAAAATACAATTCAGTCATCGTAAAGTAGTGATAGAATTCTACAATGACACTTGGCCACCCTATGGGGCAGCAGATTTTTTTTCGTGATATCAGATTTGGCCCCATAGTAGAAGTTGCTTGTATTCATGAGTGGAACCAAACCACCCCACTGCGGGAACCAAATGATTAAAATTTCAGCGTGACATACTTGTACTATTAGTTATTCTGTGGTGACATGGAGAAATTATTTGTTTTCTATTATTGTATATCTATGAAACGCTACGTCCCCCCCCACACTCCTTATCATTAGTAATAGAAAAGAAAATAAGTTGATTCTTTTCCTATTGTCGAATTATCGCCTCTGTGGTCTAGTGGTTCGCCCACCCGTGTAAGACGCAGGGGTTCCGGGTTCGATTCCCAGGGGGGGTACAATTTGTACTCGGTTTGGTTGGTGGTAGGGCTTATTTCAAGTCCGCCTGGCTAGCTACCACCAGTCACTATCTTACCTAAGTCTGACGCCATAACAACAATTTAAAAATTCTTGTGTTCCGGCAGTTAGAGGTAAGATAGCCAGTTCCTCAGTGATGTGGATTCCGGGAGTAGTGCGCTTCCACCTTCTGCCTTATCGTCACTTAAAATCAGGTGAGATGAAGGCCAAGCACTATACCGTTGTGAATAAAAAAAATATATATTTATGTTTTCCAAAATGTATGATCGCCAACCCTACTCACTCAAGGTCTAGTCCTTCTTCGCGTCAATCGACCCTAGCATGCGACAGCTTTTTCGGTACCTACCTCCACCTAGATACCTACCTACTAATAATTAAAAACCAAGTTGTATAGGCAGCCACCGCTGAAATGGATAAAAAAATACCCAAATGCCGAATTTTACAAAAAAATACCCAAATCGATTTCAGAGTTGGTCCCATAGTAAAAGTTGTTCAGTTTCATGGTCCCTATCTACCATATTCGACCGAGGGGTATTTTCAGCCCCGGATCTATGTTTTCAATAAGGGGGGGCAGACGGCCAAATTGACACCTTCTAGCAAACAATTTTCATCAGTTCCCCCCCCCCCCCCTCCCCTCGCACGCACTTAGCTAGGGTTACCATCTTCGTAAGGGAGGATGCATAAAATGGCAGTTTTTTTTTCAGAAAAATGCCTGCCTATAAAAAAAAAATGGCTGTGCAGCGCGATTTTTTGTCAGTTTTATCCAATAATCGTGTATTTTGCCTATCTTTATTTAAAAAAATCGGCCGCACACGCACAGCGCGATTTTTGTCAGTTCTATCCACTAATGTTGTTATTTTGCCTGTCTGTAGAAAAAAATGCGATTTTTAGTCAGTTTTGTCTACTGATCTGACTGTGTTTTATTCGGGCGGGTAGATAACGTTTTGGCGCCCCCTTGAGGGTACCGCCCGGGGCAGGTGCCCCCGTTTGCCCCCCTAGATCCGGGGCTGGGTATTTTTAGTGAGTAACAAAGCTTAAAACCATAAAAATTGCATCTTGCCTTCGTAAACACACTTCCCAAAGTTCGCATCGATCGATCTTTTATATTGTATATCCACCCTATTTATTAAATAAATTAAATATGATTAAAAATTAATTTTTAGGCAAACATTTTAATATTGTTTGGTGATTCAGTTTTAGTGAAATTTCTATTATTTTGAAACTAGTGATGCAACGAATACTAATACGAATATTCGTATTCGCCGAATAGTAGATATTTACCGAATATTCGTATTCGCCGAATATCATCACGAATATTAAAAACAAACTTGTATTTATAAATTATAACTGAACGCAAATTACGATTTGGCTGTGCACCGTGTATCCGAGCGCACCTATGCACTACACTGTTTGTATCTATTGACGAGGGATTAGAAATGAAGTAGACACGTATCTAAAATAACCTAATTTCTCACCTGCTGATCCATTGGTTTTCTGGCGTGAAGATATATATTACCCGAAGCTGAAAAAACTGGCCCCGAAGTATATTTCATTAAAGCGTTCTACTGTCGAATCAGAAAAGAAATTTACGACCGCTGGGAATGTACAAACAGAAAAAAGAAATCACCTAATAGAAGTTAGAAATGTTGTACTTTTTGAACATAAGTTTGTGAGCAGTTAATTTCAATTTAATATGTTTGTAAAAAAATAGTGTGTATTATTAATTAGCTAGTTGAATTATTCGTATTCGTATTCGTATTCGCCGAATAGTAGTTTGATATTCGTATTCGGATTCGTATTCGTTAAAGTAGTATTCGTTGCATCACTATTTGAAACCCAATTTATTTATTTGATGATTGATATTATTTCCAAGTAATTCTTTATTAATATTTAGGTAAGCGTTTTAATATTATTTGATGATTTAATTTAGGTGACAAATCTACTATTTTAGGAACAAATATTATTTATTAGGTCACTGAAAATGTATTTATTAGGTAATTGATAAAATCATACCCTTTATTAATCGAAATCTGGTTAAGATTTATGTTTTATTATTATTTATTATTTATGCATATCGTTGTATAAGCGTAGGCGTAGGATGAGACCTTGTGCTTAGACACACCAAATATGGCCCAACATGAATGGACCAAGTTGTGATTCAAAGAAACTTAAAGGAAAACTGTTATGACTCTGTTATAATTAATTTAAATCAAATCATTTACCAAGAAATTAATATTGTTGTTTTGAGAAATAAACTTGACCTATTTTCAATTCTTTGTACTAAATAATTAAATTAAAAGTAAGTTAGTATGTTTTCAAAGTCAAAATTAAAAAAAAAAACAAAATTCAAAATAATTTATTCAGTCTAGGCTGTCACAAGCAAGTGCTTGTAACTTCACAAGTGTGAATGTCATAGAAGCTACGCCATCGGTTCGCAAACCCTAAGCGGGAGACCTTGTAACGAGAAGAACCAGCAAGAAACTCGTCAAGGGCTGCTTTTTTTTCAAAGTCAGAGTAAAAATAATTTTACTTATTTTAATTCCCAAGACAAGAAGGTAAAGCAATATTACTACTTATCTTACTCAGTAATTCAGTATTCTTTGGTAAAAGTATGAAATTGCCGATTTGTACTGAAAAATAAAAAGTCTTTTTCTTAAATATAACATATTTAATAAAAATATTTACCCTCAATATCTTAGATACATTGTTGCCATCTAATCGGAAGTTCATTTATGCATTTGCGATAGAACTCTAGGATGGGAATCGATCCCGGGACCCCTGCGTCTTACACGAGTAGGCGGACTACTAGACCACAGAAGCGGTTAAAAATAGTTATTTGTTATACAAGAGAGCAAAGTCATTTTTTGCTGCGAGTGCTGACTTTTAATTCACGAACTAGCGAAGTAGTCTAGAATTGAATCACGAGCGTAGCGAGTGATTCTAATACTACTGAGCACAGGGAGTGATTTAAAGGCACGAGACATCAAAAAATTTGCTCTCGTGTTAAACATACAACTTTTCACCTCTACCAGCGAGAAAAGGTGTTAGAAATTAAAAAAGCACTTTGCCTCACGCTCGCAGCAAAAGTCGATTTTGCTGCGAGTTTTTGGTAAAAAGCACTTTGCCTCACGCTCGCAGCAAAAGTCGATTTTGCTGCGAGTTTTTACGCGCCAAAAGCACCCTTTTCGTGCTGGAGAGGTGAAAATAAAATTTTGCTTTCGTTATGTGGAAGTTATTGCTAGTTAGATATACTTAGCAGACATTGTAGTTTTTTGCATCCTTCCGCGAACGCCTGTATTGTGTTGATGACTAAATCGCAAATAGAATGTTACCTAATTTGGCGAGCTGTATCGATCGGTAACAGCGTGGGTGGCGGGCGTCGAGAGCTCGAGACATCTGAGAAGCCTTATTAAGGAATATAGACTAATAAACCCTATATTTGGCTAAAATTAATGGGGTGGTTGACACCTGTGGTGATTAAAATATTTTTGTAGAAGAAACTTAGAGAAGATAATTCATTATTTTCCTAATATCCCACATGGGTATCGTGATACCTAGAAACTTTCTATCTTCATTCGGTAAAACAAAATTAGTCTGTGATACTTAAATAAAAGTTATGTTGACATTATATGAATATATGCCACCTAGGTGCGACCTACCTATACGTAGATCTCAAATACCTAGGTCTCAAATATTTTCATAATAATAAAAAGTTTTGAAGTTCTAATGTAAGTAGGTACTTAGGTATGGGTCTTTCGTCGATTCATACCATGAGTGTTTCATACCACGGTATGAATCGCACAAGGAAGCTTTTTGAATTTACTGTTTGATACCAAGCAACCTTTTTAATGTAATTTTGCCAGCATTTACTTTGATTTTTTGATTTTTGATTTTCATACCATGGTATGAACAGCGAATTTAAAAAGCGTCCTTGTGCGATTCATACCGTGGGATGAACCAGCCCTGGTATGAATCGACGAAAGACCCCTAGGTTAGGTATGCACCTAGCTCGAGAAACTTACGCTAAATATAATCTAATCTATATAATGCTTTGTACCTACAGTACTTTTTTTTACTTTACGTAAGTAAAGTAAAAAGCATTTAGCAGCATTTAGCATTTAGCATATATTTTGAAATCGGGTGGGGATTGCGCGGAATGCGTACTTTGCATGCATAGCGGTGAGGGGCGCGGGCGGCGGGAGAGGGGCGCGCGCGTCGCTCACAAGAGCACATGCGCGAACTTATCCCCACTACGTCGAAAAAATTTCAAGATACATGCCTCGTACTGTACCTACTCTTACTCTGCCTAATGAATAACACATTATTTCTTTCATAAGTAATTTCATTTTGAAATCTAGAAATCATCATTGACTTTTGCGGTTGGCTATTCACATGATCCATTTTAATTTATTTCCTGATGAAAATCGAAGCATCATAAAAGCCTTATTTAAAAACATTCCGTATTTCTATTCTAAATTCGAATCTTACATAAGCCTGCGAATGAATCACTGTATTTTTCAATGTCAATGTTATTTCCAAACTAAAGTTACCTAGGTAGTTGCTTTGTTACAGGTAATACATTCGTCTATTGTATTGTCTGGTATCATGATTAATATTGTGTTTGTGTAACAAATTTTAACATAATTACAAGGTTATTCACGTTTTCTGTATAAATTAGTCACTTTTGTTAAATAAATAAACATTTCTATAGGAATATTTTACTTATTAACATAGGTAGGTACCACAGAATAACGAATGCTGATACACTATACTATTTATAAAGTTGTTCTGTGACTACACTTAGCTAATTTCAGCATACGAAGATGGTACAGTCAGCACAGCAACGAAAGAACGAAAAGTTCACATTTTGTCACAAGAATTTTGATAAATGTTTCAAAGTGTGACAGACATAAAAAGTTGCTTTGACTAAAGTGAGCTTTTCGTTCTTCACTTAAAAAGTCGCGATGGAAGCAAGTTTGAAATAAAAAAAAAGATATATCACGTGATATACAACATGTTTCAAAATACTCCAAATGCCGAATATGGTAGATAGGGACCATGAAACTGAACAACTTTTACTATGGGACCAGCTCTGAAAGTCTGAAATCCCAAAAAAATAGCTGTTTCCTAAATTAATAACTATAATATCAAAATGTATAAAACAGCTGATTTTTCAGCCCGCCCACCGTTGCAGCCTGGTATTACGAAAAGTTTAATGCGATACACGCAGCTGCGTCCGTGCTTCGTTTTGATTGTTTCCTATTACAGATCACTTTCGTATGCGATATTGCGAAGTGATTGCGTGAGTTTGACAGTTTTTCTCTAGTGTATCTGACATTGTTCGTTTAGTAGACTATGAACGACGGTAGCCAAATTCAAAATGTTTGTTATAACTACAACCAACGAACTGCGGACGATTATCGTGGCCAAGTGACTGCGTTACGCAATTGCGTACATTATTTTCGTAATAGGCCCCGAAGTTTTTTTTAAAAGAGGGCTTTTCAAAATGACAAAAACTGTAGGCTCGCTAGATGGCGTTGATAAAAATTTATGAATGTGTCAATGTAAATTTTTTTACTAAGCTTCGAAGAGTATTCAAGTAGGAAGGCAGATGAAACTCTAAAATGTTTCTCTTTGGGTAGATGTTTCTCTTTGGTGCAGTGTAGGCCGTTTATTTTTAAAAGTCAATTTTGACAAATCTTTTTCCATCAATGCCATCTAGTGAACAAAAGTTACTATTTTTATTTTTTAAATGTCACTTTGAAAAGCTCTCATTCAAATAACCTTCAGGCCGCAACGGCCAGCTCTCAATGAACTCCACAGTACATGTCATAGAGTAAGATAAAAAAATGCGATGTTGTCCAACATTTTGATTGTATTTTTTTTCTCACACGTACAATATTGAAAAAGGAACACATCGTCCGCCATTACCAGCCGCACAGACGGCCATCTGTCGCAGAGCAACCCATATCGATTGCCCGCAAGACCGCACCCTCAGCCTGAAAAGCTGCCAAACGCTGAAACCTTTGATAAACTAAAAAAAATATTTAAAAACTCAAGCACAGAATACATAATAGTACAAACTCAAGTTCTTTCAAGGTTTACAAACCTATGTATTGTAACTTTAAAAAATCAACGACTGAAAACAAACTATAAAAAAGAACAGTAGGCTTTTTTAAAAAGCCAAAATTTAATTTACAACTGAAAGTTTTGCCGGTGAAAATTAGATACTTACCTACCTATAAGTTTTGGAAAAAAAATTATTAAAGGAAATCTCAGATTCTTCTTTGTTGTTAATAGAATTGATATTAAGGCTGTATATTTGCATTTCAACGACTTGGATTGGCTTGGAAAACCACTGTTTTCCAATGAAGTTTTCTAAAGAATGAAAGTATCATTATTGATGTAAAAATTAGTTTTAGGAAGCAAAATTCTTAAATTAGTGCCGTATAGAGAGAAAAACATAATAAATTGACAGGTATTTTAAAACGAAGACAATCTGTTCAAGTGGAATTTCAAATTTGCTTGTCAGAGGTATTTTTCAAAAACGTTTCAGGTGTAACAAATATGAATTCGACTCATATTTATTTTTTCACTTATTGTTTGTGTTTTCAAGGTAGAGAGAAAATTTAAAAAAATGCTTTTAATCACAGAGAAATAAAATATTAAAAAATGCGCAAATCGGTACACTTTGACATGTTTTTTACTGGTATTTACAGAATCTAAAGTAATTTTTAATTTTTCTTAGGAATAATGAGGTATTTGTCTAATGTATTGCGTGTTTTCTATATACTTATATCTATTTAATAATTTAATAGGAATTTTCAAAGTTGCGACCTCATTACGGCTCGCGCAGAGTTGTTTTGATCATTTGTATTGAAAATTTAAAAATGGAACGTGATGCGACTCTACAACCTTAATAAGCCGTGAAAAACTAAAGGACGTGCAAGGTATTTCTAAATCAACTAAGCCTATTTTTCACGATTTTGTGTTTTTTACTTCGATCAGGTTTTTTATGAAGATAAAAAGTTTCGATCATTAATACGTAACGCGAAAGCTTAGAAGTTACAGTTATTTTTCCTTTTTTTAATAACACAGGACCAAGGGTGAGTCAGGCAGGGTTGAGTCAGCGATGACGTCACTTCCCCTCGCTCCCTTAGGGCCTGTCTGGAGGGTGGCGACGTGAGTCATGGGGTCCATCTACTGAAATAAGACCCTATATTGTTATTAAACCTTTTACGTTAATAACAAAAGATTAAATAAATGGTTACAGAAAACTAAATGTAAATTTGTACGCCATGTTATGGACTTATGGTAGAATATATCATGGACTTATAAAATAACTTATTATCACAAATTATTGCAGCACTGCATTCTAATAAATAAATGATTAAAAAACAAACTAGCGGTGTCATTTTCTGAAATAATAGAATGTCCTTTTCAAAGTACCAATCTATCTCTGCACCAAAATTCATCAAAATTCGCTGTTCTATAGTTTAGCGTAAAAAGCAGACTGACTTATTTTCGCATTAATTAATAACGATCCTACCATAGTACTCATATCCTCTGTACCAAACCTCAAAATCGGTACAGCAATTGTTGTGTCTAAGCAACTTTTCTTAGGATCAGCCATGGCATGGGATGGGTGACCAAAAATTTATAGGTAATCTAGAGCTCCTCAAGACATGTTAGTTAAGCCTTTGGTCCCGACTGAATTTGCAGTCGTTAACACTCATCAATACGTATTGGGCCCGCAAGTCTATGCCCATCTGTGTGTGATATAATTAACAGTAAAAAGAGTTACACAAATTACATGAACACTTTTACCTAACGACATTGAGGGCAATCAACTTTTACCACTGCACCTACGCGGTAGTGGGCGGACCTGCCGCCCGGTTCGATTCCGGTGAGGTCACCGTTAGTCGTTCATAATTTGCTATAGTAGGCTTTATCAGAGATCTAGCCTCTAATATCAAGCAAATCAGGATGGCTTAAAAAGAACAATGAACTAGGAACATAAATGTTTATTTTTTTAATAAAAATTAAAATAAAAAAGCATTTGACAATAATTGGCATACCATTTTGAGATGGCATTTTCCCATTTTTAGTGTTCCGTAGCCTAAATGGCAAAAAACGAAACCCTTTAGAGTCTGTCTGTCTGTCCGTATGTCACAGCCACTTTATTCCGAAAGTATTAAGACTACACAGTTGAAACTTGGTAGGTAGAGGTATTCTGTTAAACGCTTAACGAACTTAATACAAAAATAAGAAACATAAAAGATTAAGGGGAGCTCCCCATACATGGAACTGAAACTGAAAAAAATTTTTTTCTTCAAACCAACACGTGTTTATAGATAGGTAGGTCTTTAAAAATGACATTGAGGTTCCCCCCCCTTTAACTTTTGAAATGTGTCCCCCCCCCTTTAACTTTTGAAATAAGAAAGTGAAAAATAAAAAAATATATGCTGTAGATCTTAACAAACACTTTCAACGAAAATTAATTTGAACGAGATATAGTAATTATTTTTCGAGATACAGCACATTTTCCAAAACCGCAAATATATTATCCCCGTCAAATGGTAATGCGCGTGGCGGCCATGTTGATGACGTCAAAATGACGTAGTGAAATCGAACACTCAGTACCGTTAGCAAAACTGGCTGGCGGGCGAGTAGGTATGATAATCGATAATCGATGCCGAAATAATCGATTATTTGATATTAGATTATTTCAAATGTGTAAAGTCTGATTATCAATTTCTTAGAAAAAAGGTAAACAATGGTGTTACCCGAACAAAACAACACAAAATGAAGTAGTATATTGCTATGTCAAGAAAAAAACACCGGCCAAGTGCGAGTCGGACTCGCGCACGTAGGGTTCCGTACTAAAATCCGGAAAAAAAATATGTTTGTTGTATGAAAGCCCCCCTTAAATATTAACTTTATTCTTTTTTTAGTATTTGTTGTTATAGCGGCAACAAAAATACATCATCTGTGTAAATTTCAACTGTCTGCCTGTTGTCGTTATTAATAACGAGCAAAAAACGGCAAAAAACATCACGTTTGTTGTATGGGAGCCCCCCTTAAATAATAATTTTATTCTGTTTTTAGTATTTGTTGTTATAGCGGCAACAGAAATACATCATCTGTGAAAATTTCAACTTTCTAGCTATCACGGTTCATGAGATACAGCCTGGTGACAGACAGACAGACAGACGGACAGCGAAGTCTTAGTAATAGGGTCCCGCTTTTACCCTTTGGGTACGGAACCCTAAAAACACTAAAGTACATGGTTTCACCACGAACCTAATATAAATATTAATTAGATAAATATTATGATTATGAATCATCCGATTCGGATTCGGAATCCGGATCCGCTTAACGCAGCGGACGCTCTTATTGTACGTAGACTAGCGGCCGCCCGCGACTTCGTATGCGTGGAGAGTTATTTTTCTATCCTTCAGGAGTCAGGAGTCGGAATCTGTTGGTCACACTTCTGATTATCTATGACCACTCGAATCGTATCTCGGTTGACTTTGTGTTTCCACCTGCTTGTAAAAATGTCCAACCTCAAAAGGCTTTATTTATCAATACAGAAGCTTTTACTTTATTAAGAGCACACAAAACAGAATCAGTTCCTGGGGACCTATTTTTGAATTGCAAAATGTCAAAAGTATCAATACCAAAAATTTTCGGAACAAAACTATCGATATCTGAAGGTATCGAGTACTTAGAGAAACCTGAATGGAGTGTTGTTTTTATTGCCCAAGCAACAACTTATTTATTTCGCAACATAATCTAGCAGTATTGTGTCTCACAAATTTAGAAACATTTAATTTGCTAGTAGATTCTTTTCTGAAAAAATCGGCGTAAAATTAGCAATTAGATCGATCATTTTAATTCTTAGATTAATCGACCAATTCGCAATAAGTTAGCAAGGATTAATCGTTTAATCGAATCAATTTCGAACATCGCTACCACCGAGTTGACAGACATTCAAGAGCGGATATCTCGAAAACTATACAAGTTATCGAAAAACTTGTCTGAATAAAACTTGTAGCAAATTTAATCAGCTTTTATTTGTACGTAGTTTTATGTAGCTTGAACGCATAGTTTCTGAGATATATGTAAAAAGCCGAAAAATGGGGCCTTCAAACCTCCCCCCTCCACCCCGGCGCATAGGGGCTACTGGCGGCGAATTTTGATATGTAAACTCCGAACAGGTCCAAATAAGGGTTACGAAGTCAAAAATTGTGTTCCAAGCATTTCCCCCTATACATTTTTTTGAGCTTTCTTTGCCTGAACTATTATTTAAATAAAGAATATTTCATTTTCATTTATTTTGAAAAGATCCATACAATTATTATATTTTCACTTAACCCTATCTTATTGACAATAATAATCATTTAATCAAATTAATTATTATTTGCTTCAACTTTTTTTGCTAGCTGTAGCGGGTGACGTCACGATTAGGTTAATTTGACAAGGTTCCAGCGCATTACCATTTGACGGGGATAATAACTTTGTCATTCATACCAACCAACATTGTGAAAAACAAAGTTATTTTTGCAGACGAAAAATGAAAGGTGGTATTAAATATGGTATGGTCATGGACGAAATATATACAGTTTAATTCTTGGTTAGTTTATAACCTGGATTTAAACATATCGGTCGGATGTTGCAATATTTGCAACATCCGACCATGTGAATGTGAACAACAAATTATGTACCATGTTGTTATGTTAGCCCACATTACCATCCCACTACTGGGATATTTCCGCAAAACAAGATGGGATTGACTTGTCACAACCATAATTCGTCTTTTCTTGACAGCATGTTGGTGGAATGATCTCATGATCTCGACGCTGTAAGGTCGCACATTTGAATCCCTACTATGTCGATAGAAGGGAAAAAGCTTTTCAATAATAATTTCTTTGGGAAGAATGGTATTTAACAACATACTTTAAGCAAAGACGAAATTATTTAACATTACGTACCTACCTAATTATCTGCTCAAACAAAGTGTGTTTCGTAAAATGTTAGATTCTTATATATCTTTATGCGCCTTTTAATTATGTTGAAATATAAAAAGAAGGAAACAATATTTTAAGCTTCATAAACAATTATATTTATAATGAAGTGCTAAATTGTGTATCTTTTTCTAAAGCTCTAATGTTCAGAAATTATAGATAGAACTTTAAAGATTTTGGATGTAGAGGCGTTATTTAATGTAATAGTGAAAAGGGGCTAATGAAATCTATACAGAATGTCTTTTTATACACTCTCCAAAGTTTAAGGATGTGTTCAGTTCATGATGAAAATAAACAACTTTCTCTAAAAAACATAGGGTCAAATATGTAAAAAAAAATATTTTCCATACAAATCAAAGATCATTTTAGAATTTAGTGGGTAAGGGATGACCAAAATTTTGTCGCGTATTTCGACACATGTTTCTTAAAGAAAGTTGTTCAGTTTCATGGACTGAACACATCCTTAAAATTAAGAGAGTGAGTAAAAATGCAGCTTGTATAAGCTGAGAACAAAATAACGTTATGATCGGTCACCCATCTCTTCACTTGCCTCCACAAAAGTTGCTCAACATGATTAATAGGTACTGACTTGAGCAACATCCCAACAACAACAATAAACAAGTCTAAAATACTGAGAATAATAATTCAAAATTATCTGCGGTTACGTAGCGTAGGCTGCGTGTACAATCATCAACACATTCAACATGGCATTTTGTATACAAATCTACAATTTATTGTTAAGAACTTTAGGTCGATTGTGGTGTATTATTATTTAGCAATAACTATAGTAAAAACTTGTTTTCAAAATAAGGTCGTGTGCACATCTGGTGGCGATGCGTCGATGTAACAATACATTGCCACGTAAGTGCTATGAGTAATTTTATTGTAGGCTGCCTATGATTTACATAAATATTTTTTAAAGGCGCCATTTTATTAATCAGGTCACGTCTAAGTTATTTTCTATAGTAAATTATACTAAGAAATAAAACCAGTCAAGAGCGAGTCGGACTCGCGCACCGAGGGTTCCGTAGGTACCATCATAATTGCACCATTAAACCACACTGCAGAGTAGAATAATAAAATTAGTATTGATTGCAGTTTTAGGTCAGCGCCATCTCTTGACCGATAGTGGAACTAATGTTAACTTTTTTAGAAATTTGATAATTTCCAAAGAAGTATGCTATATTGAGACATCGTTTTATTTTTCCTGTAATCTTTATATAAACTGCTATCACATAGAATTATTTCAGATTTTTCTCTTTGCAAACTTCGGAGATAAGGAGGGGAGACCGGTATTTTTTTACATTTTTAGGGTTCCGTACCAAAATGGTAAAAAAGGAACCCTTATGGTGTGACTCAGTCTGTCTGTCTGTCTGTCTGTCTGTCTGTCTGTCACAGCTGGATATCTCGAGAACTACTAATGGTATCAACTTGAAATTTGGAATAGTTTTAGATGACATTTGCCCAACTATTTTGCAAATAAGAAAGAAATAATAAAATTAATATTTTTTTTACAACAGGGACTGAAAAGGGGTCTTAAAAATTTTAAGTGAGGTGATTAGGGCATGTGGGGTATCATATGAAAGAGCGCTGTTTGCACATTTTAAAACATTTTTTTCTTTTTTCTTAGGCCGCATAGTTTTCGACTTATGATGAAAAATGTAAAAAAAAATACCGTTCCCCCCCCCCCTTATCCCCGAAGTTTGCAAAGAGAAAAATCTGAAATAATTCTATGTGATAGTAGTTTATGTAAAGATTACAGGAAAAATAAAACCATGTCTCAATATAACACACTTTTTTAGAAATTCAAAAAACAAACAATTTTTTTTTAGTTTCACTACCAGTCAACAGATGGCGCTGTCCTAAGCATGCTAACCTAAGGGCAAAAAGTAGTTCCACTATGGGTCAAGAGATGGCGCAACCTAATACTACAATAATAAATTGGTGGCTGGTTCAAATATAAATTACCTACTATTTGCCGTACGAATAAACGAAGAATAAGTTCATACTTTACTAAGTAATTATATTTATTACTATATAGTAATATAATAATAACGAGGAGCTCGGTGGCGCAGTGGTTTAGCGCCTGGACCAGCGATTGCGGATGTTAAGCAACGTTCGCAAGGTTCGGTCATGGGATGGGTGACCAAAAATGTATTATCTTGAGCTCCTCCGTGCTTCGGAAGGCACGTTAAGCCGTTGGTCCCGGCTGCATTTGCAGTCGTTAACACCCAGTAATCCGCATTGGGCCCGCGTGGTGGGTTATGGCCCGTCCTCCTTATCCACCCATAAGGAAGGCCTGTGCCCCAGCAGTGGGGACATTAAAATGGCTGATGGACTAGTAACATAAACATTTTGCAATGTGGAGTGGCTGAAACGTTTTTCAGTCACCATAAGCAGCATTTGTAAATTAACTGTCCGCCTGTTCGCCCTTCCACCTGTCTGCCGTTTATCCTACTTTTTTAAAGACTGTCCTAAAATAACATATCCAAGTATATTTATGATTGTACGGAACCCTCGGTGCGCGAGTCCGACTCGCTCTTGACCGGTTTTTATCATAAATCAAAAACTATGCAGTCTAGAAAAAAAAGAAAAAATGATTGAAAATGCAAACGGCGTTCTTTCATATAATACCCCACATGCTCTAGTAGCCCCACTTCAAATTTTTAAGACCCCTTTTTAGGCCCTATTGTAAAAAAGATATTGATTTTTTTATTTATTTCTTATTTGCAAAATAGTTGGGCAAATGTCATCTTAAATTATTCCAAATTTCAAGTTGATACCATTAGTAGTTCTTGAGATATCCAGCTGTGACAGACAGACAGACAGACTGAGTCACACCATAAGGGTTACTTTTTTACCATTTTCGTACGGAACCCTGGGTTATCTATCACTTTCCCCATTCGATTTTTACCCTGATCACAAAAAAATCTAATTAGGTAGGTAAAATTACAAAAAATCGTTTGCAAACTTTGCGGACACACAAACAAACAAGAAAGTAAGCTAATAAAAACGTGTAAAAAAAAAAAGAAAAGAGAAATGACACGAGACCACGGGATGTACACAGTCATTTGTAAAACATCTCGCAGGAGTGGAATTCCCAAGTAACACACGAAGGCTGCTTAACAGCCGAATAACGGATTTCCATCACGCCTAAAGCTGAATAAGGAACCTGCATAAAGGCTGTATACGACCTTATACAGCTCTTACACCTCTTAAATGGGCACAAATTATTCAGCCTTAAGTTCACATAGCTGCTTAAGAGCTGTGTAGCAGCAACTTAACAGTGTAATAAAGGGTAACAGGCTGTGTAGCAGAAATTTAAGAGTGTTATAAAGGGTAACGACAGTACTATGCGCTGAAATTCGACTGACTAAGAGATCACAAGTTACTCTTTATTCAGAAAATATGTCACATGTACGCTTTAATACATATTTTGAACCGCGCAAGGCTGTTTACGGCCTGTGTAAAATTAAGTGAACTAATATTTGAAGTGTAAACGGGAACACTTTATGTTACGTGATACTCCGGGCAATGAAAAATACTTTGTTAGAAAAAATCACAATAAATCCTACAGAGGTGATTTTTGGAAACATGATTAAAATAAGTTTGTCAATGATAAATTTCAAGTTTTGCCCAAAATATCTGGGGTGCTTTTTTTACAACGGTGGTTTAAATATTGTTTTTGTCTTAAAACATCGAGATTAAATCGTACACAAGGGGAATTTCCTTTATGAATTTCTTAAAACCATTAGAAATGAAACCTCAAAAATCACCACTTACATTTCAGAGGAATTTGCAAAAAAGGCTAATAAATAAAAAAAAATCATAACTCAGAAACAAATATTAAAAAATCAGTGATTTTGCAGTATAACGTTTCTTATAATTAACTATACTAAAAACAAAATTTTCACTCAGGTGACTAATATAGTTTTTTTTTAAATGCGTTTTATTCATTTTTAAATATGAAGCATAAATTCTACAGTCGTAAAAGTTCAATAATATATAGTGTAATAATTAATAACATCTTAAAATTAAGTAATCCCTCAATTCTAAGTAGAGGATTTCTCAAAATTTACGAAAATATCAGCAAGGCGGAGCGTAATATAGAGTAGTGAGCGAGCATGGCAGGCGCTCTCGCGCCTACGAGCGACGATGACGCGCTGGCGCGCGGCTTATCACGAGTCTCCGCGCAATGAAAAATACTTTGTTCGAGAAAATCACATTATATCCTACAGAGGTGATTTTTGGAACCTTGATTAAAATAAACTTTTCAATGATAAATTTCAAGTTTTCCCCAAAATATCTAGGTAGTTTTTTTTTACAAAGGTGGTTTAAAGACTGTTTTTATTTTATAACATCGAGATTAAATCGTACATGAAGGGAATTTTCTTAATGAATTTCTTAAAACCATTAGAAACTAAACCTTAAAAATCACCACTTACATTTCAGAGGATTTTTTCATAAAGGCCAATAAAAAATAAAAAATCCTAACTCAGAAACAAATATTATAAAATAAGTGATTTTGTAGCATAACATTCCCTATAATTACTACATTAATAGCAAAAGTTTTCACTCAAGTGACTATTATAGTTTTTTTTATTGCGTTTTATTAATTTTTATATAGGAAGCATTAATTCTACAGTCGTAAAAGTTAAATATTAAATAAATATTTAGTTTTTAAAATTAAGTAATCCCCCAATTATTCCCAAAGGATTTCTAGAAATGTACGAAAATAAATATCAACTGTGGATAGTGCACGGACGGACGGACGCGCGTAAGGTAGGTAATCGGCGCGCGGCGGCGGTTGGCGCACAGTGACGCGAGCCGGTACAAAAGGTTACGAATATTACGATTATTTCGGTAACTTTTCAACATTTGTATAAGTGATCAAAAAATTGTTTCGATGATCTATCGGAACAAAATCAGGGTTACTCAAAGTGGCATCATTTTCGCGACAAGATATAATTACCTATAGTCAATAAACAAAAAAAAAGGTTTATTTACGTTGAGTTTGGTCAACGAAAGATGAGACTCGATTGGAAATGGAACTAATTTTGCGCCTTAAACAGGGAAAGTGGCGCCACCATTTCAATCTCATCTTTCGTTGACGTAATCTATAGGAAAAAAAACGAATTTTCGAAATTATTATTAGATGAAAAAACCCATCAAGTGCAACTCGGACTTTTCGGACTCGACGCGAGTACTGAGTAGGGTGACTTGCCCAATACCTGGCCCCTATTTCACAGACAGGACAATTGTAAATTAGAATGACAATTTGATGTTCGTTGTGGTATCTGTGTGTTATGTAGTTTGGTCAGTATATTTTCTAAATTCAAATTAGCTGACGCTATGGACACCAAATTATCATTGTCACTTACAATTGTCACGTCTGTGAAATAGGGACCTGGCCTTTTAAGGAAATAATTGACCATGACAACGAAGTGATCCTAAGATAAGAGTAGGTATCTGTTTTTCCTTTTGAAGTACCCTAAAAACAAGTAATTGAGGTAAGCCGTTGTTAGGGCAGTTAAGGGTAAGAGAAGGTACCTAACAAAGTAATATAAAAACCTTTTATTGAAATTACCTCACATTAGTTATGTAGTTTAAGATAAACTAGTGGCTAAGTGAGCTGTAGACCTTGCATTGAAAAGTAAATTGTTAAAAAAATATAGATGTCGCCCTCTCGCCACGAGGTTTTCAAGCATATAGTAGGGTTCATGCTGTTTGGTATATTAAGTATTTGGTATGTTTGCAGCTAGATGGTGCTTCTAATTTTGTATTTTCGAAATGTGTGAATTATTTATTTTTTAAGACCAGTTTTTCGAACTGTATCCAATATTTCAAAAAACTGGCCTGACAAAAAAGTCTATATAATTTTCAAACCTGCTCACAAAATTTCACGAGAATCGGTTGAGAAATGCAATCTGTAGAGGAGAACAAACCGCGCCAAAAAACAGGGCTGAAATACTTTTTTTTTACATATCTCGGCCATTTTGAAAAAAATCAAAAACTGGCTTGACGATAAAATTATATATATTTTTTAAATCTGGTTACAAAATTTCACGAGAATCGGTTGAGAAATGCGACTTGTAGAGGAGACGTTCGAGAAAATCCTTAGGGAACCTTAACCAGGATGAAAGTATTCTATGTTTTAACGTCCTGCTTCGCTACGCAGTACGCTTGGTGTGGACGAACCTCGCAAGGCAGTGCGTTTGCCGCTTGCGTTGCGGCAGGCCTCGCGCTCGACATCGCACTCACGCTCACCCGAGGCCTGCCATGCGTGAGGTACGTTCACACCAAGCGCGCTGCCTAGCGAGGCAGGACGTTAAAACATAGAATACTTTTATCCTGGTTAAAGGTTCCCGAAGGATTTTCTCGAATGTCCTCGCGAACGAAGTCGCGGGCGGAAGCCAGTAGAAAATAATATAATAGAAAGCGGGCTTTGATTTTACTGCATGCACGTGCATTTTGTTTCTGAGAAATTACAATAGACCCAAAACTCCACACGTTTTTGTTTACTTTTAGCCATTGACCATTACTCTGTGCCAGATGTGGATACACCAGCTGGTCGGTTTTTCTAACAGTATAATTCCCGAAGATATTATTACAACAAAAATTCATCGTAAATTTTAAATTAGTTGAACTTTTGATTCAGTGAACCAATTGCGATGAAATAAAGATTTCATTATTTTGCAAGATACACCATATATTTGTATGTAAACATTATTTAGTATTAAGTTAGCGCTTTTTACATTTTTAGCGCACCAACATACAGACAAACAGACAAAAATTCAAAAAATGTTATAAATGGGTTCTACTGGTAATTATTAAACACTCCAATCACTTTTTTTTCAAAATATTTTCTTTGTACAGACTCAACTTTCTACAGATTTATTACATGTATAGATAAAGAATTGTAAAAATGGCAGTAAGCAGTCATATGGTTTGCACTCAGTAACGATCTGACCAGTGACCTACGTCGTTGTGCCACACATTGTACCGTTTTGGTGTCAAATTCTAGTTACGAGCAAGTTCTGAGAAATAAAATTTTAAAAACTTTTACTATTTAAATACTTACTGATTTCTTAATCCATTGGCATTTATGTGATAAAACCTTAAGGTTCTTTGGTTAACCAAAGAATGATTTGAAGTGATATTTTTTCATATATTTTTATTAGTTAATTAATAAAAGCTTGTCCAAAATTAGGATTAAAAAAACCGGCCAAGTGCGAGTCGGACTCGCGCACGAAGGGTTCCGTACCAGAAAATGGCAAAATATCACGTTTGTTGTATAGGAGCCCCCCTTAAATATTTATTTTATTCTGTTATTGTGTATTTGTTGTTAAAGCGGCAACAGAAATACATCATTTGTGAAAATTTCAACTGTCTATCTGTTGTCGTTATTAATATCGAGCAGAAAACGGCAAAAAACTCACGTTTGTTGTATGGGAGCCCCCCTCAAATATTTATTTTATTCTGTTTTTAGTATTTGTTGTTATAGCGGCAACAGAAATACATCATCTGTGAAAATTTCAACTGTATAGCTATCACGGTTCATGAGATACAGCCTGGTGACAGACAGACAGACAGACGGACCGCGGAGTCTTAGTAATAGGGTCCCGTTCTTACCCTTTGGGTACGGAACCCTAAAAACTAGTCAAAAATCTAAATTCAGCCGTTTTTGAAAGGGTGGCCGAAAATAGAATAAATATGATCTTATATTCGGTCATAAATCGGTCGGTCGGTCGGTCGGTATAAAATCAACACTCCGACCACTGCCGGCCCATATTCAAAACCCCGAGAGCTTTCAACTCGAACTCCAAAACCGTTTCGAAGCCCTTGAGAACAGCATAGATGTGGACGATCTAAACAATATGGTGGTGGATACTGTCCGTACGGTAGGGTCCAAGTTCTTCAAGACCCGCCGTCCCAAGCTAAAGAAACTCTCCGACCACACACTCCTACTCATGGATCAGAGACGTGAAATGAGGCTCCAGAGTTCAGTAGATGCTAATCGTTATCGGCAGCTTAATAGACAGATATCTAAGTCTTTGACGAGCGACCTTCGCCAATTTAATACGAATCGTATTAAAGAGGCCATCGAGCGGAACAAAGGCTCCAAAGTGTTCGCGAGAGATCTGTCTATTGGGCAAAGCCAGATGACGAAGCTGAAAACTGACGACGGACGCATCATCTCAGCGAAGCCTGAAATCCTGAGGGAGATCGAGAGTTCCTATGGGCAGTTATATTCCACGCAGACACCTGTTGAAAGCAAGGCTAAAGACCCCAGAGCCAAGCTTACTCGACACTATACCCAAGATATCCCGGACGTCAGCATGTACGAGATTAGTATGGCTCTCAAACAGCTGAAAAACAACAAGGCGGCGGGTGACGACGGAATCACTACAGAACTTCTGAGAGCGGGCGGTAAGCCGATACTTAAAGTCCTCCAGAAGCTTTTCAATTCCGTCATCGTCGAGGGCAGAACGCCGAAGACATGGAACATAAGTGAGGTGATTTTGTTCTTTAAAAAGGGTGACAAGTCCCTCTTAAAGAACTATAGACCCATCTCGCTTCTGAGTCATGTCTATAAGCTGTTTTCGAGAGTCCTTACGAACCGTCTCGCTCGCAAGTTCGACGACTTCCAACCTCCCGAACAAGCCGGGTTCCGAAAAGGCTTTAGCACCATAGACCACATCCATACGCTGCGGCAGGTCATACAGAAGACCGAGGAGTATAATCTGCCACTTTGCTTGGCGTTCGTGGATTATGAGAAAGCCTTTGATTCGATTGAAACCTGGGCGGTGCTGCAGTCCCTCCAAAGGTGCCAAGTGGACTACAGGTATATCGAGGTGTTGAGGTATTTATACAAAAATGCCACCATGTCGGTCCGAGTACAGAACCAGAGAACAAATCCTATCCAACTGCAGCGAGGTGTGAGACAGGGAGATGTTATTTCTCCGAAACTGTTCACAGCTGCGTTGGAGGATATCTTTAAACTCTTAGACTGGAAAGGGCTCGGCATCAACATTAATGGCCAGTACCTAACACACCTTCGTTTTGCCGATGATATAGTTCTTATGGCTGAGACCTTGGAGGACCTGAACACAATGCTCGAAGACCTCCGTAGTGCTTCCCAAAGAGTGGGTCTTAAAATGAACATGGATAAGACGAAAATCATGTCGAATGCCCATGTTGTTCCCGCTCCAGTTCATGTTGGGAACACTACACTTGAAGTTGTTGACTATTATGTATACCTAGGACAGGCAGTCCAGTTAGGTAGGTCCAACTTTGAGAAGGAGATCTCTCGTCGAATCCAACTCGGATGGGCAGCATTCGGGAAGCTCCGAAAAATCTTCGTGTCCGATTTACCGCAGTGTCTCAAGACGAAAGTCTATGACCAGTGTGTGTTGCCAGTGATGACTTACGGCAGTGAAACGTGGTCGCTAACTATGGGTCTCATAAGGAGGCTCAAGGTCACCCAGCGTGCAATGGAGAGAGCCATGCTCGGCGTTTCCCTGCGTGATCGAATCAGAAATGAGGAGATCCGCAGGCGAACTAAAGTAACCGACATCGCTCGAAGGATTGCTCAGCTAAAGTGGCAGTGGGCTGGACACATAGCGAGAAGAACCGATGGCCGTTGGGGCGGAAAGGTTCTTGAATGGCGACCGCGCACCGGACGACGCTCCGTGGGTAGGCCCCCGACAAGGTGGACCGACGATCTGGTGAAGGTTGCCGGAAGCCACTGGATGTGGGAAGCGCAGGACCGATCGTCGTGGAAATCCTTGGGGGAGGCCTATACCCAACAGTGGGTGTCGTGCGGCTGATATGATGATGATGATATATTCGGTCAACGGTCAAACTTAATAAAAGTCTAATATTATTATGATTAATAATAATTATTATTAAAATTATTAAAAATACAAATAATAATACTAATAATATAAAATGATTTAAATTTAACTCAGATCTCATATACTTAACTTTTTCTATAATAAATTACTGCAAAAGTAATTTATAAAACAAATATTATAAATATTACAGACATCCAGTCTAATAAAATTCTTATTACAATACTTATAGATCTAAATGAAAAAACTTTCCACTCCAAAAAGAACCTAATTATTTATAATAAAATAAAAAATATCCTTAATAAAATAAAAATAAAACAAAAATAAAAACTTTTGAATAACTTAAAATTAATTTAATTTAGATATTTGATACCACAAATCAACATTTGAATTTATTTTTAAAATTTTAATATTTAATTGTAATCAATGTAATATTAATAATTAATATTCACGAAAAACTTCTTAATAAAATATTTATATTCCTAAATAACTATTATTAATATATTTACTGATAAAAATAGAACTACCTAGCATTAAAAATATTAATGTGAACATGACTGTATTAACTATGTTTATTAATTTTTGATAAATAATGTTTTAGATTAACATTTATAATTTTGATATGATTGTTGTTATATCCTTACTATAATATTATAAATGCGAAAGTCCGTTTGTTTGTTTGTTTGTTTGTTACGCCTTCACGTCTTAACTACTGAACCGATCATCATGAAATTTTGCATACACGTTGTCAGGGGTACAGAGAAGGACATAGGGTATCTTTCATCCCGAATAAAAGTATTGTTCCCGAGGGATAGCAAAAAACCTTTCCACGCAGACGAAGTCGCGGGCGGCAGCTAGTACTCATATAAAGAACAATATATAGCCAAAAATATTTTTGTGGATTTTGAATAAGCCTAAAATTATTAATGTTGATAAATATACAATAAATGCATTAAAGTATTAGAGTTGATATATTTTTTTATTTAAGCTTATTTTTCGTTATTTTTTGTTACGCCTAATATAATTAATGTTGATCGGAATAATAATTATGTTCATTATTTTATTTAAATGTCAATAAAAACAATTGAAGTTCCTAACTAACGTGCTTATTTCACCTTAGCCGAATTTAGGGAAAAATGGGTCGAATGAAGGGCATACGCGTCCGAATTTAGGAAAATTGGGTCACTCGTCATATTTAAATTTTTCTTAATTTTACTATTATTGTTTCCATGATTTTCTTACCATTATTATAAAGAACAATCATGTAGCAATCGTAAATAACAAAAATTACAATGCTGTAGTTCATTTGTAATATAAATATTTTAGATTTAATCTCTAAAATTGCTGACGTGGCCGAATTTAGGGCATTTCACCCTAGGAACGAAAGAGAGCACCAAACAGGCGAACCGATCCCAGTCGGTGAGGGAGCGGGTGTAAGTGAGACAACTACACTTCCGTTGGTGCGTAATGAGGCCCCGGTTAATCACTAAGGTTTCAACAATACCTGCTGTCCTTGCACTTGCACCGGTCTGCGCGAGCTCATACTAGTGATACTCGATCGTCGTATATATGCCGCTGTTTCTTAGCGGACCTTAACTTATCTACTAACTAACAATTTAGTGTGAAAAACGATCAAGTGGTAGGAGTGGCAGACAATAAAACTTAAGAAACCCGCCAAGCGATAAAACTATTATGTATTGGGGACGAAATGATATTTTCGATCTGTCACTTGACTCCGTCCGATTGATGCGCAATTCAACTACAGCTATTAATGACTAAAACTTCGTATGCTACTCATAAAAGCTGGTGATTTTTTTTATGAGGGTTTATTGCAAGGGTAGAAATGAAGACGAGATAAAATATTTGGTGTAGGATTTTTTGTTGACTAAAATAAATGGCAAAAACCACGTAAAAACATAAAAAACAATAGATATATTAAAGTCACTGGAGTGAAAACTTAAAGATGCTCCTGGATTAAGCTTAAAAACATGTTATAAAAAAATCACCTTGTGTACGATTTATTAAGATACATTACTATACTTTCTCCAAAAATATGATTGTAACGCACTCTATCTCCTTAACCTTAAACATGAAATCAGTGATTATTTTATAATTAATTATTAAGTATGTAAATAAGCAAACGCATCATAAATCTCCACTGTAGAATTTTATGAACATTACTTTCCAGAATTTAGGTATTTTTTACCTATATCTCATAACGCTTATGGTGGAGAGGAAAAGCAACCATAGTACGATGTTATGATAACCCTAAACCTTATTTAGAAAAACGGAAATGAACTGTAGGATTTAATGTGATCAAAATTTTATTTTTCCTGGCCTATGAATGAATTAGAGTTAACGATACATTGGTGGATAATATTCATATTCATACTCTGTTTGATGTATTATAAAGGGAAAATGACTGGGAACATAATTTTACTGACATTATACATATATATTATCTAACAAATTTTTAGTGCGCCACGTAAATATTCTGTTTTGAATTAGTTTTGTGATATAAATATGCTGTGATGTAATCTTGACAAAAAAAAATGTAGTGCTTTGAAAAGAATTATAAGATAAAAAGTTATTATTAAGATATTTCGAAGTTAAAACTGATACATTACATTCCTATTTCTTGCACAATACATCGTAAAGGTTGAAAAATCAATCAGAATTTTTATAGGTTATACAAAAAATGGTGGATTATGTTACTAATTACATTGACTGATTACAGTACCACATATGTTCTTTTATTCAGATAACATCTGTTTTAAGGTACTTATGTGAACCATTATAAAGTAGAAGCCGTTAATTCGATACACTAATGAGTCTCTAAGCAGCTGCGAGGCATCTAGTGAATGTATAAACAGCCGCTATGCAGATACTATCAATGGCAGTATAAAGGCTGATTAGCGGTAGACATATTCAGCTATAAGTTGAAATATGCGCCGCATATCATCCATTATACAGCTATTCACTCCATAATAGTTCACACGTGCCTCTTTAATAAGTTAGTGTAATAGGAGTTCACAAATACCTTCTTATACAGTATTTGGCGAAATTTTATCCACTAAACAGTCCTTACTAGGGTTTAGGCTTTAGAATATGTTAGAAGCTGAATAGAGTCGAGAAAATATACCTTTATAGCACTCTTAGCGTATTAATGGTGGTTTTGTCGGTCTTAATAAGCCTTAATGCAGCTCTTAATTAGCCTAAGCTGTTTAAATATCACTGACTGCTATTATGCAGCTGTAGGGTCACCAGTGTACTCTTAGAAGAGTCTTAATAAGCACAGAGTTTTAAATAAATCTAAAAGTGAGTAGTTATACAGCTATCTGTGTTACTTGGGTTATATCTACCTACCTACTAACATCATAAATAATATCAATTTTGTTGTATGTCTTAGAACAGACAAAAAAATTTACTTTTCACACAAAACTTGATCAGCTGTTCGGATATTTGTATTGAAAATCGGTATTTATTTTACTGTTTTCGGAAAGGTCGTAGAACAAATGTTGTTGTTTATGATGGTAGTAATACTCAGCTGCGGGGTTGTTGGTATTTTACAAATAACCCTGTAAATTTCATCGTTTCATGTAGCCAATAACTTAATTAATAAATAAAAATTTCTTCAAAGTTAATTTAATCCTATCCAATTTAATGGTAAGTGTTGTTATATGTATATTTCTTCCTCTTCGGCGGGTTGATTATCTAATTAGAAACCACCTAGCGACCGGTTGCAGTTCATAGATGATAGTGATCCATTGCTACTTCTTTTTGGATTAAAAAAAAAACATACCAAAGAAAAAAAGCAATGTATGTGGAATGAAACCGGTCGCTAAATAGTTTCTTTTTAGATAATCAGGGTGCGGACATAGCCAACAGTCTCTAGAAACCGTTGGAATACCCGTCGAACGGAATCAATTTACCGAGATTCAGTTTCCGAGCAACATTACATTGCCTCATTTTTTTGCAATATTTGAGCAACTTCATGGGCTCCCATGTATCCATCTTGGGTTGGATATTCCTTCCATGTATTCCCGTTGTCCCCATGATTTTATTCCCATTAATGGAGACAAAACTGCACGTCAAATAAAATTCCGTGCCGTTGTCCCCGGGTGCGATTCGGTTGCCATAAAAACAGTTAATCTAATTTCAATGTCACTAACGTTGACTTCATCTAATTTTTATTTGACCTAAAAATAAATGACATAATTTTTATTTAACCTATTATTCATTTGTCATCATTATTATTTGCCATATTTACATTTGCTCTAACGTTTATATCCCATAAGTATCATTTGATATATTGCTTTTTTATCTAACTTACATTTCATATACATATCATTTGATCTAATTTTACATGTTATAATCAACTTTTACTATAAAATAGAAATAACTAGCTTTTGTTATTATGATGCTTGCTTAATTATCAAATCCACTAATGCATGTAGCTTGCCAGTAGGTTAGGTTAGGTAAGTGTTTTGACCACTCGCAGCGGAGTTCCACAACGCTTGCTTGCATGCTTGCTTGCATGCTGCATGCTTGCTTGCTTGCTTGCTTGCAGGCTTGCTTGCTTGCAAAATGCTTGCCGGGGGGTGCAGGGGGGCTGGCCCCCCTGCTCGGGGGGGTCGGGGGGCCTGAGGCCCCCCGCTATAAAGAAACACTTTTAATGCACCTACCAGTAGGTTAGGTTAGGTTAGTGTTTTGACCACTCGCAGCGGAGCGAGCGAAGCGAGCGGAGCTCCACTATGCATGCATGCATGTTGCATGCTTGCTTGCATGCTGCATGCTTGCTTGTATGCTGCATGCTTGCTTGCATGCTGCATGCTTGCTTGCATGCTGCATGCTTGCTTGCACGCTGCATGACTGTTTGCATGCTGCATGCTTGCTTACTGCATGCTTGCTTGCTTGCTGCATGCTTGCTTGCTGCATGCTTGCTTGCTGCATGCTTGCTTGCTGCATGCTTGCCTGCATGCTTGCATGTTGGGTGCTTGCTTGCAAAATACTTACTGGGGGGTGCAGGGCAGCTGGCCCCAGGCCCCCCGCTGTAAATAAAAACTTAATACACCAGGTAGGTTAGGTTAGTGTTTTGACCACTCGCAGCGGAGCGATACTGTAATTTTGGCAGTAAGCTAACTGTTTTAGAACCCTTTATGGAGGATTTAAAGCATGGGTGTGGATAAAAATATACAGGGTTATTTGTAAAACACCAACAACCTCGCAGGAGAAGATTACCAACATCATATACAACAACATTTGTTCTACGACTTTTCCGAAAACCGACAAAAAAATTTTGACTCTCCATCCAAATATCCCGAACAGCTGATCGAGTTTTGTATGAAAAGTCGATATTTATTTGTCTGTTTTCGAAAAAGTCGTAGAACAAATGTTGTTGTTTATGATGTTAGTAATCTACTCCTGCGAGATTGTTGGTGTTTTACAAATAACCCTGTATAAGTAATGAAATCATATTTTTGGGCTATGCTTGTTTTTATAGCATTTAAATCATAGGTCAAATAAAATTATGTTTAATGTTGAATAGAGTAAATGAATGTTATATGAAATGTGCTTTATATCATCTGTTAATTAGATCAAATGATTATTGTGTCAAATAGTTTTTATATCACATGTATTTAGGTCAAGTGAAATTATATTAACCGTATGTTATATTATTTGATCGGTATGTCAAATGAAATTATATGAAATGTTATTATACCTATCCTCTGATCGTTAGTGCATGTAAATTTAGGTCATACATTACACACCCGTTGTCCCCATTATCAATGGGGACAACGGCACGTTAAAATTTCACGTATCGATGTCCCCATAATTTCTATTTTAAACGTGATTAATTGACAAATACTTAAATAAAATATATTTTTTAAATGCTAAAACTTTAATTTAAAATATGAAACAAATAGTAAATTTTTACACACAAATCACAGGTTAATTTTTAAAATAAATCAACTCAGGTTTTTACTTGAACTGTTGGAGTGTGTCGAATTTATCGCATTTCCTGAATTGACCCCTTTTATTTCCCTTTTATGGCGGCGCAAGAATATTCATAAAGTATAATATTCAAAACTAGCTGCCGCCCGCGACTTCGTCCGCGTGGAAAGGTTTTTTTGCTATCCCTCGGGAACAATACATTTTTTTGGGATGAAAAGTACCCTATGTCCTTCTCTGTACCCCTGACAACGTGTATGCAAAATTTCATGATGATCGGTTCAGTAGTTAAGACGTGAAGGCGTAACAAACAAACAAACAAACAAACAAACAAACAAACGGACTTTCGCATTTATAATATTAGTAAGGATATTCATAAAGCTTCAAGCGTTTAATAATGGTAACTGTTATGTTAATTGAATCAAACAATTATTAATTAAAAGCTCATTAAACGTACTTTCAATAGATATCAACATTTACACATTAGGGAACGTACCCATACTACGTGACCCGTTAAGGGGGGGGAGGGGGGCCTTTAAAATACCACGCTTGGAAATACTACGTGAAAACCGGGTGAGGGGGGGGGGGGTCTTGGCATATACTACGGGTGGTCACCAAGGAGGGGGAGGGGGGTCAAAAATGGTAAAATATGGGTCACGTAGTATGGGTACGTTCCCTTAAAACGACCAAGTCTAAACTTATTTTCGAAGAGGTTCGATTTTTCTGACGTCGAGTGTAGTGTAAGTCACTGTTGCTTTATTTGTTGGCTGTTCCGTTATACCTAAAACATAATTTAGCACAAAAATCGAGAATCGCTTACTTACCCAGAACTTTAACTTAAAAAACACGCAGCTTTCTGGCCATGCGCCAGATTTTATTAGCTAAGTGCTATCAGCTGGAAACCTGCAGTAATTTGGCTGGCAGACTGCATAGACTAGCGTTAGTACTTATACAGGGTCACTGGAAATATGACGTATTCCTGCTAAGGGGTTATAGATGAGGTCAAAACAAATCTTTTATGTCATGTAACTTTTTCTCAAAAAATTAATAGTTTTTGAGTTAATTGAAATTAAGTATTTTTTACCAAAAGTACGTTTTCAGACACAAAAATTTAAAATAAAAGATAACTACTCATTCGATTCCGGATTTTTTATTATTTTGGGATAGAAAACAATCTGAGTGTTGATAATGAATAAAAAAAATTTCATAAAATACAGGTGTTTATAAAAAAATCAATCCTTAAATGCATTTTTTATTTTTATTTTTTCAGATTTTTTAGAAATAGCTTCTAATATCTTTAAAAAAATCCTAGTAACTAAGCGTGCATAATATTTTAAAAACATCACCATCTATTCAGCTTTCAGTTGAGTTATGAAACTTAATAATAGCTTAAATAAAAAATGAGAAATTAAGACTTAACTAAATAGCAGACCCATTTCATGTAGCAAAAATTTCCTACTTTAAGCGCTTCGGAGGTGGCCGTATTATCCTACTTATTCCATAAATGTGAAAGTTTTCTTGTTTGGATGATTGTTAATCAATCACGTAAAACGGCTGAACGGATTTGGATGAAATTTGGCACACAGATAGTTTATAAGCCGGATTAAAACATAGGAGGATACTATTATCTTGGTTAAAGGTTCCCTAGGGATTTTCTCGAATGTAAATGCGAATAAAGTCGCGGGCGGAAGCTTGTTTGCCATAAATGATCGTGCTTACTAAAAATACTTTCGTCCGAGTGAGTTTGAAATAGGATTATTTTCCGCCGATGAGTAAAAATATTATACAGACAGCATCAAAAATAACCATGTATATCAGCCATTTTTAATGACCCGCTGCTGGGGAACAGGCCTTCTTTTCCTTTTGGGATAAAGCGGACGGGCCATAACCTACCACGTGGGCCCAATGTGGATTGGTCAGTGTTAACTCAATGTACCTTACATTGAGCCCTTGGTTCTGGCTGCATTTACAGTCGTTAACACTGACCAATCCACATTGGGCCCACGTGGTAGGAATGGCCCGTCCGTTTTATCTATCCACAAGCCAAAAGGAAGGCCAGTTCCCCAGCAGCGGGGCATTGAAAATGACTGATATGCATGGTTATTTTTGATGCAGTCTGTAAAAAATTTTGACTCATCGGCGGAAAATAATCCTGTTTCAAACTCACTCGGACGAAAGTATTTTTAGTAAGCACGATCATTGATGGCAAACTAGCTTCCGCCCGTGACTTCATTCGCATTTACATTTGAGAAAATCCCTAGGGAACCTTTAACCAAGATAATAGTATCTTGGTTAAAGGTTCCCTAGGGATTTTCTCAAATGTAAATGCGAATGAAGTCACGGGCGGAAGCTAGTTTGCCATCAATGATCGTGCTTACTAAAAAATACTTTCGTCCGAGTAGGATAGGATACTATTATAGGATAGGATACTATTATCCTTCTATGTTTTAATCCGGCTTATAAACTATCTGTGTGCCAAATTTCATCCAAATCCGTTCAGCCGTTTTACGTGATTGATTTACAATCATCCAAACAAGAAAACTTTCACATTTATGGAATAAGTAGGATAATACGGCCACCTCCGAAGCGCTTGAAGTAGGAAATTTTTGCTACATGAAATGGGACTGCTATTTAATTAAGTCTTAATTTCTCATTTTTTATTTAAGCTATTATTAAGTTTCATACCTCAACTAAAAGCTGAATAGATGGTGATGTTTTTAAAATATTATGCACGCTTAGTTACTAGGATTTTTTTAAAGATATTAGGAGCTATTTCTAAAAAATCTGAAAAAATAAAAATAAAAAATGCATTTAAGGATTGATTTTTTTATAAACACCTGTATTTTATGAAATTTTTTTTATTTATCATCAACACTCAGATTGTTTTCTATCCCAAAATAATAAAAAATCCGGAATCGAATGAGTAGTTATCTTTTATTTTAAATTTTTGTGTCTGAAAACGTACTTTTGGTAAAAAAATACTTAATTTTAATTAACTCAAAAACTATTAATTTTTTGAGAAAAAGTTACATGACAAAAAATATTTGTTTTGACCTCACCTATAACCCCTTAACAGGAATACGTCATATTTCCAGTGACCCTGTATATTCTGCGGCCTAGCCTGGATCTAGGTTCGGTCATCGCCCTCGATCGATACAGCCCCGCACAGGCACTGCCTACAAACACGAAACATCCGAGAGCTTACTACGAAAAACGAACTTCGATAATCAGACGAGACGTTTACGTTCGTGTCCGCTTTGTGAAATTTCAGCTAAAATGGCTCCTCCGCTACAGTCTCAAAAAGAGCTTATTCCTTCCGCCTGAAGTTGCTCCTATATTAACGCGCCAGTTATCGGTAAGTACGAAGCCAAAATCCCTGGAAATCAATTCGGACCAATGGGGAATGTCTGTAAAGTTTTTTTAATACATATTGTGGTTGTGGCCAGTGCAGTGGTGGCTAAGCCTACTTCCGTACATTTGTGAATACGAAATGACGTTTTTTTTTTAATTTTTTCACGCAACCAAAAATTCTTTTTCTATTAGGGGAGAGTAGGGTATTACCGCGCGGTTGACAATTTCGCGCCCCTTGGTTTCTCGAAAACTATCAACTCTATGCACCTGCAATAACAGTCAAATCTTAGCTCTAAGCACCCCTAACCTCGCCCGCACACCGTCAATTTCCGTCGAACAACCAGAGCGGAAGGCCACGCGCTTTTAATTTTTCCACGCACACGATCTACTTTATTCTGACATTTTAATAAGAGGTGAGTCATGGTTTTTCTGTGTGAGGTTACAAATTAAAATTACCTTGTTTGATAATTTCGCGCACAGGGCGCGAAATTATACAGTATTAAATTATCTATGGAAAATATTTTTATTTTCCGAAAGCGACGAAAACGAAGAAAGATTTTTATTTATTTTTTTATTTTATTTATTACATACACCATCAACAATATCACATAACTTATGAACTAAAAAATACATAATTTATGAGACTGTGTGAATTATTTTTACAGGCGTATACAACACTTAAGACTTAATCAATGGTAGGTGCAAGCAAAGTGCTAAGATAAAATAATATTAACCTTCTACATTAAAAATGAAAAATGATTAAAAAATAATAATAATTTGAACATAAAATCTAACAATACACAAAAGAAAACTTGTAACAATAATGAAAAAAAAAATCAATTACAAAATGTTAGTATGGATGGACTATCATTGATTTGGTTCGACCTTAAAATGTTTTTCAATGCACTGGATGAATGGTGATAGATGTCAATGTCATCGGAGACTTCGTTACAGGCTTGCATGAGACGATTTAAGGGTGCTACTAATTTAGTACGACATACTGCTTTCTCGAAGGGCATTGTAATGGGTTGACGGTTGAAGATGGCTGATCCTCCTACGAAGTAATTGCATACTAAAGTAAAAGCATTCCGAAAATGAACAATTATTTTAAGATTAACTAGTTTTCGAAGTAGAAAGACATCTTTTGTATAATAAACAAAAGATGTCTTTCTAAATAGTTTAATATGGAAACTTATATGTTTATAATTTTGAGACTGCGTTGATTAATGAATATAAAAAGAAATGAATATATATAATATTCATTTTTCCCATGCGCTGTAGTAATATTTATCAGTTTATTATTAATTTTAATTAGAAGCGCGGTTTCATCAGACCCAGTTCGAAGTACCGACCTAGAGGCACGAATCGGCACGATATTATCAGACCAGTTTGAAAATATCGCGTTTTCCCATTTTTTTGTTATTTGCTCATATTTTTGTTTCGTGTTTTATTTTGATGATTTTGAAGATCTGTTAGCATAGATAAGTTTTTATTTGAACCCAACCTGATGTTAGTTATATTTTAATTTTCTTAGGGGCTCGGTAATACCCTACTCCCTACAAGGGAGCAAATCCTACACATTAAAAATATTTAGCCAATCAATTTTTTTTAGACATTCCCCATTGATATTGGATTGTAACTTTAACTGTAAATTTCTTGATTTGCGTCACCAGAATCATTAAAAAATCAAAATTGTGTAGTTTTTTAAGAGCTAATTGCGATTGGAATTGAAGTCGTCCAATCTGTTAAAAGGCATTCTCGTTGTCAAATTCAAGAAGATGGTTTTTGTCAATATTGAGAATGGCTTGAAGATTGAAATCATTGGATATAAGATTGGAATGAGAAAAGGTCGCTGTTAAGTAGTCTGAGCTAAAACTAAGTAAGGGAGCTTACAGAAGAGAGTCGTCTGTAAGTTACTTTAATCGAACGACAAACTCGATTGATTATCGCAATTCGTTTTCGTAGTAGACCATTTAAAGTCTGAACTCTGAACCTATGACCTTTTTTCAGGTCTTTATAATACGTCAGTGTAAAATAATAACTAGTTTTGACATAAATAGCTTTACTTAATGATAAAATGAAGCTCTTTTTATTTTGAAATTATATGTCATTCTAACATTAATGAATTAGGTATTCTATTGTAAATAACATCAATCAGTTAGAGTACCTATGTCGTTCCTACATATTCTGTCACATTTTTTCCATGCACATAGAAGAAGGTAGTATGTTTGAAATGTTAAGGGTTCCTATAGAACTTTTTCCAGGTTTTTCTATGTCCTATGGCAAATCAAAGTTTTCCCACGTTTGTCTATGTCCTATAGGAAAACGATAAGTACACCTACCTATGCTATGGGTTTCTTCAACAACAAAATGGAGAAAATAGTGTGAAATAGTACCCTCACTACTTCTTCAGTTAGGCGTCCTGTAGATTTACTTTTACTTTCAATTGACTTAGTATCCCAGTTCATACCTAGAACATAATAATTGATACTTAGGTACCTACCTAGGTACCTTTTTTCCGCAAAATTGGGGCTGAAAATGAAAGATCTCCTACATGCGACGCGAACGAAGTCGCGGGTGGTCGATAATCTCAAAGATACATACATACATACACTCACGCCTGTTTCCCATGGGAGTAGGCAGAGATAATCCCAAAGATAATCCCTACTAATATTATAAATGCAAAAGCTTCACGCCTAAATAATGTTTGGTACGGAGTTAGATGGAACCTTGGGGAAAGGAAGGACATAGTCTATTTTTTACACGACTACCCAAAGCAAAAAGAGTGTATTGTGTTCAGGGTTCATGTATGTTTGTGGGTATGTGAGTTTCTTTATTCCACCATAACTTCCCAAGTGGCTCAACGGATTTGGATGTATGGGGTATTGTTAGAATCCTTACATCATTTCGAGTGACACTGGCTATATATTTTTTGAAAAAAGTTAATATGGCGTCTGTATTCAAATGCGCCATTTTCAAATGTGAAAAACATTTTTTTCTTCAATTATTATGATCATGATTATTCATGGCATCAAATGAAAGGCCTTAATGAGCACATTTAAAAAATATATAATTTGTCACTAAAATGTGTGAAATAAAAAAAAAACACGACTGCCCTGCTAAAAACAAACTAAAAAGTTAAATAGCAAGTGTCATTGCAGTCGGGGGACCTTTTCGATTAAAAATTGTTCCACAAAACGTTCCCCCGACTGCAATGACACTTGTTATAACTTTTTAGTTTATTTTTTTTCCCACTGCTGAGCTCAGTATGACTTGTAGTCCACGCGGGCCCAGAAAAGCTGTTGGCGGAAAGCTAGTTTAAAAATAACCTCAATTATTTTTTCCTCATGTAAAAAGCTGTACATAGGTACCTACATTTATCAAACCTCTACTAAATTAGAAAAGGAAAGGGTTATAAAACCATGAAAGCTTGAAATTGTATTTGTCACAGCTGATTGCTCCAATGTAAGCTTTATTTCGGCTTATCTCACGCGATTTACAGTCAACAGCCATTATTTAAATGAGGTCTTACTAATCCCGACGTAAGCCAAATACAATTTTTCAAACGAGGAAATCAAACCAAAATTATGATTGAATGGTATTATAGGATGAATAAATCAAAACCTGTCTCTAACTTTTGACACACTAATATATTTTTGACTTGATAAATGTCATGTTCAAAATCACAGGGCTTGAAACAGTGCTTGGCTTGGAAACAAACATATAATTAACCCTCTACCTCTAGTCCAGTAAAATTGTCGTCTGAAAGTACGGCACCCTGATTATCTAATCTAGGTGGTTTCTAATTAGATAATCAGCCCGCGGGGCACCTTGCGTCAAATCGGCGGGCTGATTATCTAATTAGAAACCACCTAGCGACCGGTTGCAGTTCATAGATGATAGTGATCCATTGCTACTTCTTTTTGGATTAAAAAAAACATACCAAAAAAAAGTAGCAATGTATATGGAATGAAACCGGTCGCTAAATAGTTTCTTTTTAGATAATCAGGGTGCCGGTAGTTCTGATTTTTTGCAGACTTGTTTATGATGTTACTCTACCAGGTTTCAAACCTGGGACCAGCTTTGGCTATAGAGACAGGATCACTGCCACTGCGCTATGCGGTAGTAGATTATATTACCTAAATACCTACACTCCTTTTTTAACACTCGACAAATTTTGTGGGGTGACTTAGACCAAAGATTCGATTTAAATCTTTGACTTAGACCGTCAAACTGAACAACTTTGACTATGGGACCAACTTAATCAGAGCAAAAAAATAATCAGCTGTTCCATACATTTTGGTCGAGTAGTACCTTGGACGAATTAACCACTGGACACGTAACGTAAGAAAATTGTATGAATTCACGATCGACCAATTTTTGCGGGTGAAGGGGGAGTACACTTGTCAAATAATGGCAATGTTATAGGGTGGTTTAGCCGGTTTTCGGCCATAATTGCCGGCCAAATATTATGGATTGTGAAACTCATACATTAGTTCTCGGCCACGCGGCCGAAATGCAAATGACCTCCCAAAAATGCATTTAGTTACCAGGCGATCAAATTTAAATTTATCACACCGAATACTTTACGTGTTTAATAGTCCAGTAAAAATGTCCATCTGTGCTTACAAAAGGTCCGGTCGTTCATGTTGTTAGTACCAAAATCAACATTAAAATACCAGATTTGCAATTTTCAAATGCTGTGCACCCAGCGCAGTTTAGTTGCATTTTCCCCAAAGCCCACCTATGACTGTTTATGGAACGGGTGGTAGGAAAATATAGACGATTCAAAAGTACTTAATCATTAAGTTTATTTGAATAAAGCTTAGTTGACTTTGACTTTATGGTTATCTGCTGTTTTTGAGAGAACCACTGAGCTTACAGATACTGCTTATAATAATATTTGACGTGGGATGCGTATTTTAGAAGATATTTCACTAATGCGCGTATTTTAGTAGATATGGGTTTAGCGTGGTAGGTAGGTTAATAGGTACTGTACCTACATCAAGACGTTTTAATACTTTTCAAGGCACAAGGTAGCGCATATATTGTACAAGCGTATTAACATATCAGCTGTAAGTATCGAATTCCTTCCCTCTTCTGGATCAATACTAGGCATCAAATTCAGTCTAGGTCAGGGCGCGGCCGACAGCCTCCCAGCCTGTCGGAAAGAGAACACTAATGTAGGAGCTATCTCTCTTTTTAATCTAGGTACACGCAGAATTCTAGATATCTGGACCGTTGTCATGGCTACAGAATCTGGAGATAGACGTATTTATATAAGCTCCATTTATTGCGCATTCCATGACGCTATCCTATATGTATTGTATTTTATTGTTTATTTATTAGGTAATAGGTACCTACACCAAATATACAAACATTTTAGTTCAAAGAAACAAAGAGGCTCTTTTTTAGGATTCTGTAGCCTAAATAGCAAAAAACGGAACCCTTATAGATCCGTCATGTCAGTCTGTCTGTCCGTCTGTCACAGCCACTTTATTCCGAAAGTATTAAAATTACACAGTTGAAACTTGGTAGGTAGGATGTATTCTGTAAACCGCTTAACGATTTTAACACAAAAATAAAAAAAATAACGATTAAAGGGGAGCTCCCCATACATGGAACTAAAACTGTTTAACGTTTATAGATAGGTCTCTATAACCCCCCCCCCCCCCCCCCCCCTTTAACTTTTGAAATAAGAGAGTGAAAATTTTAAAAAAATAAACACTTAATAAACACTTTCAACGAAAATTGGTTTTAACGAGATATAGTAATTCGTTTTTGAGATAAAGCATATTTTCCAAAACCGCAAATATAACTTTGTCCTTCATACCAAACTGTAAAAAACAAATTATTTTTGCAGACGAAAAATGATAGTGGTATTAAGTATGGTATAATATAAATAAGGTAACTAAGGAACCCTACGGCGCGTGGCCCGACATGCACTTGCCCGGTTTTTGGGTAGATGCATTGCAATGTATAATAAGATTCCATGTAATATTACAGAATTACCATTAGAAAAATTTAAAGATAGGTACTGTTAAACCTATTCTTATGAGCGAGGGCTATTACAAAATTGTTAATTATTTAGATGACAAAAAAGCATGGCAGTAAATTGCTTTTGTATTTATATGTTTACTTAGATATGGCTTTTAAAATCTGGTTTTTTTTTATTTTGATTGTGTTTGGTATGGTAGGTAACGATATAATAAATTGTAAATATCGTTACTTTTGATGAGGCCGATAAGTTTCTTGCGCCCATTCTTCTTGTAAGCAAAAAGACGTCCGGAATGGAAAAAACTGGACGATTTAAAAGTAGGTAGGTACTTTTAAATAAGTCTATTTAAATAAATAAAAAATATTTCTATTTCTAAAGGTATTGGTTCTAGTATATAAGCCACTTATACAGTACATATTGTTAGAGTAGAATTTTAAATGGCCCATCTTATCCAAGGAAAGTCTGTGCCACAGCAACAAGGATATTAAAAAAAACCGGCCAAGTGCGTGTCGGGCCACGCGCCATAGGGTTCCGTAGTTACCTTATACCATACCATATTTAATACCACCTATCATTTTTCGTATGCAAAAATAACTTTGTTTTTCACAGTGTTGGTATGAATGACAAAGTTATATTTGCGGTTTTGGAAAATGTGCTATATCTCAAAAACTAATTACTATATCTCATTCAAACCAATTTTGGTTGAAAGTGTTTATTAAGATCTACAGCATATATTTTTTTTAGATTTTTCACTCTCTTATTTCAAAAGTTAAAGGGGGGGGGACACACATTTTACCACTTTGGCGATGTATATCTTTGAAACGGTTAACTTTGAGAAAAAGTTGTCTTAGGAACCTCAATGTCATTTTTAAAGACCTATCTATAGACACCCAACACGTGTTGGTTTGAAGAAAAAAATTTTTTTCAGTTTCAGTTCCATGTATGGGGAGCCCCCCCTTAATCTTTAATTTTTCTTATTTTTGTATTAAATTCGGTAAGCGGTTAACAGAATACATCTACCTACCAAGTTTCAACTATGTAGTCTTAATACTTTCGGAATAAAGTGGCTGTGACATACGGACAGACAGACAGACAGACAGACAGACAGACAGACAGACAGACAGACAGACAGACAGACAGACAGACAGACAGACAGACATGACGAATCTATAAGGGTTCCGTTTTTTGCCATTTAGGCTACGGAACCCTAAAAAGCTTCGAAAACAGCTTTCGAACGATATCAAATTCAAATAAAATTGGATTGAATTTATGTTGTTTTAGATATTTGTATGTTAATTACTTTAATTAGCTCGTTTGTATGAAACACCATATAGTTTTCAGTTTGATTAGTATTTGGGATAATTACGCTAACTGTGGGTTAGGCAACAAGTAAGTACCGGAAAACATCAACTAAGAAATATCTATATTACAATTCGATCCGACATCTATTGTCCTATTCCCATAAAGACAATGAGACGGCAATTAAATAATCAAATTGACATTACTATTGTAGGTGTGTGCGTAGGAGGTACAAGTTCCTATACCCACAACAGGAAATCCTGGTAGTCCTTAATGCGTGTCCTTAAAGTTTAAAATGAATTGTCTCCGGCGCTAGGTGAAAGACATAAAGTCGAATTAATGCTACCATCTGTCTCAATTTACTTCGGTATGTAGGATTGAGTCGGTCTAGTATTTATTTGGGGGCACATTGGTAGTTACGACAACTACAAGATTATATGGACCCATTACAAAATCAAAGGAGTAAGATTATTTATTATATAAAACCTATTTTTTTTTATATAAAAAGGGTTCTTCACTTAGCAATAAAGTCATCTAAAGTTAGGCAATGAATGCCCTGGGGCCGTACCGGCTAACGCATCGAACTTCGGCAAGTCTGCGGAAATGTAACCAAACTCGAATCTCACTTCACTGCGCGGGAATTTTTAATCATAAATGAGATGAGATAAGATAATAATTATAGGCTGTTTTTTTTAGGGTGCCCCTCGCATCGCATAATCTCGATTTTCCTAAAGTCACGAAGTGAGGTGAGGTTCGAATTGAGATGCGAGTTTGGTTGCAGAATTGACAGGCTGATCAATGATATCCTCGTATCGTATGATGCAATAATGAAAGCTTAATCAGCTCTATTGAGTAGGTTCAAAGAAAGCAGTAAGGCACTTGTACTATACGTTAGTAGGTACTATTATATATTCTGTGGCAGGGGGCCATCCATAAATTACATCAGACGTTAAGGGGGAGGGAGGGGGTCGACAAAGTGTGACATTATGTGACAAGGGGGTGGGAGGGGTCCTAAATTTGGTGACGTCACATTTCAAAATCGTTAAAATTGGATTAAACCAACGGAACTGGTACTTTAATTCAATAATTATTTCTAGATGTAAAATTGTAAAATATGTGACGTCACACCACACTAGAGAGGGGGGGGGGGGGGGGTCTCACAAATGTAACCAGCTATGACAAGGACGGGGGTTGGGCGTCCCACATTGCCTCCCATGCAGAAGCCCGATGGGACGCTGGCTCACTCTGCAGTTGAGAAGGCGAATCTATTTGCCACTCTGTTTGCGAGCAATTCGCGTCTGGATACTGGCTCTACGCAACCACCAACCCTACCTCACTGTAATTCTTCGATGCAGGTGATTAAATTACACAATAAAGAGGTCCGTAGAGTCCTACTTAATCTAGACGTGCATAAGGCCAGTGGCCCTGATGGCATACCAGCAAGAGTGCTGAGGTGTTGTGCGCCTGAGTTGTCTCCTGTATTGACGCGTCTGTACCGCCTTTCCCTTCAGACCAAAACCGTACCAAAGTCTTGGAAGCTTGCCAATGTGCAACCAGTACCTAAAAAAGGTAGTCGTGCCGACCCTGCCAATTACCGACCAATCGCCATCACTTCCATACTGTGTAAAGTTATGGAGAGAGTACTGAACGGCAAGCTGCTCACTTACCTAGAGGATAACGATCTCCTCAGTGATCGTCAATATGGCTTTCGCCGGGGCGATCAACTGGGGATCTTCTTGTGTATATGACGCACTGCTGGGGCGAGGCCATTGAGAAACACGGCGAAGCACTTGCTGTTTCGCTTGACATCTCAAAGGCTTTCGACAGGGTTTGGCACGCAAGTCTGCTGAGCAAGCTCCCAGCGTACGGAATCCCCGCTGGCTTTTGTAGCTGGGTAGCCGACTTCTTGAGTGAACGGTCGATCAGAGTAGTCATTGACGGCTGCTCCTCTGACCTCATGGCGATTGATGCCGGAGTTCCTCAGGGGTCGGTGCTCTCTGCGACGCTTTTCCTGCTACACATCAATGACCTACTAATATCGGGCATTGTTGGGTACGCAGATGACAGTACTGTCATAGAGAGATATCTGTCCAGCGCGAAAGTCGGTAGAGATGAGGTAAAAATATTGAGAGAGGCCATGGTCGAGCGATTGAACCTGAAGTTAAGTCTCGTCTCCCAATGGGGTGATGAAAATCTCGTCAGTTTCAACGCTTCTAAAACGCAGGCGTGTCTGTTCACCGCCAAAAGGAGTCCATTCAACTTAACTCCTACTTTCCGAGGTACATCTATCCAAGTAACCGACACTCTCCAGCTTCTTGGCATGGAGTTATCTTCTGACCTTAACTTCGGCACCTCCATCGAATCCAAAGTTCAAACTGCAGCTAAGAAGCTGAGCATCCTAAATAAAGTCAAGCGGTACTTTAAGCCTGGGCAGCTTTTAACCCTTTATAAAGCTCAAGTCCGATCCTGCATGGAGTACTGTTGCCACCTTTGGGACGGCTCAGCGAAATATCAACTTGCTGCACTGGACTCGGTGGAACGCAGAGCCAAGAGATTAATAGGCGATGAAAAACTGGTAGCAGCTAAGCTTCACAGTTTGGCTCACCGCCGAAAAGTTGCTTGCCTATCGGTCTTTTATAGATTGTACTTCGGTGAGTGTGCTCAAGAGCTGCATGAGCTCATTCCACCTTCTCCTTTCTACTATCGGACATCCAGACGCACTGCGGGCTATCACCCGTTCTTGGTTGATATACCTTTTCTGCGTACCAAGCGCTACTCCACATCGTTTATAATGCGCACAGCTATGGAATGGAATTCCCTGCCGGCGTCTGTGTTTCCGAGCGCATACAACCTGACTCTATTCAAGGCCAGAGTGAATAAGCACTTTCTGGGCAAGTTCGCTCCATCGTAGGCCCTGTCTTTGCTTTTGGGCTAGACTGGGGTCAAGAGCAAACCCATTTAAGATAAAAAAAAAAATCGTGAAATTCGTGTTTATGGATGGCCCCTAGGGCTATCAGAATAGCTAATAGTACAAGTACCTAAGGCTCGGAGTTTACCTACTTCCATCGAAATTCGTAGTGGTCGGTCTACGGATGGGTGACCGCAAAGTCTAAAAACTTTCAAAGTGCCAAGAACTTTTGATGTTTCAACAGCAATACCTACTTAATAATTTCATCAATGATTTCATCAAACCCCGAATGTCCCACAAGGTCGATAGTTCGACACTTCCGAAATAAAGGAGGCCGTATTTTATCCGATTGTCTATGCCCAATAGCGCGTGCCGCCGGCCAGAGACAAGACGTTTTTATTTTTATACGGGTCCGGGAACATTATTCAGTTAGCCAGATTCGCCGTCGCGATGCATGGCATTCGCTAAATTCATGAGCGACTATGGGAGATAATTTTCGCTATCGCTTCACTCCGAAAAATGTATGGATTTGACCTTTATAATTCGATAGTTAACGAAACCTTATGTCAATCCCATACATGTTTCGAAAGCGAAGCGATAACGAAGATTTGCAAATGTTACTTTGGCTAGGCGGTAAGGTAAGGTTCTAAGGCCTACTCAAATCTGACCGGTATCCTGTACCGGTGGTGGTAACGATATCCCGATGGGTATGCGGTAACACGCTGTTAAAAGGTGTTTCGCAACAGCTGTGCTGCGGTAATGCCATACAAAATATCTGTCGGGATATCGGTCGGGTATACCGTTACCACCGGTACAGGATACCGGTCAGGTTTGGGTAGGCATGTCGATTCATGAAAAAAATAATCGATTTTTGGATCGATTCGAATCGAATGCAGTAGAATCGATCTTCGATTAAATCGACCATCGTGGAATCGATTTTCGATTAATCGATTTTTTTTACGTACCTAGTAAAGACGATAATAAGTAATAATAACAGTACACCTAGCGATAGCTTGACACTATTTGGTAGGTCCGGCAACAAAATTAAACTTAAAAATATTAGATAATACTTACAATAGGAAAGTTTAATGGTACACATAGCTGCACTTACAAAACTGTGTCTTTTTTCCATTTGAATTGCAACTTCAACATAAGTTAGTTTTAAGTTCAAATCGATTAACGATAAGTCTGATGTGCTGTTTGCTGTCCATTATAAATATTATAATATAATATGCTATGTGCTAAACGACAAAATAATATGCTAGACAGAAAGAAATTCTGCCTTTAGCATATAATATGCTACCTAAATTAGCAACACTGATGTTTAATCTTTTTTTGATTCTCCTGTTATAAAGCAGACAAAATAATTTAAATCCATACAGCCGATTTTTTAGTATTGTTGTTTTCTTCAGTTTGAAAACCGGTAAACCTCACCAATTTCTAGATCTTTAACATTAAAGATGTGAATCGGTTCGATTCCGGAGATTCTTGGATCGATTCATTGAATCGATTCAGTGTTTCAGATCGATTAAAAAAATCGATGTTAGGACCTTAAAAAATCGATTCTTCGATTAATCGATTTAAAATCGACATGCCTAGGTTTGGGTAGGCATGTCAGAGAGAGAGAGAGTGGCAAATAGATAAGGCGATCACCGTACCGTACAATGCGATTAAATTGATAACAGACAGTGATCCTCTGCAACTTCACTCGAGAATGTATGGTAAAGAGATTTTACAGATTAAAATACGTCGTTTTTTACCGCAAGCGCCCTGAAGTTAGTCACCTTAGTTGTACATTTACATTGTAAAATTAATCGCATTGTAAATTCACTTATAACATTGATCTGTGCTATGCTATGAGACCTATAATTTCTCCATCCTTCAAGGGACACCATAGAAGTTCTCAAACTGATCTGACCTTACACTACTAATTTCTCCATCCTTCAAGGGACACCACAGAAGTTTTCAAACTGATCTGACCTTACAGTTTACACTACACCCTACCTCGAGTTGAGAAAGAAAGTACCAATTTAGGTACTTTCTCATTTCTCAGCGTAGGTAGGTAATGGTTGGTTTTGCTTTTTTAAAAATTTGTTTTTGGAGCAAAGTAGTTCTTTTGACACGGGTAACTTTACTCCAACATAGGTAGGTAGGTCCCCACGTCTTCAAATAACTTTATAACAAAAGTGGTGTCCACAAAATATGTACAAAAAGCAAACAAACGAAATATATTACGTACCTAGTTTTAATTAATTTAATGATAATCTATTAATTACACATGGGTACTAACATGATTGTAAGTTCTATTCACTTTGAAAGAAGTTCTATTCACTTAGAAAATGGTCCTCCGAGCCTGATGCTCGATGGACCATTTTCTTCTAAGAAAAATCCTGAAATTACGTATGTTTATTTTTTCTTACTCACATAGATCTTTCAAAGAAGATGATATTTTTCATAGAAGATGTCGGTTGTGTGATTTTAAATAGATAATCGCCCATGCAGCGCGCGTATGGGCTGCACCTCCCAAACAGTTCCGTATAAAAGCTACGAACGCTAATTAGGTAAGTGGCCGAGTGTTCCTTGTGATCGCTTCATGGTTTATTTTTAAGAATCCCCCGTCCAAATGCAGAGGAATTCCTGCCAGTCAGCTTAGCACAAAATGCATCGCTTCTCTATTTCGAAATACTGGCACGACTGTTTGTCTTCTACTAAATAGAAAAAATAACTTGTCCACGCTTCCTGTAAAGTGTTAGTTTGTTTTTGAACTTGAAGATAGGTATTTATGGTAGGGTGTAGTACGTGTACCTACTGTGTCAAGATTGTAAATGTTTAAAATAAGACCAAAAGTAGATATGTGCTGAAATCTAATCGTATCCCCAATACATTCACACATTACCCCCTAGTGGGCCCATCCCATTACCACTGGAAACATGTCCTTTCACCCTTGTGGACATCTTAGAGGGTGCCGCGTAGCGTAGTACCAGTACGGACAAGGGAAGGAAGCAAATAAAAACCGAAATAAAAAAAAAACTTAAATACCGTACGTACATTATTCTTGGTTTTTCTCCGCCTGCTCCTCAAAACACAATCCTGGCTACGCCCTAGCTCGCCTAATTTCTGCTGTTGACGCATTATGCTCAGTGGTTGACGCCGTTTTCGAGGTAGGTACGGGTTCGATTGTTCTGACTGGTGTTGACTGACAAAGGTTGCCAACTTTTTTTGCATCAAATATAGTATTTTCGAGATTATTACGTGTAAAAATATAGTAGATGGCGAAAAAGTCCAAAAAATATAGTAGGTTGCCATTTTGTATGGAGGATTTAAGTTGCATTTTTGATTTACTAACATTTTTTATTCAACAACCATAAACACAAGTGTTTAAACACTATTATTATGCACCTACTTTTGTGCATATAAGTAATAATTTTTTTGCTGCTTTTGTTTAATTTTTTCACTTGAAAAAATATACTAGTTTTGCCTACTATATTTTTTCAAAAAATATAGTAGGCGAGCCCTCAATATAGTAGGATACTATATTTTTCAACACACTTGCTCTAAAAGTGAACCCTAATACATCGCTTTTAGGGCCATAAACCGAACTATAACAAACGCGTGCAATAATATATAAAACACTAGTTGGTTATAGAATTATCCCTACTAAGTTAAATAAGTACCTTACTGCAAGTTCTATGCGAGTAAACAGAGCATTTTCAATTTAACCGGGTAATACAGTTATTTTTTTAGTAACAACAAAGAGGTTTTATGCCGCTAAAAATTCATTTGCATTTTTGGAATAAATAAATGCGTAGGCCCTTAATTTAGTCAAACAAATATTTATTATTATCAAATTATTCCTAATTTACAATATTTTGTTATAAAATATTTAAATATTAGCATTTTATCACTTAAATTTATAATTTTGAAGTAGGCTGTGTGCTCACTAACCCCTTTGTTCGCAAAATATTTTTGCATTGGGCGTGTGAAAAAAACAAAAAAAAAACCTAAATGATTACAATGATGACTACCATCATGATTATCATTTTGTTTTTGTCGTATTTGTTGCTGTGTGGTAAATTACTATGTTTTTTCCTCGCAAATGTGTTGAAAAACGTCGTATGAAACTCGTGAGCTCTTACTTATTGCACACTCGGCTGAGTTACGCCCTCGCCTGCGGCTCGGGCTGCAACCCACAGCCTTGTGTGCAATAAGCAACCTAAGCTAACTTGTATCATAATGTACTAATATAGTAGGGTTGGCAACCCTAACTTACACTGATGTGTTTTGTGGTAGACACAGAACTTCCTTATTTGTTTGTACCAATACTAGTGCTTTAGTTATTTAGTTCAGTTTGATGGTCCGTACCTTCAGCTTCATGAGGCCAAACCAAACCAAATACCTATTATAAGTAGGTATATTCTGTGGCTTAACCTACCACGCCGATTTTATACGAATACGCCTAGCGTCAACTTTGCCTTTGCCCATAATCACAATAAAGTTTGTTACCTACGTCTGATATTTATTATTAGGTATGTGACTCATCATGAGACAAAATACCTACAGTTGAAATTAGGAGATACCTACCAATAGTCCCAAAACACGCTAACCAAAATTACGTAATCTACATTGTTGCTTTTATAAGATAACCATAAATCGGATCGCGTGTTGCATTTGTGCCGAAAATGCGTAACTGACGGAAGTATGTACTTACCTAGGTAAAATGTGGTTTATGCGATAATGGAGCAATACCAAAAATATTATATGTAGGTAGGCAAGCTTATGCAATGAAATGGCAATTTTTTTTATTCACAACGGGTTAGTGCTTAGGCCGAAGGAAGCGCACTACACCCGGAATCCTCATCACTGAGGAACTAGCTATCTTACCTCTAAGACCTCTAACCTCTAACTGCCGGGACACAACAATTTTTAAATTGTTGTTATGGCGTCAGACTTAGGTAAGATGGTGGTAGCTAGCCAGGCGACTTGAAATAAGCCCTACCACCAACCAAACCGAGTACAAATTGTACCCCCCCTGGGAATCGAACCCGGGACCCCTGCGTCTTACGCAGGTGGGCGAACCACTAGACCACAGAGGCGGTTAATTTTAAACGGCAAAGAATATTGTACCAACAAAGTACCTGGTGGGGGGCTATTACAACCTCTTAAAACTTGCCAGGTTTATGAATTGCTATAGTTACATCTCTTTCTCGCTGTATAGCAATTAAAAGAGAAGGTTGATAGCCAATCAGAAAACTGCCAGGAAATAAGAGGTCATCAGACCACAAAACATTTTCAGACGTTTCACACAAACTTATCTCAAACTGAAAAGTGAAATGAGAAAATCTAAATAATGGTTGTTGGTAGGATCACTAGGATCACACAAGATTTTGAATCAAACTTGGTTTTGAGTTGAACGTGAGTTTTAACGACTCAGCCGTAGTGTAGCGGTTATTAAAGGGCGCTTTAATTGCATTTATTGTAAAAAAATTCTTTAGCAGTCCTTTAGTCTAGGCGTTCTGTCGCTGCCCAAAAACACGTAAGTACCTATATTAAAATTAATATATCTCTCGTCATTCGTATGACATTGCTCTTGCTCAATGTCACAGGCACGCATGAATAGATGTAATTTGGTACCACGTACGAACTGAGGAGTGATATAACAAGGATTGTGTGTCACAGGGTCACGCAAAAGAACGCTTTGTCTCGCAAACATGGCATAAAGAAATAAATCAGAAAGTTAAATATAGACATCGAAATTGGAGAAGCTTTCGTATATAGTCACATAGATGGTAATGAAAAAGTAGGTAGGTAAGTAGTTACCTATAGGTATTTCGTTTTCAAAGATATTTTAAGGGGCGGTAAAAGGAAAACGTGGTTTGCGCGGGCCATATCTTTATATATAAAACGTAAACTTGTAGCCACCAAAAAATCATACGACAAGCTAAAGAGTTTACCTAGTTGCTACAAACATTAAATTGCGTATAAACCTCACAGATGATTGTAAAAAAAATCAGAATATCATGAAAAGCGCTTGTCGCGGGCCATATTTTTGGCGTAAATAATAGCGTAAACGTATTGAATTCTACATCAAAATACACTTTAACGTACTGTGCAGTTGTTCCAATAACTTTTTTTCAAGAATAGTAGATTGTTATACAAGACGCTAAAATGACCCATTGCATACGAGGTAGTTTTATTCCCGAGCTTTAGCGAGGGAATAAATAGAAACCGAGTTACAATGGGTTTTTAGCGTCGTGTGTTACACTCTACTTTTCACTACGATTGCGAGAAAATAAAATACAATAATTAATACCTAGTTTATACTTCCGTAAACGAATCCACTCGTTTTTCTATCCTCCACTTCATAAACTTTTCATACAATATGATTTGTACATGACGGCAAAAGATTAAAACTATTTCTTTCCTATTACAGTCACACAATTCAATCAGTTTCCTTTCCAATTAGTGAAAAATTCAAAAGATTTCGCGCTATGCTTTTTTAATGTCTACTCATTGACCTGCATATATTTACACAAAAAAATTTTTCACGTCAGTGTGTCTACTGTAGCAGCTAAAAAACACAAATGCACGCATTCTACGATTTAAACTAAAAGTCACAGAGTATAAATAAGTCCATGATTTCACCGAAGAGATTTAGTTCCATTTTCAAAAAGTCGAGCGAGTCTTTATTCGTAATTATTCTATCTATGAATAAAAACTTTTTCGTTTTAGTAGGCTCATTGGTAATAGACAAACATTAAAAAAGAAAAAACTTTATCCCCTAGGGGTTATTATGCTATTTTATCTCGACTTTTGTACGTTACAATGACGGACTTTTTGAGCAAGAGGAGTGAAAAGATAATTGTGCTAAAGATAATGATGAAAAAACAACGAAAAACATCAAAAAAGTGCAGAAGTGAGGTTATTTTCCATACTCTTTACACGTAAAGAAAAAGACAGAGACAAATGATTTCGCGTAACGGAGCCAGGCATCCGTCACTCGCCCATACATACCTACCGCGATAAGTACCTACAGCGCGCGACAACTCGGAGTTGCAAACAGGGTGACCATTTGTGGCAGATTTCTGCCATTTGGGCAGATTTGCAGCCTAAATTTTAGCTGTGGCAGACTAATCTGACGATTTGGCAGATTTCAAGGAAAATTTGTTATTTTTTAAATACACTTGTATAGATTAGTATCTTTGTAACTGATCGAGGTTCAATATTACAATGTGCTCAGTCATATAGTGCACAAACAAAGAATGTGAAACCAGGCTCAAATCAAACATATCTAAAAAAAATAATTATAAAATCTGGAAAAGGTGTTGGATTTCAAGGCTTTTTTATTATTTCGCATTAAAAACAAACTATCAGCCCATCTAAACACAATATAATATCGCATGTTATAGCGTTTTATCGACACTCAGCAATCAAAATCCATTGTCATTTGACAGTTTAAAGCGATTTTTTGTATGTGGCATATTTTTGGCATATTTTTGAGTCGGGTTTGGCAGATTTTGGCAGATTTTTTGCCAGGGTCGGGCAGATTCGCCATTTTTGAGATGGTCACCCTGGTTGCAAAATCAGTCAGGGTTGCCGCCGCACTTGTGAGTACACGCGTGCGTTATTCTGTGCCTCTATGACGGTCAATCGATCATTATTTATTGCTCCCAGCACTGTACCGTACACTATTATAATTTATAAATAACTAGCGGCCGCCCGCGACTTCGTCTGCGTGGAAATATTTTTTGTTATCCCTCGGGAATAATATTTTTTTTTCGGGATGAAAGGTATCCTATGTCCTTCTCTGTACCCCTAAGAACGTGTATGCAAAATTTCATGATGATCGGTTCAGTAGTTAAGACGTGAAGGCGTAACAAACAAACAAACGGACTTTCGCATTTATAATATTAGTAAGGATGGAGAATCGTAATACTAATAATTGTTGCGTGGACGGCTGTCGCAATAAACAGAAGGATTCAAAGTTTTCATTTTTAGGGTTCCGTACCAAAATGGTGAAAAAGGAACCCTTATGGTGTGACTCGGTCTGTCTGTCACAGCTGGATATCTCGAGAACTACTAATGGTATCAACTTGAAATTCGGAATAGTTTTAGATGACATTCGCCCAACTATTTTGTAAATAATAAATTAATAAAAAAATAAATATCTTTTTTACAACAGGGACTGAAAAAGGGTCTGAAAAATTTGAAGTGGGTTCTACTAGGGCATGTGGAATATCATATGATATAACGCCGTTTGCACCTTGTTAATCATTTTTTCTTTTTGTTTTAGGCCACATAGTTTTCAACTTATGATGAAAAATATAAAAAAAATTACCGTCCCCCCCTTATCTCCGAAGTTTGCAAAGAGAAAAATTAGAAATCATTCTATGTGATAGCAGTTTATATAAAGATTACAGGAAAAATAAAACAATGTCTCAATATAGGTAGCACACTTTTTTAGAAATTATCAAATTTCTAAAAAAGTTAACATTAGTTCCACTATCGGTCAAGAGATGGCGCTGACCTAAAGCTGCAATACTAATTTGATTACTCTACTCTGCAGTGTGGTTTGATGGTGCAATTATGATGGTACGGAACCCTCGGTGCGCGAGTCCGACTCGATCTTGACCGGTTTATTCGCTTTACCGAAAGATTCTAAAATGTATAAGAAAAATTTATATTTTGTTTATTTTTCTCGTAATTTTTATGAGTAGGTACATACCTATTTTTGATAAGTAGGTGTGACCTATACTATAGGTAGGAAAGCGTGTAGTTATAGGTACTTATATTCAGAGGCGGGTCGTGACTATTTTTCTCGATCAAATTTCCTAAGGTACCCACCTACTTAATTCTTTTTTTTTTGTGCGAATTATACCTACTTAACTAAATACCTACATTTCTGGATTTAAGGATTCCGTAACCGGCAACAGTATGGTGGCGGTGGCATAAAGACTGCCTCAAATTTAACACATAGTCTAATGTGGCGTTAACTGCACATCTAGCCTAGGTTTATTTGAAACGTAATTTTTTCACATTTAAGTAGGTAGGTACACATTATAAACACAAAACTTGTAATAAAGTATTTAATCCTTCAAGCACAGAAAATGAAATAGAAATAGAAATAGAATAGAAATAGAAATTCGTTTATTTGCATTTGAACAAGGTTACATTTTAAGATGGTCATAATAAATTAGATTCAGCTTATTCAGCCATCAAAAATAGCATGCAAATTTGAAAAGAGAAAATTATATCTAATAATAAAATCATTGGATTTATCAAATTTTAACATTATTATCATTTATATAAAAACAATAGCTCTTAAGTAATAATTATTAATAGGTTACTAAATTTACATAATGTCAAAAGAAATAAGAATAATGTGAATTAATTGGTAACATTTATAAGAAGTCAAATAATTAATATGTATGCAAAAATCAACAAATAACAAAAGGTCAACAATTATTTAAATCTAAATAGTCATTTACAGAATAAAAACACTTTTCCATTAGCCAATTGTATAGGGCTTTATTGAATCTGTTCTTAGGCAAAACTTTAATGGGTTCTGGTATCTTATTATATATTTTTATGCACATCCAGTAGCAGTTTTTTCGGAAACGCGCACTCTTTGGATACATTTCAGAAACCAATCTAGATGAATTTCTGGTATTTCGCAAGTAAACATCTTTGGCTTGACTGAAATAATGTGGATTTTGCCTAACAAATTTTGCTATTTCAAAAATGTAGAGACAAGGAAGAGGCATAATTTTCAATACTTTAAATAATGGCGTACATGGTTCGTCTGGTGGAACGCCACATATTGCCCTTACACATTTTTTTTGTGCTATGAATACCTTCTTTACGTCAGTGCTATTGCCCCATATGATTAACCCATATCGCAGAACTGATTCTATATAAGCAAAGTATGCTGCAAGAGCTGTACTTTTAGATGCTACTTTTGTCAACTTATAGAGGGCAAATGAGAATCTATTTATTTTATTACACACGTTTTCTACCTGCCTTTTCCAGTCTAGCTTTTGATCAATATCTAACCCTAAGAATCTAGTTGTGTTTGTGCCTTTCAGTTTTTGTCCTTCAAAATTTATGTCAATAGTTTGCAAATTTATGTCATTAAAATTTATATAGTATGTTTTGTCAATATTTATAAGAAGATTATTATTTCTAAGCCATTCTACTATCGCTATTATTGTTTTGTTTATGTCATTAATATGTTCATTTAATGTCAATTTATTGTCTGTTTTTACAACTACTGATATGTCATCCGCGAACAAGATACATCTATGTTTGGTGACTTCTGGAAGACTATTTATGTAGACTAAGAAGAGAAGAGGTCCTAGAACGCTCCCTTGAGGAACTCCAAACTTATTTTCTTCAAAACTAGATTTATATTTGTGAGCAACATTTTTAGAGTCTAGTTTTGTAATTTCTACTGATTGCATTCGATTTTGTAAATAAGTTTTTATCCAATTTAAAGCATTGCCTCTAACGCCACACACTTCCAATTTATCTATGAGTTGTTTGTGGGATACAAAATCAAATGCTTTGGACATATCGAAGTAGAGCACCGTCGTGTAATGTCTGTCATTTAGGCATGTAAGAGTCTCTTTTACCATGTCAAAAACTGCATGTGTGGTTGATTTACTCTTTTGAAATCCGTATTGATTTGGTTTTAAAACATTGTACTTCTCAAAGAATGATATGAGTTTTGCATGCATAACTTTTTCGTATACTTTTGAAAAAATCGAAACAAGTGCAATAGGACGGTAATTACCTAAAATCGTCCTTTTGTCTTTTTTGAAAATTGGCTTAACTAAAGAATATTTTAGTTTACTTGGAAAAGTTCCAGATACCATTGACAGGTTTATTAGATATGCCAAAACCTTACTTATTTGTGCATGACTTGCCTTAACAACTTTAGTGCACACATCATCATATCCCTCTGAATTCGTATTTTTTAATGTCATAATTATTTTACTTACATCATATTCGTCGATAGGGGTCAAATAAATAGAATTTTTTAAAATGTCATTATTATTTTTTGAATTATTAATATTTTTAGTACTTGAATTATTATTAGAATTAGCATTATATGAATTAGTATTATTAGAATTATTATTTAAATTATTATTACTAGAATTATTATTTGTATAGTTTTCTTTATTTGTCAATTTTATAAAATAGTTGTTAAACGCAGTTGCAATTTGAGCGGGATCATTTATAACATTATTGTCGTATTCAATCGAATCTATGTAATCATTGCCTTGCGATTTATAATTTATTTCCTCTTGTATTACCTTCCATGTAGCTTTGCATGTATTTTTGCTATTTAATACGTATTTGTTATTTGTCTGTTTTTTAGCTAGTAATATGCATTTTTTTAAAGCTTTTGAATACATTTGATACTTAGTTTTATTTTTGTACGTTTTGTTTTTGTAGTAATTATACCGAAATACTCTATTTTTAGCGCAGCTTTTCCTTAATCCTTTCGATATCCAACTTAATTTAGATTCTGTTTTCGATTTTATTTTAATAACAGGAAAGCATAGTTTGTACAGCAAACAAAACCAGTCATAGAATATGTTGAACGCAGCATTTGCATCCGTTTCATTATATACATCTAAGAAGGAAACGCTAGCTAGGTGCTTTTTAAACTTCTCTATATTTTCATTAGAGTAACACCTTTTATAAGAATATATTACTTTTGGAGGGGTGATTTTTGGTTTACAAGTAAAACTAAGTAACTGTGCAGTATCATGGTCAGACAAACAAAGCGGGAGGACGGTTCCACTAGCCCCTCTCACATTGCTGAACATATGGTCAATACATGATTGACCTCTTGTTGGTACAGTTATGTGCTGCGTAAGGTTATAATTTTTAAGAATATCTGTGAGGTTGTTTGTTATATTGTTATTTTTTAAAGTATTTATATTAATATCTCCCACAACAACAATTTTTTGCTTAGGATATTTTTGTAAATATTTATTCAGCAGGAATTGAAACTTATCAAAAAAGTACTGATAGTGTCTATTTTTTGTAGCAGTTGAAGTGCGATAAATGCAAACAATTATTATATTCTGATAAGGTATTAATAAAGAGCAACATTCAAAATGAAAATTAGCAGCAAAACTATCAAATGTGTCAATTTTTTTAAAGAATAACCCTTTTCTTACCATTATGCAAGTGCCACCTCTTTTTTTGTTTCTCGAAAAATGTGCTGCTAGTTCATAATTGTGAATATTAATATTGTTTTCCTCACCGCATTTTATGAAAGATTCTGAAAAGCATAATACATCTGGACATAAATTTTGGTCAAGTTGTGTAAGTGTAATTTCAATCATTTCCTTTTTAGAGGAAAGACCCTGAATATTTTGATGAAAGATCACAAAACAATTCATATTATTTCTTTTAGGATCGAAAAAATTGCTGGTTTTCAGGCGTACCCATGGTCTTTTGAGTTACTTCTTTAGTTTTAATTGGAAAATAATATGGTATTGTTCCTTTCTTAACAGATTGTGAGTTGCTTATAATATCTAGAGTATTACTTTTTATATTGCAATCATTTTGGACCAGCATTTTTTTCCTTAAATTAGACAAATTTAATATATAATCTTGTACATACGTTTGATGATCTATTTCTATATTTATTTTAAAACAAATTTTATTTTTAATTGATGTCTTATTATGAAAATTATAGCTATTTGTCAATTCCTCAATGTCAATAAAAGTGCAATTTTCATATTGTTTTGCAATTAGACTAATTTTTGAGTTTAACTTATTAATATTTAAATAATTATTATATTGGACACCAAGCAGAAATATTTTACATTTGTTTAGATGACATAGGGTGTTACATATACTTGTTATAATTGAGTATGGATCTCTGTCATTTGAACCTACAGCTAATATTAATACATCGTCACTATTGAGGGATTTTTTTAAGTTTTCACAGTTTTTTAAAACTTCAGAACTCGATGCGGACGGTTTTACCATGCCAGAAACGTTGTAGTTATCGTTCCATGTTCCGCTTCGATATTTCATTATTTTCTCTGTTAGGCCCCTTACTTGTTCGTCTCCAATTATATAAATAACAGGCTTTTTAGAAGTAATTTTATTGGTAGTGACATCTGGCGGACCTGATGGTATATTATTTGCCTGCTGGAGTAACGCACATGTTGTTGAGGGCTCAAAGTTTTCCACCGGTGCTTCGCTTGTAGGCCTAGATGGCGTTGTTTCCGCTGGTTGAGCACAATTTTCTTTAACTTTATTTTCATCTTGCAAAAAATCTAGTTTAGATCCTTTTAAACTTTTCCTATTTTTTTTAATCGGTGTGTTTTTTTTTGAGCTTGAATTATAAATAGTATCTACAATTTGTGTTTTTCTTTCATGACTTGCTATAATTTTTTTTAGTTTGGAATTTTCTTGTAACATATTTTCTATTTCATTTTCTGCTATTGATAGCTTTTCTTTTAATTCTTTGTTTTGTTTTTCTAATTTTTCAATTCTTTCTTCCATATTTATCTTTCTCAGATCCGGACAACTGGTGTTTAAACGACTGCTTTGAGATACAGTCGTAATATCTGCATATTCTTCATCAGTTAAAGACGCAAATGAATTATTTGTTGAAATATTTATAACGTAGTTATTTTCTTCTTCTCGTAATATTTTTGTACATTGGTTGCATTTCCATTTAGTTTTAGACTCCTTAGTCATTAATAAAAATATTTTCTCAGAAACGTTATCACAGTCTATATGATATTTTTTTGTGCATGTCATACAGCACAAATAATAATCACGTCTCATTATTTTTTTATTACATTTTACACATTGTGTTTCCATCTTGCGAATTTTTCTAGTATCGACTCTTAAGTATTTACGTGAAACGGAACGCAACGCTTCTTGCTTCTATTTCAGAACGAAAGACAGATTCACTTGTCAAATTGTGATATGTCATGCCAAAACGTCAGTCAGTTGTCAATCAGCTGATTCGGAAGTGCGTAATTTGTAGGCGGAGTTTTAGTTTCTTTTAGCTGTTTTATTGGCCGATTTTCGAAAATCTTTTTGTTTTGAATCAAAATATAACGTTCTCGACAAAATTTCCAATGTATTTCGATGATTTTCGAGGTGATAAACGACGATTTCAGTGAGTGTTATTGCGTACCTTGATACTACTGAGGCCGCTGTGAAGATGTATGTAGTTTCCACTTGTATTTATTCACTATTACGCCTTTTAACTTAATATTTTCCTGGAGCGAACGATAATACGTCTAGCTATTGTGAACACCGGAAGTTCAGTTCGTCTATGAGACAATAGATTTTCCATTGTTGTGTTGTGCGGCCCGATGGGGCCGCTCGAGCATTGAAGGATTTGAAGAAGACAACCCTAAAGTTGTTAGAAGAGCTAAGAGCTACGCGATAGAAAGAGAGGCAACCTGTAGGTGAATATAACTGTACGCAAGGAAGCGGTGTGCGACCTGAATTGCACTTTATTGTGTCTGAGCAAGAGTCGCTATTTATTTAAATGACCATGCGGAGTGAATGTTCTGTACTTTGTACTATTATGTATTCTGTGACGGAGCCTTAAGAGAACGATTTAATGGTGGCACCTAATGATGTGAAATACTGAAACTGGAACATAGGTCGAAAAAAGAAAAAACAATCTAAACCCTCATACAAAATGCCTTTGTTGTATTGGTCAGCTGACCTACTTACTAAGGAAAGGCGAGAAAAAAAGCCTATATTCCTTAGAGAATGCTGCTATTTTAGCAACACTTATCACATCACCTGTTTCAGTACCATCACCTCCTTTGGTACCTTGTATAAGACACATGAACAACTTTTACTATTTATAGGACCAAGTCTGAAATCGCGAAAAAAAATCAGCTGTTTCATACAAAAATATCAAAATGTATGAAACAGCAGATTTTTTTTTGGGATTTCAGAGTTGGTCCCATAGTAAAAGGTGTTCAGTTTGATGGTCCGTACCTTCAGCTTCATGAGGCCAAACCAACCAAACACCTATTATAAGTAGGTATATTCTGTGGCTTAACCTACCACGCCGATTTTATACGAATACGCCTAGCGTCAATTTTGCCTGTAGCACAGTGGTTCCTAACCTTTGACAGCGCTCCCTGTAGTAAATCAAGACGAGGCCGAGGCCCGATTTTCTAGATCCTAGAGCGGTGTTTCCCGATTAGTGGTACACGTACCCTAAGGGGGACGCGGGGGTGCAATAAGGGGTACGCGAGTTTGGGGCCTTTCTTGGAGGGGTACGTAGAAAAAACTAATTGAGAACCACTGTCCTAGACTCCTAGAGCATCTTGGCGTTCCCACATGCTATCAAAGTAACTAGATAGCAATTTTATATTTTTCTTCTAAAATCTGTCTCTCCCCCTACCACAGAGATAAATTATTATATATTATAGAATCTACTCAAACCTCTGCTTGAGTACAGTTAGAAAGGGATGGTGCTATTCATCGCATATAGCGCCATCCCTTTTTAACTGTACTCAAGCAGAGATTTGAGTTTGATAATACGAGCCTTAGAATTCAAGTGTCGATAAATAGCTTTATTGTTATCATGATATCAGCCCACTGATTACGTATCTCTGTTGCTAACAATTCTCGATTGAAATCGCAGTTGCACTGCTGCTTTAAGTAAGATAGTTGTCACATTGGTTCTTACTAAAGCAGCAATGTCACTGCGATTTCTGTCAAAGTTGATTGCAACAAAATTAGACAATCAGCCTTCGGATTTTGAAGGTCATGCTTAATGATGTGCCGTTGCTGAGAATATTGCCTTAGGGTGGGAATATTCCCGGCAATACTGGGAATATTCCCGACCCTAAGGCAATATTCACGGCAACGGCACATCTTTAGCATGGTGCTACGGTAAGTAAAATTTTCGTAAAAATAAGCAATAAAACCAAAAAGTTAAATCAAAATAGGTTTATTGGCAGCTGTGCCTACGCGTCGGCGATGGTCACTTCCACCTCTACCCCCGGCTCGATGTTTATGGAGGTGATCTGCTTCACGATCTCCGACGGAGAGTGCAGGTCGATCACTCTCTTGTGGATCCTCATCTGGAAGCGGTCCCAGGTCTTGGAACCTTCACCACAAGGGGTCTTACGGGTGGTGATGCGAAGGATCTTAGTTGGCATGCGTACAGGGCCCTGGAAGACAAAAAATAATGTGTTAAAATTACAATAATGTATTTTTATACTGACATACACTTGCGACTTGCGAGCATCCCTTTGTAAATCAGCTTAAGATAAATAATATCAAGAAAATGTATGGCTTTTTAATATAATAATGATGGGCTTCTACATAGTTGTTTATTTGATACAAATCAAGAAGACTGCGATGACAACGTGACATTTTTGAACCCGCTATTTTCCAGGATACTATTTCCAAATCATAAAGAACATTTCTGATGTCACGTTGTCATCGCATAGAAGTGACAACTCTTTGCGATGACAATGTGACATCTCATTGAAAACATTTTTAATAATATTTGGAAGTATCCTCCTGGAAAGTTGCAGTTTTGGAAAAAGGGTTGTCATGGCAAAGAGGTGAATATAATTAAAATTGAAAGAACTTGTCACTTTCCTATGAGCAGAGTGAGATACAACAATTGCACTCTGCACTTTGAAGAGTAAATAATATTGCGCCATTTTGGTGAACACTGCAGTAATGAATGACTCACAGTGTCTTCATCATAGCGCTACAAAATCAGCATTCTCTCTCAACCATTCCAGATTTTGCCATCTTGATCTTATTGAGAGAGAATGCTATGCAGTATTTTTAAGGTATGGGTTCTTTGAGACATATAAACTGAGCATATACGCAGCGCATGCTTGACGTACATATGCACAGAGTGTTTGTGAACTAACAACCCAGCTTGCTATATTTCGATATGAATCAACTTCCCCGCAGGTACGGTGCATTTATACAAGTCAAAGAACCTTTAAGTCTCAAATTAAAATCTAAACACCATTTAAAAAGTGTTTTTATAGTTTTACTTTACTTGTTCAATATATCTGGAGCTCTATCTAACTTACATTGCTATCGTAATTGCTTTGACTTGACAGATAGATGTGATACATCGCTAATTTTCTTTGGAAAGTTTTTATTTGTGCCAAAAAGTAGTAATGTATCACACACATCCATCTATCAAATCAAAGTTTACGTTAACAACTGATAGACCCACTAATGCCAAGTTTAACATCTTGAATGCCAGTACCTATAATCAGTCGCTGCCATTACTACTAGGTACCAGTGGCGAAGGATCCATACATGTCGATTCCTATCGGCTTCCCTTTTAGAAATTCTACCCCAGAAATCCACTATACAGTTAAGAGATTTTTTGGAGAAATTATTGGCCCGGCTTACCTTTTCCATATTTCGACTTCTCGCCACTGCTAAGTACCTACCTACCTTGCGTAGTTGGCATTCAACATGTTAAATGATCACCATATTAACATAACTTAATCCAGAATTAGTTGCTCACCAAATCTTCTTGGGTCGTTTAGGATTTGGTAAGCAATTACTAATTTTGAAGAACAAAATGTTTTTTGGTGTGTTAAAGTATTAATTCCAATGAGAAATTACCTTCACACGGAGTTTCTGCTTCTTAGCTCCGTTGATAAGGTCAGCGCACACCTTTTCCAGTGATCTGACATTTCGCGACGTCAGCGTGATCCTGATGCGGTGGATGGGCGAGATCTCTGCCTGGGGCTTCTCAATGTCTTTACCAGCGACTACGGCGGCTGCCTATAACGTTAAAAGTTACAATAGTATAGTTATTATACCAATATAATGCTAAAGCTCCACCTGCGTTAACGTTAACATTAGTGGTAATGTTCAACTACGCTTTAGCTAAGGCATTATGTAAATTTAGTACTGTCGTTTGTAAATTAACAAGTTAAAGTCTTGGCCACATCTGCGTAACGCCTAGATTAACACTTTAAGCTATGCGTTAAGACGCAGGTGGAGCCGTAGCATAATGACAACAATTCAGTCAATAAACAGTCAGTATTTCTACCCTGAACCTGACTCTCCGACGGAAACTGCAAACCAGTACAAATTCAAGTAACGAAATATGAATATTACCTTACAAAAAAGAAGGGCTAACTATAAAAAATAAGTCGATAACTGAATGACACGTGCAGTTCTAACCTAAAAGTTCACAGTACGAAATTACCTTACAACTATTTACAGAGGTTTGTATACAGAAATTTTATAAGATATTAATGAGAAAGTAAATAATTACCATGTTGTTGCGATTTCCCGGTCGAGATAAACAATTTAGTAATAAAAATTGCTCAGCGCTGAACCGGAGAACAGCTTCGTTGACAAACTCACGTCAGAAAGAAACCATAGACAATTTATTTTTGAACGTTTGACATGACAGATGACAGACATGACAGCCACTTTTTTGTCTTGTTTTTACTTTACGGCTTTGGTCTCTAAGTTGATTTGCATGCTTTGCTACTGCACTTCTCATCGACTGTTTTTTTTCTTCAAGTAGGTATGTAGAGCAACGCGGCTTCGTACGGAAGCCGCGTTGCTCTAAGGTATGTACGTACAGATGCCGGCATATATATTGGCAAGAGAAAGAAAGAGACAAAAGATGCGCAGTAGCCATAAACTCAGTGTTTATGGCTACTGTGCATCTTTTGTCTCTTTCTTTCTCTTGCCAATATATATGCCGGGCAGTATACATAGAAAGGCAATGTGATGAGATTGATTTTTTGAGGTATAAATGGCGGGCTACTTAAAGACCTGCATGCAGGGAAGGGCTTTGTGTAGCAGTCAGTGGCTATGCAAGCAGGGAATCTGCATGCAAGGCCTTTGCGTAGACATGCAGGACCGATAAATAAAATAAATGAATAGATTAAAAAATATTTTAATCTATAATACCCGCCCTGCATGCATGCAGCACTTCAGCGCTTTGAGTAGCCCGCTGGAGTTTTTGGCGCCATTTTGTCGGGTTCGGTTTGGTGACTATTTTAATTATTCGCATATTGATTCATAGTGGATATTGTCTTAAAATTGGTGCAGTTTTGTGGTACAAGTGTCTATGCAACTGAACAATATGTGGGATAATTGAAATAGGCGCGATCTTGGTTGTGTGAAGCAGAGATATTTATTGTAGTGGTGGCTACCTCGGCTGACCTTACCGAGTAAACTGTCTTGATATACTTGGTGCCAAATGCTCCAAGCAGCATTAGAATGCGATGCACCCGCATTTTCATGTAAAATTGTAAACTGAAACAATCTACCACTGAACTATTGAACAGTTGACACTGGCAAAAATTACTCAGTAGATTGCCAAACTAAAATAAGAAGAAGAAGAGTAGCCCGCTTAACTGTACTGGGGCCCTATTTTTGAATTGCTCGGCAGGGGTCGAGCGGTCTTTTCGAATGATTTTCGATCGACATATGACTCAAAACAATGAGATGTCGAACGAAAATCAGTAGAAACGAGCGCTCGACGCCAGCCGAGCGATTCAAAATAGGGCCCCCGTAGTCATGTCATAAAACATATCTATGCATAAAACTCATAATATACTATTGCATAAGGTTTTTGGTAGAATGATCCCCTTCGGGGCCGCGGCTTCCTCCTCGGTGTCTCCCCTAGGGAATACGAATAATATTTTATTGCATTCTTTACACATAGTTGTTAAGCTAACTAAACAACTTATGGCATAATCATTATGCCATAAGTTGTTTAGTTATAATGCATACACGCCAGCAGGACATTTCTGGTACTTATCGGCCGCTTCGCTCGCTCGGCTCGTGCGTTGTTAGTTGCATTGCAATGGAACCTAATCTTCTTCTCGCTGGCAAGTTGTTTGTTGCTCCTAATCATCTATTTATCAAAGGTCCTACCATAACTTGTCCATCAAATGTTTTTATAGTGCCAATCAAATTATGATTGAAGCTTTATAGTAAATAAAGTTAGTACAAGTAACCGTTTATGTCAATGAAATCATTCTGCGAATATAACATTAGGCGAATATAACGCGAATAACTTAACTTTATGCCGTTCCTGTTATGCCAAACCATATGAGGACAAAAAAATTTAGGTGAGTGAAATGGCACCCAATAAAAAGGCATAATCATGACTTAAAATAATATTTAAACTTTAAAATAACGTAATTATCTTATAATAGATGTTTATATATATTTTTTATTTCTACTGATGTCTTTATTTCGTTTACACATAATTCTATCATACATAGATACGTACTTCTTTAAACATTGTTCAACATTAAATTTTTCACTTGCTTGTCGAATTTCCTGAAACGAAACATAATAAATAAATCAATAGTTTGAAATTATAATTAACGCCTTATATCTCCTATAAGGGATCGTTCACACGAGCGATTTTTTTCAACGCGCGATATTTTTATTCCAAAGTATCAAGATTGTACAAATAAACTATAATATTATTATTTGCTGTATTGCTAGGGTGGGTATTAAAATTACCCTTGAAATTACCCATGTAAACTGACTTTTTAGACAGACTCTACTTACTTTTCCCGTGGAACGTCATATGACTTCTTAACTGTGTGTTCACACGGACGACGACGTTCCACGGGAAGAGGTACCTTATGGCCAAGCTAAAAGTTAACTTTTCCCGTGGAACGACGTCGGCGGTAAAATTACCGAGCGTTGAGAAAATTGTTCGTTTGAACGATCCCTAAGGGATCATTCACACAGCTCAGTCACGTCAACGACCAGTCAAATTTCAATACAAGTTTTGACTGAGGGATTTTCCAGGCAACGTTCCTTGAAAATATACTAGATGGCGCTGTCCAATTCCTGGCAGTTGAGTATATGTAATATGAATGAACGTGGTACAAATAGTCTAACCAAAGAGAAGCATCGTAAAAATACGTATATGATTTTGACAGTATCAACTGTGTTTTTTCTTTATAATCGTTTTGCGGCGACAAAACTTATGTTGAAGATAATATTAATGTAATATGGTTAGCTTAGCGTAGTGTATACAGTTGTACTTGCCTTTGAATGACCGTTTTTTTAGGGTTCCGTAGTAAAACAAGGAAATAACTTATACGATGATTACCCATAAGATCGTTCAGTCCATCCGTCCGTCCGTACGTCAGTCCCTGTCTGTCTTTATTTTATTTTATTGGATAAGGGAAAATACAGCTCAATAAACCTAATAAGTACGTATTAATGAACAGTACCTACCTATAAAACTTCGTACAGATGAGGCGTATTCCGCGCGCGATGCGGTCTTTTGACGAATATTGACCACCTAACTCAAAGCGATAGCCATTGCCATAACAATTGCTAGAGCATTGCTGTCCGAAACATTCTGAGTTGGATCAGAGACAGAGACTACGGACGGAACCTTATTCTCTATACGTGGCTCGACATGCAGTTAGCCGGTTTTTTCCGGTTCGTTGCACTCATAGACATAGAAAAATTTTCGCTGCGCTTAATTTCTATGGTTGCGCTTCTTCAACTCCTTCTGTCGCAGAATGTCCCTTTCGCTAAATGTCCCTTTCGCAAAACGTTCCTTTCGCAAAACTTCCCTTTCGAAAAACGTCCCTTTCGCAAAATGTCCCTTTCGCAGAATGTCCCCCTGCCTAGCTTACCTAGCATGACCATCGAAACACGATATGATATAGTGATTTATCGTGTTTAGCTGTCAAAAGACAATGGATTTTGACAGTTGGGTGTCGATATAACGCTATATCACGCGATATATATCGTGTTTCGTCGGTCATGCTAGGGGGGCTGGTACTTAATAAAAAAATATCACATCAAAAAGTTGTCTTTTATGCGATTTTCAGAGGGGTACAAGGGGGAAATTCTGCGAAAGGGACATTGCGACGGAGCCTCCTTCCTGCATGTACGCGACGGTCAGGCATAGCTTGTCAAGCATGTAAATTTTTTGGCGGTTTAATCAAATTTTGATCGTCTAGGGGCGATGCTTGATGGCTTGACATCAAGCACGTAGGTATCACGTGATTACTGTGGCCTAGATTCCGGCAAACATCTTGACGCTCTTCGACGGAACGGAGTGGCTATGAGTTCGCGCATGTGCACTTACGAACGGCCCAAAATACGTGTTCTGCGCAACCCTTACCCGATTTCAAGATGTTTGCCGGCTACTGTATCAAAGGTAGGCCACGCCCCCAAATAGTAGTGGTGGTGGTAATTACGTGTACATGCTAAAAGCCATGCTTGACCGTTTAAGGGGTACATTATGGCGCTGCTGTCCTGGAGTCCAAGAACCGTAGTCTTGATTCATTGGTCGACGGTTATCGGAGTCCAAGAAAGTTACAAGGTCTTCACGCATAGTAATAATACATAGATACCTCAAAGCAAAATATAGGTACTAGTGAATAGTATTATAAAAAATAATATTAATCATTTTTAATATTCACAACAATATTACATAAAGATTACAATGAAACCAAATTGTCAAAATCATATGTTTTTACCATAGACATAGAAAAATTTTCGCTGCGCTCAAGAAGACCAACAAAGCGTGGAAAAGAGAAGTTAACATCATACGGACACGGTCTATGTAAAAAAGAGACAAAGGATTAAGTGACATGTGCCAACATTTTTCACAGTAAGAGCCCCTAGCGTCCCGCCTAGCAAATGAACAATCACATTTTGTTTAAAATATTTGTTAATCTTAATTAGAATTTAAAATAAAGGTATCGTGGAGCCATGGTGTCTTGTGCTCTAAGTAATGTGATGTGACAAAAAGAAACAATCCAAGTAATCACACTTTTCACAGGTAAATAAGATATTGCAACAAATTTCTCTAAAACCAAATTTCTCTACATTTATTCGTTTATCGACGAAGAAAACAGTATGGAACATAGTTTATTAATTTCCTTTGCCAGATATAGTCATATTTTATGAATCTAAGTCATATTTTACGTATCTCATATAAAATGTATGCATTCGTTTTCGGATCACCTGTTTATTGACATTGTTGTTCTTTGACGTTCTATTTCTATGGTTTTTACGATGGTACTCTTTATTACTATAGATAGCACATTCATACATAGAGGAAATAATCACTACGTTTTACATTCATATACCATAGTATTAAGTAAGGTTGTTGGGAATTGGACAGCGCCATCTAGTAAATTTTTGAGTAACGTTGCCTGGAAAGTCTCTCCTTGCCGGTGACTGACACATCACGTGATAGTCAATGCTTGTTTGACTAATCGTTGACGTGACTGAGTCACAGAATTTATAATAGTACAGTCAGCAACACCATGAGATTATACAAAACTGTCAAAAATCTGTAATTTATTTTGAAGCTTAAAAGCTTTGCATTAAGTATAAAATTGATTGAATATCATTACGCTGTCGTGGAAGCCCAGCGTGCCGTTGACCGTACATACTACCACGTATGAATGATCCATTCATGCATTCAGGATACGAAGTAATTCACTTACAACGAGATAATTTGGTCACCAGGCAAGTGAAATGGGTTGCAGATGGCATCAGCGTATAAAGCATGGAGGCGCCGCAGCGCAGTTCTGACTTCGGCGTCGCGAATGTTACTGCCGCTGGGTGATGTGGAACTCGTCACGAGAACGAGTTTGATGCGAGTGTTTGTCACATAACCGTAACTGAAAATAAGTAACAAATAATTTCATTTCAACTTCAGAAACCAGTCGGTAGGTATTTTAGATTAGATTTTTGTTAGAAAGCTTTATAGTGTCACTCACTATACTCTAGCTAATTTAGCAAAATTTAGTGCGCCAGTTTAGCTTTTTCATTGTTTCGGTAGAAAAAAAAATATAGTTCAAGTTTTACGCAGCATAGCGAGGTTTTAAATTTTATTATTATGATTATACTACTCCAATCCACGAGTATGTAAACTGTAAAGCCTAATCAATAAAATAAAAACTTCGCTATGTTGCGAATGAACTTTTTTTTTACCGTACAATTAAAAAGCGTCCCCATGAAAAGATTTTTTCTGTGGGCCGATTTTGTAATTTTGTTGCAATCAACTCTGACAGAAATCGCAGTTACATTGCTGATTTAGTTACAACCAATGTGAGAACTATTTTCTTTAAAGCGGCAATATAACTGCTCTTTCAATCGATTTTAATCGAGAATTGTTAGCAACAGAGTTACGTAATTCGGGGTCTGGTCAAGCTTTAGTACAGTTGGCAGCACGTGACAAAAATCTGCAATTTATTCTGAATCCTAATGTCTTCGCATTTCAGTATAAAGCTACCCTGTCGTGGTAACCCAGCATGCCGTTGTCTGTACAACAGAAACATAAATGAAGTTTAAAGCTCTAACTACATTTGGCACACGTGGGCCACGTTTGCTGATCTGGGCACTTCAGAGCCCAGCCCATACAAACATACATAGCGGCTAGTTCTTTAAGTTCGTATTATAGAATAAAACTCAAATCTCAGCTTGAGTACAGTTAAAAAGGGATGGCGCTATATTATGCAATAAATAGCAACTGTACTCAAGCAGAGATTAAAGTTTGAGTTTGTTTGATTCTATAATACGAGCCTTAAAGCTACTAGGTACATTACATCTACGTGTATCCACGCTTTGCAATGCGATGCCACGGTACACAACGCGAGGCAAACAAAAAGAGAGTACATTATTTATTGGACGCACCCAGATCAGCGTACGTGGCCCACGTGTGCCTAATGTAGTTCCCGCTTAAGGGGTGCGATTGCGTAAGTTAATCGTATTCATTAAACAGTTCATATCGTATTCCATCGGCTGCAATTTATATGGGATATATTATGATACAATATGAACTGTCAAATGAATACGATTGACTTTACGCAATCACTTAGAGGATTTAGCTTTCATACAAACATTTTATGTGTATCAGTGGAATACAGTAGTCCCAAGTACAAATCGCGGAGATCTGTGCGAGTGTTGTTTGTATTGGAGCCTGTGGTGCTGGAGTTGTTTGTAGTTAGTCTCTCTTCTAAGGCATCTAACGCGGTGTGGACAAGCCATTGACGAGATAACTCGTTGTCAGTGCTCGTATCATTGCCTATACCACCGATGTATAGTGGTGAATTCTGAAATTACCATATAACCATGTATCAAAAAACCCTGTCAGATCCCGTAACAAGTGATAGTGCTGCTTAAACTGAACAACTTTCTCCAAGGAACATTGGTCATAAAACGAAAAATTTTTTTATACTCCCATACAAAATGTGTTGGTCAGCTGACCGACTTACTGGCGAAAAAGGATGGAAAGGCGAAATAAAAGTCATTTTTCGACCAATGTTCCTTGGAGAAGTTCTTCAGTTTAAGCAACACTATCACCTGTTTCTGGATCTGACAGGGTTTATTTGATACATGATGTATACAACGTGTTACAAAATAACCCCTGTAGCGGCATCTACCTTACGCCACACATACCAACACACGATTGCAACAAGATTCATCGCCGTGTTACTAGATGGAGCCAGTGTCGAATAAACACAAAGATTAGTAAGGAATACCTAGCACCTCTTAGTATGGAGAATATATGGAGAAACCTACATCTCGCTGACGAAGTTTACTCAGTGACGCAGCATATATACAACTGCCAACCATCATCGGTTGGACCGCGGTCCCCGGGCTAATATCACCCAGCCCGGAGGAACTTGCTAACAATTCTCGATTGAAATCCATTGAAATCGCAGTTGCATTGCTGCTTTAAGTAAGATAGTTGTCACAATGGTTCTCACTAAAGCAGCAATGTTACTGCTATTTCTGTCAGTGTTGATTGAAACAAAGTTACGTAATTAGGGGGCTGATTTTGTAGCTTTGTTGCAATAAACTCTGACAGAAGTCGCAGTTACATTGCTGCTGTCGTAAGAAAATGTGACAACTATCTCACTTATAGCAGCAATGTACAGCTTGAACATAAAGAGTTGACAAAAATTGAGGGCGCCACTTTCTATGTAAACACGTCAAAATCACGAATTATTTGGCAACACTGATTATATTTGAACTGAAAAATTTTAGTTCCAAATTATTCAATCTCAACTCTTTATGGCCAAGCTGTAACTGCTGTTTCAATCGATTTCAATGGAGAATTGTTATCAACAGAGTGACATAATCAGGGGGCAGTGTGCTATTGACTGTACTACTTAAAGTAATACCGATAACAAAAAAAGCGGGTCACAAGTTTCCGTTGTCCTCGCGCTATTGCAAAATGATTTATGATTGGCATAAAAATAGCAAGAACATGAGATAAAAGAAATGTGATGTATATTCATGTTGTTGTTAAATGTTGATAGTCGATAACAATCGTGGGTATCTCTAATCCCACCACACGCTACGCATAAGGTAATCCCTACACGCATGGTAAATACTGTGATCCAACAGTATTTTATCAGAGGCCTATTTCATAAAAGAATGGTGTTATTACAATAATTCACCATAGTTGACTTGTTATTGTGGTAGCATGAGGGCTTTTCAAAATGACAAAAAACTGTAGGCTCGATAAATGGCGTCGATAAAAAGGTATGTGTCAACTGTAGAAAACGTAGGAAATATTTTTTTAGCACGGGCCGTTTATTTTTCAAAGCCTCCAAAAATTTTGACACTTCATTTGACCATCAACGCCATCTAGTAAAGCAAATAGTTACTATTTAGAAAAAAAAAATATATGTACCTAGCTTACATCCGCAAACAAGTGAGTGTTTGCGGAAGTAAGCGCCATCGCACACGGGGACTTTTGTCTCCGCAACTATTTTGTCTCTCACATGGTTTGTATGAAAAGTTGCAGACGACCGCGTCGCTTCGTGTGCGCGCTTCCATATAAACCCGTGGACTTGAGACAGAGACAAAACAGTTGCAGGGCGACTAAGTTGTCCGTGTGCGATAGCGCTAAGCTAAAGTCGTATTACTAATTTCCCAGTAAAAAAGTAAACTAAGGCGTTGCCAGAACAAAACAACAGAAAAAGAAATAGTATATTGCTAAGTCAAGAAATAAAGACACATGATTTTTCATCACAAACCTAATAAAAATAGATTAGATAAATATTCTGAATCATGAGTATTGCGGCAGAAACAGTAATATAATTTAATATTTAATAATAACAGTTTTATAGTAGAAAACATTTTTATGATGCTGTGCACACTTCAACTGCAAACCGTACACCATCAACCTTTGGTCATTTTATAAAATTTCATAACTATTTGTATTTCGAGTAATAGCTGTAGTAGTATCATTTGTCTTTTGATATTGGGGGGGAACAGGCGAAGATGCTACGTATTTTTGATAGTTTACATACAGTTAATATCTAAGTAAAGTTTTCTTATCAGTTTGTTTCAACAACTTTTAACATCAAAAATTATGATAGGTTATAAAGATAACATTTCTAATTTCCATCCTACTTTAAAATTACCCTGGATGACATTATATTTATTATGACTCAAAATATAATAAACAAATTAAAAAGTTATAAAAGTGACCAAAAGTTTTCAATATCTGAAAATGTCACTATCAGGTCAGTTTGTCAATTTGACAGTGACGTTTCTTTGTTTACATTTTTGCTGGGAAATTAGTAATGCGACTTTACATATATTTCTTTTTTTTTCAAAATGGTTTGGGACTTCCGCCAAGTGAAAGTGACGCCTGGTTCAATCAAATACAAATAGTTACTATTTTTTTACATTGAAAATGTCTATCAAATCCTTTTCGGCCCATACGCTATTTTCGCTATGTTTCCGAGGATAATTAAGATTTCGCCATGGAACAAATGTCCCCAGGTTTAGAATTTAATTGTGGATCAGACAGAGAAAGAATTTTGAAACAGGGGCGTGCATACCATATAGGCAGTAAGGCAGTGCTTACCTCAATCATTATACCTACGAACCTATTAAATTGGCACTCTAAATATATCACTACATTAAAATAATTTAGTCTAATTTGGTTAAACAAGTACGTTATTCTATTGCCAAACTTCTATTGAACACTGTGTAACCTTTTTCCTTACGCTAATAAGTACTACGGTATGCCCGGTTAGGCAGTCTTTGGAATGCATATTCGAAGCTAGGAGCGTTTCATACAACGAGTTTTAGAAAAATAATCCGTCAAAGTTATACGACCACAGAAAGAAATGCGCTATTTGTACGCATTACGTTCTAAATCATGACCTTCGCAATTTAACAGCGCTAGGTAATCAACGTTACTCGGCTGGACGGTTTTTGCCGAGAATAGCCGACGAGCCGACAGGCCGATAGCAATACGTCCCATGTGATGTGGTCCCATGCCAGATTAGAGTAAGGTCTGTTTCGCTCGCATGCGGAAATAAAAATAATGCAAGTGCTGGCTGGCCATGTTTTTTGTTTCTATTTAAGTCCCGACTCCCGATTCACTTTCGCTATTACATGTTTGTTTATTGTTTAGTAATATGAAATTATGAAATGTAAGAAAAAATATTACTGTGTTTATTTATTGTGTTGTGTTTAAAATGTTTACTACTTACCTAATTATCTTATTAAATAATGGAGAAATAGTTTTGAAATTTGAATGATATATTCTGAATTTAGTTTTAGAAAGAGTGGTCCAATTGTGTTGATAATCCCGTTTGTTTAGAGAAATTATTCTTACCCACCTCTTATCCTTTCCCATTTTTTTTAAATAAAATAAAAACAGTGCTCATATAACAGCATTACAAACTACTTTTAGCATTATTAAAACTAGGGTCGTAAATGCGATTAGTTAGAAAAACATTCTCGCTATAAAAAAAAAACTTTAGTGTCTGACTGCTTACCTAGCCGGATAATCAATGGACGCCCCTGTTTTGAAAATTGGCTGGATAGCTTTTGAGAAATTTCTAAAATTGTAAAAAATCGGAAAAAAATCTATCTTTTTTTAGTAAGTTAATTAAAAAAATACTATTACATATATCGAAAAAATGAGGAAAACGAATCTCAGAAGATAGATTGCGCGTCGATTGAGACTTCTCCGAGTGAAATTGGTTAAGATGTGCCTCTACGAGCGTGAAAAGAATCATTTTTAACACCGAGTAAAATCAACACGCCTATAGACTAAAACGAAAAGTACCAGGCTAGCATGAATGTAAAAGAGCTAATCAAAGTACCTGGGGCCATACCGGCTAACGAATCGGGCTTCGAAAAGTCTGCCGGGACTCAAATTAAAACAGATAAATTGAGCCCCAATTGGGCCAAAATGGCGAACCCTAATTCATGAGGTCACACAAACATCCATATCTTCCAAATAACTTCAACAAATAGTACAATACGAAATTCCTTACTTCAATTTATCTTTTTTTAATTTGAAACTCGGCAAATTTTCCGAAGCTCGATTCGTTAGCCGGTACGGCCCCTGTTCATCAGTTCCGGTCAGCACTTACCCCACAGCTCTCAACGTAGGAGTCCTAAATGGCTAAATGCTGAAGACCAGACCCCGAATTACGTAAGGTTGTTGCTAACAATTCTCGATTGAAATCGATTGAAATCGCAGTTGCATTGCTGCTTTAAGTAAGATAGTTGTCACATTGGTTCTTACTAAAGCAGCAATGTGACTGCGAAGTCTGTCAAAGTTGATTGCAACAAAGTTAGCAATCAGCCTACAGTTCTAACAGGGCAATCAATCTATTGAAAAGTACCAAGCTAGCATGAATATAAAGGAGGTCGCTATAACTTTTCTTAAAATATATATAGTAATCGAAAAAATAAATAGGTACCTAGGTAACTTTAAAAATATAATAGGATTTTGCATTTGATTTGATTTTGGTTTTTCGTAAATTTTTGTATTCATTTTCAATGCCTCCGAAGATTGCGAGAACTGCAGGGTCTATGGATTTTTTTTAATGTCACTTTGAAAAGCCCTCATTGGTAAGTTGATGTTACCCAAAACGCATACAAAGAATTATAGAAGGAACTGTTATCCTAACTGCGTACAAATTTATATTAAGCTACCAATGTCCCGTAAAGGAGCTTAGTTAACCTATATTAAAGAAAAAATAAAAAGTTTCTAATCAACTGAAGAATTTTAAATTAAAAAAATGACATAAAATTAATTATTCATAATAGCATGTAATTTTAATTTAGGTAATTTACTACTTAATCTAAACTGACATTTCACATGCCCTTTGTATGGCAAGGCAGAGAACCGGAATTATAACAACTGTATGCACTCTGTTTTGTGTGAATAAAACGATTTTATTTAATTGATTTGATTTCTTATAAAGCTTCATACAGACTGAGGCGAATTCGCTCGCGCCATGCGGGACGCGAATCTACGCGATTCGCTCGCTCGCTTAGCACAATATAGAGAGAGTACAGGGTTGCGTTCCGAAGGTACGCTCCGAGTGCAACCGGAAGCTCTAACGTCGTTCCAAACATTAGAGCGTGACGTTCGGTTGTTACAACTTTCCCGTTCCAAACGTCAGAGCGTTGCAACCAAACAACCATCAAAATTGATGGTTGTAAAACGCTCTGACGTTTGTCTATAGAAAAACTGTCAATGTCATTTGACATTATTTTGTATTTGGATGTTTTTGTGTCTAATTTTCAAATAAATCATGGTAGCTTCGCAAAAAAACAGTTTTTATTTGATTTTGTATTAAGGAAAGTTTAAATTATTTCTATTCCAAGTGGAAAATGAAGACTTTGTATTGACATTGACATTTAAAGTTCTTGGTCGTTCCTAACCTTAGAGTGAGTTAAAAAACAACCAACAACCGGCACTCTAAGCCTCTGAACGAAACCCAGTAGTTTGGCTTAGTACTTCGTGCGCTCGAGCAACGCACACATAGACACCTCTCACCGACACGGAATCTTTGCCACGCTCAAAACACTTCGAGCGCGAGTACCACGCGTGACGCAGTTATAGCACGTCCGACCCCCGCGTCGGTCATTTGTACGCTTTGCGAGACTCAATAAAAATGGAAGGCAAAAATAAAACGTACTATAATTTCTCGGTAAGCAATTGCTTAAACTCGACTTTAAAAACAGAATACACATTTTTTACGATACCAGTGGACCCAGAAAGGCAAGCAAACAGTGAATTTTGTAATAGCTGTTATGACTATATACCTAAATCGCAGTTAAATAAAAAGGCAGTTTTCATTAATTTATTGTTGTTTCTAAATCAACAGCTCAATACAATAATAATTTTACCTTATTTATATGCTAATTTGACGTACATACTTATACTGATATGCATATAAGTTAGATAATATGACAAGGTACTAGTATGTACCTACCTAATAAAATATTGAGTATACAGGTAGGTACTTACCTATACCTATTTTTAAAACTTTAATCAGAAATAGAAATATTCAGCTAGGTAGGTATAAAATAGTAGCAATTACTAGGAACTTTAACAATTTTTTAACTCCGTGACAACTTTTTACAACCCAAAAAATAGCAACTGTTTAAATACCTAAAAATATTATTCAATATTATTCCTTACGCTATATGTCTTACCACCCATTTGCACTAAACTTAAGAATCGCCTAAGTCTTTTCCTAACTAACTTGAGACATTCTTAGCAAAAAATTGGTTTGCACTAACCTTAGGACGTTCCTAAATGCACTTTAGGCTATTCTTAACTTACGGGCCTAATATCGAGCGCCCAAGGCTTAAGAAATTCCTATGTTATGAATTGTAAATCTGTGGTTATAGCCTGTGGCCGTCAATTGTGACAAAAACAGAAATATTTGCTGAAAAATGGAAGATTCATGGAACATTCATTGAAATAATTGAATTACTAAACGACTCGGTGGAAAATCGCAAAAATTGCCGTATTTCAATACAATTACTGCACTTATAAAAGAATAAAAACGAATGAAATAACTGTACTTGTATGTAAACTTCTGCAATAAGCTGCCGTGTCAAGGTTAATTTTTGACCCCAATTACCGTATAATACGGCAATTACCGTACCATTGGCAACACTGCCGCGATTTGATTTCCATTTTCTAAATTGACAGTTGATGACATAACTTTTTCGATCACCCTACCAAATAAAATAAACCAACGCCTTATCTTTCGTCTCCTTTTAACTCACGAATGAATCAATGTGATGTTATAACCAAAAAAGTACTCTATGACCTATATTACTTCACCGGCTTAAAAATCCATAAACAATTAATATTTACAGTCGTTCATTCTTTCTCTTAGCAAGGCGATGCCCAAGTTACGTTACGACGTAGTCTGTTAGTGCAAACAAAAATTTCAGCTCGGCATTTTTAGGCTGTTCCTAAGCTAAGAAATATCTTAACTAGGACACGCCTAACTTGAGTTTACTGCAAACGGATGTTAATCTTATGATAATTAATTTAAACTAAAATTTCAAGATAAATTACACTTTTAAAAACACCTAAACAAAGAAAGATTCAAAGCTGTGCATCACAAGTTTTTACCACATTCTGTAATATTTAGGTATTTTCTGTGGTTTTACGTAAGTCGGAGTTGACAACCTTAGCGCCTCGCCCGAGTTTAGGTATGGATTTCAAGGTCACGCGGGAGCTAAACTTCTGTACTCTTTCACCCATTTGCACTAAACTTAAGAATCGCCTAAGTCTTTTCCTAACTAGCTTAAGACATTCTTAGCAAAAAATTGGTTTGCACTAACCTTAGGACGTTCCTAAATGCACTTTAGGCTATTCTTAACTTACGGGCTCGATATCGAGCGCCCAAGGCTTAAGAAATTCCTATGTTATGAATTGTAAATCTGTGGTTATAGCCTGTGGCCGTCAATTGTGACAAAATTCAGAAATTTTTGCTAAAAAATGGAAGACAGCTGAGAATTCATTGAAATAATAAAATTACTAAACGACTCGGTGAAAAATCGCAAAAATTGCCGTATTTCAATACAATCACTGCATTTATAAAAGAATAATAACGTATGAAATAACCGTACTTGTATGTAAACTTCTGACAAAGGCTGCCGTGCCAAGGTTAATTTTTGACCCCAATTACCGTATAATTTGGCAATTACCATACCATTGGCAACACTGCCGCGATTTGATTTCTATTTTCTAAACTGACAGTTGATGACTTAACTTTTTCGATCACCCTACCAAATAAAATATACCAACGCCTTATCTTTCGTCTCCTTTTAACTCACGAATGAATCAATAAGAAGTTTCAACTAAAATAATATCCCTATGACCTACTTTACTTCGCCAGTTTAAAAATCCATAAACAATTAATATTTACATTCATTCATTCATTCTTTTAGCAAGGCGATGCCCAAGTTACGACGTAGTCTGTTAGTGCAAACAAAAATTTCAGCTCGGCTGTTCTAGGCTGTTCCTAAGCTAAGATAATTCTTAACTAGGACACGCCTAACTTGAGTTTAGTGCAAACGGCTGTTTCTATTTTGTGCGCTGCCTCCCAAACTGAGGCGAGCGAATCGCGCGCATCTTTGGGCGCATTCTGTCAGACAAATCTTTGAGTCATCGATCGACATAGAGTAGTTTTAACCATGGAAAGTAATTTGTATAGTATGTTCAATATTTTACTTTCCATGGTTATAATGTATGTAAAGCCTATGGCGATCGATGTCTCAAAAGTCCGGCAGAATGAGTCTATTATTTTTGGTTTCTGAATCATGAAGAAAACATCACTGAGCAAGTAATCAGAAAACATGACTTCTGATAAGGAAGCTGAGGTTTTGCTATTAGCATTAGCTAGAAGAAGAATCTCAGAATGTAAGAAAAAAAGAAATATATAGGCCCATGAGATACTCAACACAGAATATGGAGAGTTTCGCACTTTGATACCCACATTACGAAAAGATAAACAAAGATTTTATATATATTTTCGCATGCCAGAAGACTGTTATGACAAGTTGTAACAAGAATCGAACAAAATATACGGAAACAATATACCAACTTTCGAGAACCTATAGAGCCCAGTGAGCGTTTAGCAATATGTTTAAGGTACCTAAGTAAATCATTAATATATAATTTTTCAATACAGTTGCTTGAAAAGTGGGCTAACGATGACAGAACAGCGTATGGTAAGTCGATTTTATCGCATGCCGTGCGTTTTTGTTCTCAGTTAATTTTTTAATTTATTTCACAATAATACATACCAACTGTATATAAAAAAAATTGTAGAGCCATTTTGAAGAGAATTTGTGAAGAACTTGCGGAAATTTGTGAGAATTAATGGAGAATTTGTAGAGTGCCACCAAAGATCTAACGGCGCGTTCCAAACATTAGAGCGTGCGTGACGTTCGGCAGGCTAATTATCTAATTAAAAACCACCTAGCGACCAGTGATAATTACGAAATTTGTGCATGAATTTTGCAGTATTTGTGAAATATTGGTGCAGAATTTATGCAAAATTAGTGCAAAAATTGTACAGAATTTGAGCAAAATTGGTGCAGAATTTGTGCAAAATTACTGTTCAGAAAGAAACAAATTATTGTTCAGAATTCTGCTCATATTGTCCTCAAACTCTGCACAAGCTCTTCACAAATTCTGCACAAATTATGCGCAAATTATGCCCACTTTGAGACCGTAATATCTCGGCTTGTATTGAAGCAATATTATTGAAATTTTGCGTATACGATTCACTATTTTCTATCAATTTTTTGGCATATAAATCACATTGATACGAACTGTATTTCTTAAGGTATCTGCCAGCTTGACGTCAAGTTAGCAGCCTCACCAAGACACTCAAATATCTTTTGAACCATAGTATCACTATTTATATGCTATAGTTCACTATTTATCACTATTTATTAACAATTTTTTGACCTAGTCGAAACCTTCTAATTCCATGGTGATACTGCCAACTATACGCTAATGTCATTATCATGTAATCGGTGAGTTCGTATTGTTTTTGATTTCTTTATGTAATGTAAATAGCCTAAAACCATTATAATATACTTATAATTTGTGCAAATAGTCGTAGGTGTCCAGTTCTTTGCCAATTTTTGCAAATATTAGATTGTTTATTACAGGTGTAAAGGTAGGTGTAAAGGTTATGTTTTTTCGCATAGTGATGTGCATTTCTATATCGATATTTGTTTGTACTTATATTTGATGGAAACAAGAAGGAGAAAACCATCACATGGCCTGGCCAGCCTGGTACATCTGTCTTTTAAATAAATAATATAATCACTTAATTTACATTTGGAAACTCATATCAGTTTAAATATAATGTTTTGTATGTAGGTACTACTACAAGCTCAATTTCTTTGTTTTAGGTGCCGTTATTCAACATAACACAAAAATGTAACACGTCAGGAGAGCCTGCGTGCTATCGACATGAAGCAGTTATTTCTAGTTTGCAGCGACAACTAGAAAGAGTTAAAAAAGTTTCCCAGCGAACGTCTTCAAATAATAAACACTAACTTTTTTTACCTGTCCTTTTATCTTCTTGACGAGCTTCCGCTTCCTTATAATTCCTGACTTTCCGATTTAGATTCACTTTTAGTTTTTCTAATTATCGCAATAAATTCTAATACTTATTGTTGCAATATTATCGTTACTTATTATTATGAGAAACGAACGAGGAAAAATAAAGGCACGTACTTTGTTGTAATAACAGATAAATGGATAAGAACGGAGTCGCCGCTGTGCGGCTAGTCGCCCAGCGATCAGGCGACCAAATGCGTACGCGTTCATATAAACTTTTAGAAATTACAGTCGTTGTAGAATAGTCGCTCGGGTTAATGGTTTTCATATTTTTTTGTACTTTCTCAAATTAAAATGTTGCCCATTATCGATATCATTTACAGAAAATCCACTGCCACATCACTATCGAAATCATGATGATGTCATCATTCTCACAGATTTATTTTTTAATCCTAAATTGGCAAGTGCCTACACATTCAACTTCCTGACAATGTACTTACGCTCTTTTAGAATGAGTAAGATTTCAAACAGTGATTTAATATATGAAAAAACGATAAAAAATAAAAAATAAAGAAAATAAAAAATAAAGAAAATAAAAAATACATATAATATTTTTGAAAGGTTGTCCATTCTACCGCAATAAACTACTACTGTGGTAGATTACTGTAGTTTTACCATTATTTTATGAAATAGGCCCCTGAATACTGTTGGATCACAGTATAATTACCATACGTGTAGGGTTACCCTAAAAATTAAATACTCTTTCTCTTTGGTTTTTTGGCATGTATGTATAGTCTGTGTGCATCAAAGACAGTGACGAAAAAATTGCAAAATATTGTAAAACAAAGGTGATACTCCAATAATGAAGTGAATAAAACTGTTAATTATTAGCTTAATTTCTTGTGGAACAAAGTGTAGTGATAATAATGCAAGGATTACTTACATCTTTTCCAATAACTGCGACACAAACAGCCATTGTCACGTAGCGATACTATTCAAAGCTGCCAACCAAACCAACATAATCAGAAGAACCAAATTAAAGCGGGAAAATTTGAAAAAGTCGCAAAAGTTTTTCGGGTCGCGTGTGCGATCGTGCGTCATTGTCTGTTTTAATAATTATGTTTTAAGTGAAACATTGAAGATAATTCTGACCACGATGGCTGTGAACGACGAAAACAGTGATGTTATATATGAAGTTGACGAAAATGGGCAAAGGGTGGTCGTCAGATCTATAATCTCTGAACAGTGCGTTTACATTCGGTTTATCAATCGAGTATCGCGCCCAGTCGACGTTTGGTGGCGTGATTTCCAAGGAAAACGGCGCCATTATGTACGCATGGGCCCCCGCACGTATTTCAACGTAGACACCTACGTCACTCACCCCTGGGAATTCACTGATCCAGCCACAAACGAAAACTATTTGATCGACAATAAGAAAATATTTCGAGCCCCTGCAAGCCTGGCTGGAATGGAGCATAGAACAAACTGGCTGATATCGGTGAATATTAGAACTCTTCGGAACACAGTGTTGTTAGCTCTAGCTGAGCATATAAAAGATTCTAGCACGGTGCCAGACTTGAACTTGCCTCAGGAACTGGGTAATGATTTGGCATCTCTTATTAATGCCATTCAGAACACACCACAGCCGCCACTTACCTGATCGCGACTTTATTGAGTTTGTTGTTTTTGTGGTGCTTGCATTTACTTACTTATTTGTTTCTATATCTATTTAATCTTTATTGCTTAAATTAAAACAGCAAAGCGCGGACTTAATGCCCAAGGGCATTTCTGTTATGGTCCTATTTTTTTTTGCTATTATTAATAAACTTTTAGAAGGAACGGGATTTGAAGTCTAACACTATTTAAGTTATCCTTAAATGGGTGACTGGAAATAATAAAGAGCAAATGTTAATGAGATACTTAAATACTAAACCCGGCAGCGGTTTATTTTGTAGGCGACAGAATAACTAAACGGGCGGCACACTGTGAACTTACAAAAAAAATTAAAACAAGCAACTGCATATGGGAGATATTTTTTTTTGTGTTTTATGCGATCAGTCGAAAGATAATGAACAGATGAGTTGAATGGTGCATTTGGACTGCCTTCTACTGAGAAGCGGCTTCCCCAGTGGAAAGACCTCTCCAAATCAATTTAAGGTTCTTCCAGTTCTAGGACTTGCCATCTTTTCAGTCTGCGCACAGCTTCAGGAATAGTAAGCTGCACTGCAAGTTGGTTCGGATGGTTTGAGAGTCTTGTTTTGTATTTTGTGCAGCTGGATATGATCTCCTGCTTAACTGTGTTGACGCAAAGACATTCATGAAGTTCAGCAACTCTTATGAACCATAGTGCGTTGGAAACTTGTTTTAGTATGTAGTTTTGAGCCCTTTGTATTATACCAATACTCGAGTCACACGCCGTGCCCCACAGTTGTATGCCATATGTCCAAATTGGCTTTAGGATTGACCTATAGATTAGCAACTTATTGTTCATCGATAGTTTTGAGTTCCTTCCCAGCATCCAAGAAAGCTTTCTGAAACGGATGTTAATTTCGTCCCGCTTGACTTGAACGTGGTTTTTCCAAGTCAGTCATCTGTCCAAGTAGAGTCCCAAGTATCTAGCAGAGTCGCTTTGGAGGAGTTGGTTGCAGCGTAGTAAGACTGAGGGACAGTTCCCCTTGCGAAGAGTGAAGGTAACGTGAACTGATTTCGCGGCACTAGCTTTTATTCTCCACTTAGACAGCCACCTATCTATTTCACAAAGGCTACTCTGCAGCTTCATTGAAGTTTTGTTGGGGCATTTGCTACGAGCCAGGATTGCAGTGTCGTCTGCGAAGGTAGCAACTACAACATCTTCTCGTTGTGGTAGATTACATGTATAAATAGTATACAACATCGGTCCCAGCACTGAGCCCTGAGGAACTCCAGCTAAAATTGGGTGAAATGAGGATGTGCAATTATCTTCCTTGATTTGGAATATGCGGTCGGAGAGATAAGATTTTATTATTCCAAAATATGTGTGAGGTAGAAGTGATTTTATCTTGCACAGCAGGCCCTTATGCCAGACTCTATCGAACGCCTGTTGTATGTCAAGGAACACAGCAGAGCAATATTATTTCCGTTCTAAAGCTTGACGAATATTTCTGTACACCCTGTGAACTTGTTCCACAGTGCCGTGCTGCTGTGGGAATCCAAACTGGTGATCAGGTATTACGGATCTTTCTGAGAGTTCTCTTGACAGTCTGTGTAGAAGAACCTTTTCGAACACTTTGGAGATCACTGGCAACAGGCTAATTGGTTTGTATGATGACACTTCATGTATTGGCTTTCCTGGCTTTTGGATCATAATGACTTGAGATACTTTCCAGAGGGCTGGGAAGTGGCCAATTCTCATGATACAGTCGGTGTTATTGGCAGGTCAAGCTGAAAGTCTTGTTTTAAGGATCTTATCTATTTCTGCCTCATCCGTATCTAGGCCAGCTTCATTCGATTTGAATCATTTGATCAGCCAAGTAGACTCCGAATGTGTCCGCCTTCTCTTGTTTGGATCTGGCCCACTTATTGTCTCACAATTTTACTGGCGGTCTATGCTCGATTGGGTGGTTCAGATTTTTGCATGCTCGCCATACATAATGAATAGTTTGTTGCATTTGTTGCAGTTAGTGACTCTAAATAGGTCTCCGTTGAGGCATTGTTGGCTTCTTCTATAGCAAATAAGAGGTCTTTTATTGCTTTCAGTTGAATGCAGCCTTGTCTACTGAATGCCTACTAGTGTGCCACCTTCTACGTATTCGTCTTTTTTCCAGAATTTTTTGTTTTATTTCCGTGGACACTTTTATTTTGTCTTGCCAGGGGGCTAATTGTCTAATTTTAAAAATCTATCGCAATCGCTTTCGTTTGACAGATGAATGTGACACATTGCTACATTTCTTTGGTAAGTTTTTATTTGTGCCAAAAAGAAGCTTCAATGTGTTACATCCTGAAAGCGATTGCGATAGATTTTGAAATTAGACAATAGAAAGGCTGGTTTGTTGATTCCGTTGTGCATTTCCAACATGCGGATTGGATGACAGTAGTAAAGAAGTAAGTAGCATCATCTATATCAGTTTCAGTCCTGAGAACTACATCCAATCTGAGGTTCTTGTCCACCAATTCACGAAACGCTTCCCAGTCTGTACGTTTATTATACAGGGAAGTACGTTTTTCGCAAGCAATCACCTCCAAGCCAGGCCTCTTTCACTCGCTCAAGGTCGCGCGATAAGCACCTCCCGCTAGCCGTGCCGCCGGCGGCACAAGTGAGCAGCGGGCCGCCACACGCCCGCCTGTGTAAAAAAAACCAATAAGCAATTGTCGCTTTTCACATTTATGATGCTACACAGTTCATTTAAAGGAACAAGGAACACGACCCTAACGTTGCGTCATCAGAAAAGGTAAGAGCACGCGATAGAAAGAGAGGCAACTACTATTAGCGCTGCGCGACCTTAATTTATTTAAATGACTTTGCGGAATGCTGCTTCTGTACTTGTACTATTAGCTATTCTGTGTCCAAGCCTATTGTCAGCATTACTGGGATGTGGTTGGAGGAGCCGTCCAGCGAGGAAGAGATAGAGTAGAAGTATCTAGACATTCCTCTTGTTCTAAAGAAATCCAAGACATCTGGTAACTTGTTTGGATCCGATGGCCAGTGCGTTGGTTCTGGGGTAGATATTGCTTTGAGGTTGTTTTTATCTATACTCTTCTTAAGCTCCCTGCCTCTTGTTGTTGTTAGTCTCGAGCTCCATTGTGGATGTTTGGAATTCCAGTCTCCTTACAAAAAATTTTTAAATGAGCAACTACATAAAGGAGATAAATAATTTAAATGACTGACAAAAATGCTGATTAGGCAACTATTATACAAAGTAGGTAACTATAACTGATTTAAACTGCCTAGCATGGGATTTTTGTCACCTCGATTATAGTCGCCTTTTATAAATAAAATATATGCCAAATTTTAAATGTTTTGTGTGCCCTACGGTTGTCGGTCAAATAGAAATTTGGTTGCCCGTTCTGAAATACTAATTACTCAATTTGTATTTTAAAGTCACCCATTTTATATTTTTGTAGTCGCCCTCAGTCTGCTGCCCACTTAGTATTTCAGTACGCTATATTCTGTATTTTTGATACCCAAAATGGGAATTTATTGTTACCCGATTAAATGCTACTCTTTCTATTTTTTGTAAACAACAAGCCAACTTCTATCAGTTCCTTTGACCTCTCTGACTATTTTGTAAAAACTTCCGCAGTATTGTTACTCAAACTTAGGTTATTAATATAATTAGTCTATGACTTATTATTAGTTACTGTTTTATCGAATCTCTAGCCAATGTCCATGTGTGTCCATCAGCCATTTTTGATGTCCCCACTGCTGGGGCACAGGCCTTCCTTATGGGTGGATAAGGAGGACGGGCCATAACCCACCACGCGGGCCCAATGCGGATTGGTGGGTATTAACGACTGCAAATGCAGCCGGGACCAACGGCTTAACGTGCCTTCCGAAACACGGAGGAGTTCGCGATAGTAAATTTTTGGTCACCCATCCCATGACCGACCCTTGCGAACGTTGCTTAACTTACGCAATCGCTAGGCCAGGCGCTAAACCACTGCGCCACCGAGCTCCTCAATATATCAAGTAAATTAACCTAAATGTACAATATAAAATATAATCAGGCTCTGGAATTTGTGTTTTACATTCAGTAGTCAACATAATATCTCTCACTTAAGCCTCAACTAAATCACACTAGCGATTTATAGCTGAAAAACGATTCTCCATACAAATGTCCGAATGGCTGATCAAGTTTTGTATGAAAAGTTGTTTTTTTTTGTCTGTTTTTGGAAAAGTCGTAGAACAAATGTTGTTGTATATTATGATGTTACTAATCTACTACTGCGAGCTTGTTGGTGTTTTGCAAATAACCCTGTATTGTATAAGACCGAGTATTAGGGCTGGTTTACATTATCTTAGTCTTTAGTAGAGTGTTTTAGGAGAGTAGAAGTTCATTACGTGGTGTGTTTGACGTTCTTTTAAAATCGACGAACATGCCAAGCAATGTATTTCTACTCGCTACTCTACTCGGTCGTCTACTTGCCTAATGTAAACCAGGCCTTAGGTATAATAACATTATAAAAGTGATCAGTAAAGCTGCATTGACATGATCAAAGTATACTTGATTGTAGAATCAAATAGTTATGTTTCTTATATTTGAACACTTTGGTGGGTCTGACATTTTTCATCATATATGTTTTTATAGCGCTTTTGTATTATGTTATGTGATGGCTTCACTGATACAGTATGGTTCGAAATGACAAAATTTATTGTAATAATAATTAATGTTGTTTATCATTGATGTTTAAATGTTTTGAAATGTCTGGATATGTAAGTATATCTTAAATATATCTTTCTTTCATTGGGTAAAAGAGTCTCTGAAATGTATCGTAAAGTCTAATTATTAATTCACTGGAGTAATCTGACAGATTCTAATGTCACATTGTAAAATAATGTTGCCTTATTTATTGTACAAGTGCTGCAGTTTCGTTCATTGTGTTTCAGTTCACTCACACAAAGTCAGTAGCGTTCATGGTTACAACTGGGTCATTTTTTAAACAAGCTTCAAACATTCATGGAGTAACTGGAGTAACCTTACGGTTACAACCATAAACTTCAGATTACTCCAGTCCAGTCCTAATATTATAAATGTGAAAGTTTGTGGGTTTGGATGTTTGTTCCTCAATCACGTAAAAACTACTGAAGGGATTTGGTTGAAATTTGGCACACAGGTAGTAGATAGCCTAGATTAAAACATAGAATACTTTTTATCCCTATATTCCCTCGGGAACGGGAACCACGCCGGTGAAACCGCGGGCGGTTGCTAGTGAATTAATAAATTAGACTTTAATGTAGCGTTCATCTTAGAATAATTTTCTAAGGCGTTCATAAAGACCGACTAAAGAGTGATATATTAAATAACGTTGATATATTATTACGGAGTGAAATGGAAGGCTGATAAATTCATACAGGATAGAAATATGGTACTTCGACTTTAAGAGCTTTACACTGAGACTGAAATGTAGATTGGTTGATATTGTAGTAAGAAGAGAAGATATCTGTTACGCAGTGTGAAACTGTGAAAAGGTTCCATTTGAGCGTTAAATGTTTTTGAAAATTAATGTTACCAAATATTCCCATAGCATAAGCAGTGTCTAATTATATTAGATCAGTGGTTCCCAATCAGTGACGAAGAAATATTCCCAATTAGTTTTTTCAACATACCCCTCCAAAAAGACCTCTAAGTTGCGTACCCCTTTTTGCACCCCCCATCCTAGCAATGATACCTATATAGGGTTGCCAGGTCGTCTAACCCAATAGCCGGACAGACTAGTCAGTTTGGCCGGACATTTGGGTAAAAAAAGCCGGACACCCTAAATTATTAAGGATTTTGTGTCTTAGTAATAATAGGACAATTTTTTTACGTAAATCTAGACTTTTTTGATGCTCGGTGCTCGCTATCTCGCTCTCACCCACGCACGAATCGCGGTGTGGGGCAGCAGAAACGACGAGGCGCCGCTGCTGGGCCTCGCCTCGCGCCGCTCGCTCGAACGACCACGTGCGTGAGTGAGTGGTAAATGTAAAAAGCCGGACTGGCCGGACACCGTTTAATTTGGCCGGACACTGAATCAAAAAGCCTACCTATGTCCGACTTTAGCCGGACGCCTGGCAACCCTATACCTATACAATGTGTTAATGAATGACCATCAAACTTAACAACTTTGACAATGGGACCAACTCTGAAATCGCGATATCGCGAATAAAAATCAGCTGTTTCACACATTTTGATATTTTCGTTGTAAACAGCTGATTTTTTTTCGCGATTTCAGCGTTGGTCCCTTAGTAAAAGTTGTTCAGTTTGATGGTCTGAACTCAGATCAAATAAAAAAGGAAGATGGAGCGTTGCGCAGTGGTTGCGAACAACTAAGTGAGGCCGGTTTTTGATGGTACATGTGTGCGTACTACGGGGCGGGCGGGGGCCGGGCGGCAGGGTTCGATATGGAACGCCCAATGACGAACTAAAGCCAAGGCATAGTTTCGTTACATGTGTGTGCGTAAACTGTGTATGTACACAGCCAAGGCGTAGTTTCGTTACATATGTGTGCGTAAACTGTGTATATACACACCCAAGGCGTAGTTTTGCTGGCCTCACCGCTTTGTCGGAGACTCCGTCTTTACTTTTTATTTGGTATGAGGGTCTGAAGAAACGGACTTCCCATTTTGGGTTCATTCATTGAATAACATGTTACATTAAAAAAGGTTACTGATATATTATCCTAATCAAGTAAGTTTGATTGTTACGCATACCTCTTGCAACCTCGTAGGGTCAACAAGTCACTTAACACTTTCGTACTATGTCACAGCAACTTTTTTGACAGAATGTACAGTTTGAAACAAAAGTTGCTATGACAAAGTACTAATTTATTAAGCTACTTTCATTGCTGACTGTAGGTACTATTCATTGGGAAACACTGTATTAGATTATATTATCCCCGTCAATTGGTAATGCGCTGGAACCTTGTCACATCCAACGTTGACGTGATCCGCAACTAAAAATGTAATGAAACAAGAAAATTCTAATAGGTAATCTAATTATATTAATTATTGAATTATTATTTTCAATAAGTCTATGTATATAAAAAAAATACAATTGTTTTTTGTTTTTGAGGAAATCATGGCTGCCAGGCGCATTACCAATTGACGGGGATAGTAGTTGTCAATTTTATCTTAGTCTAAATGGCTGAGAGTAGGAAAAAGTAGCATTAAGTATTGTAATTGTAAATGGTTTAACCAAATAACTTCTAAGTAGTCTCAATAAGGATTTCTCTTAATAATCAATTTGCTATTTGTTTCTCATTATAATATCAGGAACCCTGGCAAGGTCTTACTTTAATGGATTTTTAATAGCTTATTTAATAATAATATTTTTTAAACACAAGTAGACCACACAAGTCTTAAGTTTGTCCACCCCTTGATAGTGTAATATAATATCTACTTACTATTATTTTTACTATCCTTAAATTTATATTTCTATCGAAATGTAGTGCAGAACAGCTATATATCTTTTTATAGAGTACCCAAGTGTATAATTCTGTGCAATTCTCAGACCAAATAAAATAAAGAAAGACTGAGTCTTCCGAACAGAGCGGTGAGGCCTGTAAAACTACGCCTTGGCTGTGTACATACACAGTTCACGCACACACGTGTAACGAAACTACGCCATGGCTTTCCATAATTATAAAACCCTGCCGCCCGGCCCCCGCCCGCCCCTTGTACGCACACCATCAAAAGCCGGCCTCACTTCATTGTTCGCAACGCTCCATCTTCCTTTTTTATTTGATCTGAGGTGCAATTAATATAATTCTCTTGAGCCAACTAATATAATATAGTACTATTTTTAATATTGCATTTATATTTTGCACTGTATATTAATTTTAGAAACTATAAGTTATAGATTTAAGATCCTTTTAATTAAGTAAAATAATCTATGTTCTCTGTCATTTAAACTTGTGTTCATGTTTCTAAATTTTCTAATATATTTTATTATTGTGCCATATTATTATTATCGGCTTTTGATGTTATTTACACTAAAATAAAGATTATACAGAGTTAAGTATTAATAAAATACACATGGATGTGTAAACTGAATGTTTTATTAATCTCAAATAGTTAAAATTTAGAGTTTAAATCTCTAAGTTGTCTAAAAATCCTGATTAAAATGTGCAAGCAAAAGAAAAGATAGGGTATAAAAAATAATTTATTGTAAAAAAACAGTGTTAAGTATTTAGAAATCACAATTATTACGTTGGGGCAAATGAGGCAAATTAATCTGTGGATATCTTCCTATCTCGATGGATGTGCGCTGTGATCGCTAGGGCTCCCCCGGGGATGAATCGGACAAAATTGTCTCCTGTCAAAGGTCCTAAGGCGTATATCCCTTTGGGCGCATTCAGCAGCTCATGTGTGCTTTTATCTATAGCTATCGGGTTAGATCTCCCATCTACTGGTTTCTTCGGTTCGATACCGAACCCAATCCCATCGGAATAAGGATTCGTCAGCTGGCACTGGCACTTTTTGCTCGGAATGATTTCGTATTCACAATCATCAGTCTTTTTCTCGTCACATGTTTTCGTCTTCTCCGGCCTTTTATTGCAGTCCGGTACAATACATTTTGTATCGCTGTTTCCATTAATTTCTGAGTAGTTAAGGTATCTAGATTTGCAGCTTTGTATGCTCTGTCCGAGAACAGATTTGATGTAATGCCAGTGGTTTCTGAGGAAGCACTGTCTACGTTCGTCTTCTATTTTCTTTTTTACATTTTTCTCTTCGGTGCATTTGATGCACCGTTCTACGTCAATTGAGTTAAGGTTGAAATTGGTTTGTAAGAAAAAGAGATCTGGTTTTGAGCCTATAAGGACGGTTATGACCGAAACTGTGACTTCTGTGGTTTCGTTTGTGACTAAGTTGAGAAGTTTGACCCTTTTTGGCTGGATGGCTTCGACATCCACTTCTGGATCGGTGGGCAACGGTGTGGGCTTGTTTTCTGAGGTGATGTCAACGATCATGTGCTCGGGGTATGATTGGTAGTACGGGTAGTCGCCTGATGATCCATCGCACATCATTTTGTAAACCTGTGGACAATTGTTTTAATTAATATATGGAACAGTTACGATATTTACCTTTAATGATAAGATTCTGAAGATTTTTCAACAAGATTAATACGAGAAAAAAAGACTATAATATAGGGTCTAGTGGTTTAGAGCTATATTACATCCACGCGTATCTACGCCTTGCAACGCGATGCAACGTTACTCGACACCAAAAAGTATGTCTTCTGATGCGCCCACAGAGTAAGTACAGTACTCGTACCGATTTCAGGATATAGGCCTCGGCCTATATCCTGAAATCAAGTGGGGATTGCACGGAACGCGTATTTTGGGAATGCGTAGCGGTGAGGGGCGCGGGCGGCGGGAGGGGGGCGCGCGCTATTGGCCGCTCACAAGAGCACATGCGCGAACTTATCCCCACTACCCCAGTCATATTAAACCTTCTAGGTCGCAAAAAATTGCAAGGTTCTGCATTTTTGGGATGTTGTTAGGATAGATACCAGTAGTGTAAATCCAAATTTGCAACCCTGAAAGACCTGTGCTAACTTTGTAGTGCTCGAAAAACCTTGTCTTTTTATTACCCGACTGCAAGAGGGTTATGTTTTTCGCGCGTATCTTGTAAGTTTGTATGTAATATTCTTTATTACCTCATATCTTTCAAACGGCTGAACGGATTTCCATGATTTACATATCGTTAGATTCGTCTCGTCAGCCCAAGTGTTCTTAAGAAGGTGGCGTTATAAAAAAACCAACATGGCGGCTGTACGGTGTTATTATACGTAGTGGGTAAAAAAAAATATTTTTAGAATACTGCAATATGGGTGTCAAATTAAAGGGCTTATTATAAGGATTTCAAAAAGGTATATCATATAAATAATAACTAAAAAGAAATAAATAAAAAATTAAATTTTAAAATATTAAAAACCCGCCTGCATAATAATTTGACACCCATATTGCAGTATTCTAGAAAAAAATTTTTTTTTCCACTACGTATAATAGCACCGTACAGCCGCCATGTTGGTTTTTTTATAACGCCACCTTTTTAAGAACACTTGGGCTGACGAGACAAATCTAACGATATGTTAATCATGGAAATCTGTTCAGCCGTTTGAAAGATATGAGGTAATAAAGAATATTACATACAAACTTACATACAAGATACGCGCGAAAAACATAACCCTCTTGCAGTCGGGTAATAAAAAGACAAGTCAACTGAAAAGATGGAAACAAGATTAAATATTATAGGCAACATTATAACATGCAGTCGGAGGCATATAACTCAAATCATTCATAATGTCACTTTCTTTATGCATGCCTCCGACTGCATGTTATAATGTTGCCTATAATATTTAATCTTGTTTCCATCTTTTCAGTTGACTTGTCTTTTTATGCAGGCGGGTTTTTAATTTTTTTAAATTTTTTCAGTTTTTGGCATACAACTTCTAAAAAATGAATTCTACGGCAAAGTCGTCTATGACACTTTTAAAGAAGATAAAATTACCAACAATTTGAATTTAATTTCAGCTCTGAGTGTCATATATATCTCGAGATACACACTTCAAATATGGTCCATTTTTGACAAAAAGTTATTCAAGCTAGTCTTTCGAACAAAACAACGTCTTAAATACTCTACGAGGAAAAGCATAAGAAATAAAGTTGCATAACAGCTATTTAGCTTTAATTTAAGATTAAGAAAAACTCTTTAAGACCAATAATAATTCTATTGTTATCAGATAAATAAAAATAGGAATCCTGATTTTTCAAAAAATGTAAGCCTGACGAGTGGTAGGACTCTTTTAAAGAATAAGAATGATGTCAATCAGCGGAAAACAGTGTATCATGCAAAATTAAATTAAATACAATTAATGTTAACGTGTAATTTTCTTCAGTTCACATTATAAAACAAAGTTCTCCGCCTCGTCTGTCTGTCTGTTTGCGATAAACTCAAAAACTACTGCACAGATTTTCATGCAGTTTTCATTAATAGATAGTGATTTATGAAGAAGGTTTAGATATATAATTTGTTAAGGTTTTATGTAAATTAGATGAAATATAACATAATCCGAGCAATAACGCTCCTATAATAAACAGATTTTTGGCGCAAATGGAGGTGCCGACTGGAAGGTATTTGTTTTCTTTAAGGGGTGATGAAAGGTTGCAATTGGTAAAATAAAGGAAGAAATCAAAGCAAAGCCTGAGTAGGTTGCCAATTTCTTAATAATAAAGTCACAGTGGCGGAATGATGGAGGAACCTCGGAATTTTCAGACTTTTTTCAGATGTTGGCTTTCTAAAAAATGCATTCTACGGCAAAGTTATCGAAAACACTTTTAAAGAAGATAAAATTGACAACAAATTGAGCGTACATTTAGCTCTGTATGTACTATATATCTTGAAATACAACACCGCAAATTGGGTAATTTTTCGAAAAAAGTTTGATGTTTATAGTAAGCTAGTTTTTTTAATGAAATACTGTCTAAAGTACCTACTCACTCTACGAGAAAAGACACGAGAAATATAGTTGTAGAACAGTTATTTAACTTTTATTTAAGACTAAGAAAAACGCTTTAGTACCAATAATAGTTCTCTTGATATCAGGTAAAAAAAAATAGATAATTGGAAATTTCAAAAAAAGAAGCCTGACTCATTGTAGGACTCTTTTAAATGGTAAAAAAGACATCAATCAGCGTAAAATTGCTTATTCTGTAAAATAAAATCGAACTCAATTAATATTATTGTGTTATTTCATAATAATGTCACAGTGGCGAAGTGATGGAGAGACCTCAGCTTACATCTGCGATAGAAACACGCAACATGTCAATTACCTACTATTTATTAACCAATTACAACAAAAAAGTACATAAATAGATAATAAATTAACAATTAATAGATAACTGTGCAATGTTGATAACAATTTACATTCAAAGCTCAACTGCTTGAAAAATCAGATTTTCTAATATATTTTTTTACTTGATAACAAGAAAATTATTGGTCTTTAAGCGTTTTTCTTAATCTTAAATTAAAGCTAAATAACTGGTCTACAACTTTATTTCTTATGTTTTTCCTCGTAGAATCAGTATTTTAGACGGTATTTTGTTCGAAAGACTAGCTTTACTACAAATTTACAACTTTTTGTCAAAAATGGACCGTTTTTGAAGTGTGTATCTCGAGGTATATATGACACTCAGAGCTGAAATTAGATTCAAATTGTTGGTAATTTTATCTTCTTTAAAAGTGTCATAGACAACTTTTCCGTATAATGCATTTTTTAGAAGTTGTAAGCCAAACACTGAAAAACTTCGAGGTTTCTCGAGCACTACGAAGTTAGCGCAGGTCTTTCAGGGTTGCAAATTTGGATTTACACTATTAGTATCTATCCTAACAACATCCCAAAACCTCACAACCTTGCAATTTTTTGCGACCTAACGCGATTTTTGTGTCTAAGACTACTGGCCTACACTCCGTCGAAAAAATTTCAAGATATATGCCTCGTACTGTACATGATTGGACGCACCCAGATTGACGTACGTGGCCCACGTGTGCCTAACGTAGTTCCCGCTTTATTGCTGCTTAAGGCGCTTTACTGAGCGATTGTGGCGCTGCGGTGAATGCGGCGACAGCCTCGCTATAGCGTCGGGCGGCGCGCGGTGTAGTGCAGCACACATACCTGCGTGTAGTCGGGGTACTCGTGCGGCGACAGCCTCGCTATAGCGTCGGGCGGCGCGCGGTGTAGTGCAGCACACATACCTGCGTGTAGTCGGGGTAGTCGTGCGGCGACAGCCTCGCTATAGCGTCGGGCGGCGCGCGGTGTAGTGCAGCACACATACCTGCGTGTAGTCTGGGTAGTCGTGCGGCGACAGCCTCGCTATAGCGTCGGGCGGCGCGCGGTGTAGTGCAGCACACATACCTGCGTGTAGTCGGGGTAGTCGTGCGGCGACAGCCTCGCTATAGCGTCGGGCGGCGCGCGGTGTAGTGCAGCACACATACCTGCGTGTAGTCGGGGTAGTCGTGCGGCGACAGCCTCGCTATAGCGTCGGGCGGCGCGCGGTGTAGTGCAGCACACATACCTGCGTGTAGTCGGGGTAGTCGTGCGGCGACAGCCTCGCTATAGCGTCGGGCGGCGCGCGGTGTAGTGCAGCACACATACCTGCGTGTAGTCGGGGTAGTCGTGCGGCGACAGCCTCGCTATAGCGTCGGGCGGCGCGCGGTGTAGTGCAGCACACATACCTGCGTGTAGTCTGGGTAGTCGTGCGGCGACAGCCTCGCTATAGCGTCGGGCGGCGCGCGGTGTAGTGCAGCACACATACCTGCGTGTAGTCGGGGTAGTCGTGCGGCGACAGCCTCGCTATAGCGTCGGGCGGCGCGCGGTGTAGTGCAGCACACATACCTGCGTGTAGTCTGGGTAGTCGTGCGGCGACAGCCTCGCTATAGCGTCGGGCGGCGCGCGGTGTAGTGCAGCACACATACCTGCGTGTAGTCGGGGTAGTCGTGCGGCGACAGCCTCGCTATAGCGTCGGGCGGCGCGCGGTGTAGTGCAGCACACATACCTGCGTGTAGTCTGGGTAGTCGTGCGGCGACAGCCTCGCTATAGCGTCGGGCGGCGCGCGGTGTAGTGCAGCACACATACCTGCGTGTAGTCGGGGTAGTCGTGCGGCGACAGCCTCGCTATAGCGTCGGGCGGCGCGCGGTGTAGTGCAGCACACATACCTGCGTGTAGTCGGGGTAGTCGTGCGGCGACAGCCTCGCTATAGCGTCGGGCGGCGCGCGGTGTAGTGCAGCACACATACCTGCGTGTAGTCGGGGTAGTCGTGCGGCGACAGCCTCGCTATAGCGTCGGGCGGCGCGCGGTGTAGTGCAGCACACATACCTGCGTGTAGTCGGGGTAGTCGTGCGGCGACAGCCTCGCTATAGCGTCGGGCGGCGCGCGGTGTAGGTGCAGCACTCGGCGGCGCGCGCGTATTCCCGCGCAAACCGCGTCCGCTGCCGACATGCCCGATCCTACCACCATTACTGCGACATCCTCTGTAATAAATACAATCAGAGTATGAATTAAGACACAAAATACTAGACAGAAGGCCATTATGTCTATGGTCGCTCAACAATTGTCAAATTCAGGCCATCTATCGGGCTAAAGGCTTACTCAAATCAGAACAGTATCTTGTACCGGTGGCGGTAACGATATCTCGAGAACTTTACACTACCGGAGGCGGTAATGGTACTGGCGCGCGACGCGAGCGCTGCGGGCGGACGGCGCAGGGTGCGTCCGCGGATGGGACTAAGTTTCGCCGAACAGGCGATACGTACCGCGTACCCATCCGGTATGCGGTACCGTTTTCGCAACAGCTGCGGTACCGATTTCGCAACAGCTGCGGTAATGCCATACAAAATACCGGTCGGTTTTACCGTTACCCACGGCGGTGGCGGATACCGGTCAGGTTTGAGTAACTTTACACAGCAGCGAGAGCACATGTCATGTACCGTGCGTGACCAAGAAGTAAAATATGAAGTTAGACGTCAAAAAATGACAAAACGTCGAACCTTAGTAACAAAATAAAAGACGTAATGATTTTCGAATACGCCAAGTGGTCCTTTTATACTTTTTTATTTTGTGTGGATGTTCTTTTATGGAAATTGGTACAAAAATCAAAATGTATGAAAAGCCGTTATGTTGCCCCACAGACAATGTAGTATTTTGTGTGTGTTGCCCACTCGCGCGCTAGGTAGATAGCCAAGTGGGGGGCCGTCCGCCGTCCGGTCACAGGTTATGGGCCCGACCGCCGCCGAAGAATAAGGCCGTGAGCACTTTGAACGCGTTTTCGTACGAATTTTACTCGTGCGAATACGTACGCACACGCACGAACGATCCCGACCTTCCAAATTCTATGAGAGCGCTCACACTAGTTGCGAGTTAGTCGTACGTATACGTACGTATACTTACGACGTCCGAATACAATCCCAACATGTTGGGATTTTATAGCACGTTCGTGCGTTCAAAAGTTTAAAATGGGCGCAGAAAAGTTTATTTTCAATACAGTTGCTCGAAAATGTGAGCTTACGATGACAGGTCAGCGTGCGGTAAGTTGATTTTACCGCACGCCGTGCGTTTTTGTTTACGGTTTAGTACAGCGTGCGGTAAGTTGATTTTACCGCACGCCCGTGCCGTGCGTTTTTGTTTACGTACGTTTTTTTTAATTTCTACTAGCTTCCACCCGCGACTTCGTCCGCGTGGACAGTAGAAAAATAAACCGACCAGTTTAAAATGACCTCTTTAGTGTATGAAAGCTAGTACTAAGGAGAGTTCAAGCTGTTTCCCTGGTTCCATCCACCTGAATTTAATGAAACATATCTTAGATTTTAAGTTGGACCTTAATCTACTAAACTGTGAAAAGCCCATCAAAATTCTTTTAGCGGTTTTTGCGTAATACGCGCAATCCTTACCAACCTTGTATCATAAACTACTATTACTTAATTTACGAACATAAATGGTTGTGGGATCAGAGTGATTCAAATTACCATTATTTATGTCTTCCACAATATGATGAAATTCACCTAAATCATGCCTTTTTAATATTATATTACACGCATTATTTTGTAATATTCTACAACAGCGACAACGCCGCCGCCGTCTCCGAGACATAACAGAATTAGAGGTGACTTCAGGAATGCGATATCTGTACCTATTTAACGGAGAAAAACGTATTCAGTGTGCGCACTCAATTAGTACGATCAGAGGGGCTACTCAAATGGCCACTTTTCTATTCGTTCGCTAACTTAAAAATTAAAAGTAAGCCATAAACTCCAAAATTACGTGTCGTAGGCTTGTCAATTCCATACAATACAACGATGTCTGTAATTTACATAAACTTGCAACGTGTGACTTGATTGTTTAATTGCTTATTTTTAAGCTTTAAGTTAGCGAATGAATAGAAAAGTGGCCATTTGAGTAGGGGGGCAGGATCATACGTTTACGTACGATGCAAATTCGTATCCAAGTGCTCACGGCCTAACGACGCGCCGCCCGCGCTCTAAAGGCGTGTCTCCTGCGCTTAATTTTCAACAAAACATGTTGAAAAAACATTGTTTTCAAAACATTGTTTTCAAAACCGCACGTCCGCTGCGCCTAGGTTTTGTTTTGAAAACATGTTTTGTTAGAAAATTTTCGGCCAATCACGGCTCAGTCTCGAAAATGAGTTCCGACGAAGAAGACGTCGTCAGTCACAGCCCGTAAAACCTACCGTGTAATGGCTACCTTATACTTTGCCACCGTAACATCCCAAAGTAGCGGTCTTTCTCTGAGTAACTCAAATAAAAATAAAGTACTCTCCTTATTCCACTCCATCACTACAATTACACGAATCACACAGTGGCACACGAACGCAGGCGAGACGTCTGCATCTAGTGAGCGCTAACACAAAATGAGTTACTTCCCCTCCCCGCAGGCGAGAGCGGGGGATGTTTTCCGTTCGTCGCGGCAAACATGTTTTGTGTTTTTGCAAAACAAAACTCATAGGCCACGCCCCAAACATGTTGAGAAAACATTGTTTTGATGTTTGAAAACACAAAAACACGGCGCAGGAGACCCGGCCTTACAATAGGTAAAAGAATTGTTGTATAAAAGCCGTTAGTCGCCCGCTCGCTCGCACGCTGGGTGGATGGCCAAGTGAGGGCCGTCCTTCGTCTGAGACACAAACGTCGAAAACTTATGAGTATATGGGAGATCGGCCCTGGCAACACTGGGGTTCACTTGTCAAATTGTATACAGCTGATTTTAATTAATAAATTCTTAGTTTTTCTAAAGTATTTTGTGTTAAAAGTGTAGTTTAAATAATAATTAACAACGACAAGTGTTATTAAAGCATTCCAACCAGGACTTTTTGGAATACAACGCAGACAAATCTGTAACGTACAGCATTCAAACTGACGAAGAAGTTTGACTTTGAAGAATTTTCAAAAAAGACGTGATCTCTTCTTGACTTTGAGTATGTTTTTTTTTTCTTTTTACGACCCATGTTCCTTGGAGAAAGTTGTTCAGTTTAAGCGACACTATCATCTGTTTAAGTATCGTCACATCATTAGGTACCACCTTATATTCTGATATACATAAAACATTACTAAAAATACGTGTTTTTAAAATCCCTCCACACACTGTTAACTCGCGATTTGCTAGAAGATTTGGTGATTCAATAAGGGCACATGTTTATAATTCTGTACTAAAATATTGTGATATTAAAAACGCCTCAGTAGCGGAGGCTAGGTCGGTTTTATTCAAGTGGTTGCTTTCTATTGACTATCGCTCTACAGAAAACCTCGTTGGTTGATGTTTCAAAGTTAATGTTATCTGTGAGTACTTATTGTTAATTGTTTGTAATCTACACAAGCTTACCTAGTTTTGATTTGATCCTGATATTTTCCTTTCAAAATTGCTTGCATGTTTAAATATATAATTCTAAATATAAAAGTAGCTTCTCTCTATTTATAATAAACAGTTGGTTTCCCAAGATACAGGTTTGCCTAGTTTGGGGACCTCTGCTTGATGTCTGATATAACTATAATATAAATCTGAAGTGCACAATTTCTTGTATGTAATTCCTGTTGAAATTATTTTGTGATTTGGTGCAATAAAGAACTTTTATTATTATTATTATTATTGTACGCTTAGGAATTCACGGGCCAAAAGTGACCCGGTCCTTTAAGGCTTGCGTGGGGATATAGATCCAACACGTAGAGGCCATTTTTAGCGACTTTAATCTAATATGCGTGTGGTACACCTGCTGGATCTAATCTCTGACTACATCAGTTTGATATACTCAGAGACTATCCCCAGCAAATGCACAGGAACTATGGAATCTACTGGTTAACGATTAGTGGGCTATTAGGTTGGGAATGAGATGGACTAGGATTTTATTATTATTCTGTGCCGCTAGAATAGTTACCTGGTATCGCCGCTAGAGCCCGCTCGTGCGCCGCGAGCGTGTTCAGCGTGTGTGGCGCCAGGTGTGCGGGCAGCGTGTTGGGCCGGTCGGACGCGCCGCACGCGATCACCACGCGCCGGCACAAGTAGCGGAACGCCCGACCTTCTGTCATGTCGTACCTACGTTACGTTTAAAAGTTACATTTAAAAGTTAATAGTAAAAAAATTATAATCTTCTGGCCTTATTGGGAGGGTGCGAAGGTATAATAATCAGACCCCGGATTTGCGGTAGCACGAATAAAATGACGTTTAATAGTGCGTGGATAACTTGATTATCTATTTGTTTAATTTATCGATAAAAAAATTATAATTATGTAACGTGATATATAGACTTACTGTCGGAAATAGTAGAAATTACCTACCTACATTAAGAAAAGTGAAAATCGTGAAATGTATAAATAATAAAATTCACTGCAGTTTTTCTTGATGCAAAGATAGCAAAGTCAAAGTGAGTGAAGTAGAATGTCAAATTTTAAGAAATACATCCTCCTTGGTAAAATACAAAAAATAAATACAGACGCGATCAAAGAAGTTCCACTTCTAGTCCAATCAATGAGCATATTTGTTGTATGGAGACTTCCGAAAAATTCTCCCGTCTATAAAATTTGGCATGTGATGAATTTAGGTAACACAGATTACAGATGAACAATAATCCAATAAATTTTGTTACGAGAAGTTAGGTATTTTTACCTAAACATGAAAATCGCTTATATCTCTCTGTGAATATTTCCTCGGGCTAAAATACTTTCTGTATACGTACTTGTGTATTAGTTAGAATAAGTATGTAAAAGAATCCAATATTTTTTCGATTTCGGAGATACTCCAAATTTAAATTTTAATATTTTTCAATATATCTTTTCTTGATAAAAATATCTGCTGATTATTATTTTTAATATGTTTTTATATCCTTAAATATATAGCTTTGTTCAGTAAGTCAATTAATTTTCTTCTTTAATCATATTTTTTTATTTTTTGGTCTTAAGAGGTAATGTGAAAAATAGTCGGTCCATTTTCATACATTTATGTATAAATATGATTAAAGAAGAAAATTTGTTGGCCTACTGAACAAATCTATATATTAAGGGTATAAAAAAATAATAATCAGCAGATATTTTAATCAAGAAAAGATATATTGAAAAATATTAAAATTTAAATTTGGAGTATCTCCGAAATCGAAAAAATATTGGATTCTTTTACATACTTATTCTAACTAATACACAAATACGTATACAGAAAGTATTTTAGCCCGAGGAAATATTCACAGAGAGATATAAGCGATTTTCATGTTTAGGTAAAAATACCTAACTTCTCGTAACAAAATTTATTGGATTATTGTTCATCTGTAATCTGTATTACCTAACTTCATCACATGCCAAATTTCATAGACGGAAGAATTATTCGGGTTGCATAAGCCCCGTTGATTGGACTATTCAAAAATATTTTCAAAACATCGATATATAAAAACATTTACGATAATTTGGTAATCACTAGCAAGTTTGTATTCCTGCCACCGCAAATCCGGCCTTTAATAATAATCGATCGCAGCGCTCATGGTGGCAAAAAGTAGAAATAAAGAAGGCTCTGTAATCTGTTTGAAAACGATATTTAATTTATTAGTAGCGATACAGGAATAATTATATATGTTTATTATCACTTAGTAAGATTATTAAAGTAGCTTGATCCACTTGTTTTACAAAATCTACAACTAAAAAAGAAGTAAACAAACCCTGATATAACCAAAATAAAACACTCTTTTTGAATAGATCTTACTTGCCATATTTAATTTAAATGACCAAAAATGATTAAACAACACTTTGTCCACCCAAATCATAGTAATTTTAAAATTTACATTTATAACATAATATGTATAGTATTTTTTAACATTTTGTCACAATGCCGCCATTACATATCAAAACGTCAAAACGGTCAGGTCAGAGCCAACAAAGTTGCAACACGCTAGGTGGCGCTAAAAGCGTGCACGGAGCCAATAGCATAATCACCGAAACACACAGTGAACTAAAATCTATGGAATAAGCATTTTGCTCAAAAAATGGCACCACATTAAAAGTACAACTAAGTGGATAGAGCTAAAAATGCTGGCATTTAATTATGCAGCACGAAGCGTCTGAACACTGGTTGCTTATTAGCGACCATAATTGGTATACTCATAGATAATTTTTATACTTAAACGAAAAAATAAGATACGTTTTTTCTCCATCTTTTTACTGCCTTCTTGGCATCTTTTACACCATTTGACTATAAAGGACATGATTTCTAATAAACTCTCTCTTTCTATCTTTTCTCTACAATACAAACTGCAATTTATTGAAAAGAACACTAACGTCAGTCACCGGGTGCGTGTCTGGCCCGACTAAAGCTGAGCGGGTTGTACTTTTTCGGTCCCGTGGTGCCATTTTTTAAGCAATATTTGTTTGCAATTACACTTCCATAGATTTTAGTTCGCTGGAAACACAATAATCATCACAGCGATTTAACAACACTCAACTGTCAAAATCAGCTTATGCCGGCGGGCTGATTATCTAATTAGAAACCACCTAGCGACCGGTTGCAGTTCAAAGATAATAGTGATCCATTGCTACTTCTTTTTGGATTAAAAAAAAACATACCAAAGAAAAGTAGCAATTTATGTGGAATGAAACCGGTCGCTAAATAGTTTCTTTTTAGATAATCAGGGTGCGGTTGACTCCCACTTTTGTTTACCACTGGGGGATATCGGCAAAACAACTTTTTTTTTTCTATACATTTCTTTCCGATTTCCCCCAGTGGTGGACAACAGGAGACCGTCCATACTTTAATTTCCGATATTCACCAGTGCTGGACAACGGGAAAAGGCCTCAAAATCCATTGTCTTTTGACAGTCAAATAAGTGTATGTAATGGAGTGTTGAGTGTACGTAGTGTATTGTTGAGTGTATGTAGTGTATTGTTAAGTGTATGTAGTGTACTGTTAAGTATATGGAATGGAGTGTTAAGTGTATGTAGTGTATGGTTAAGTGTATGTAGTATAGTGTTGAGTGTATGTAGTGTTTTGTTAAGTGTTAGTAGTGTCAAGTGTATGTAGTGTAGTATATTTACCCGGAGACCCAGTATCGTGCGGCGCGCGGGCAGCGCGCGCAGCAGGGCGCGGGGCGCGGCGCGGCGCGCGACACGCTGCTTACTACCACGCCGCTGCGGAAGTAACGCTGCGCAAACAACCAACATTTTACAATAAGCACTTGAAACACCAAATATAAAGTACGGTTTTGCCTACTCGGAACTAACCGCGGATTTCCATGCACACACACTTAGACATTATCGGTGTTATTAAAAAAGATTTAAAACTATTCCCCCTAGCATGACCATAGACACGATATATATCGCGTGATATAGCGTTTTATCGATACTCAACTGTCAAAATCTTGTCTTTTGTCAGTTAAACGTGATAAAATTGCTATATTGGGTTTCGGTGGTCATGCTAGGGGGCGTGTTTAATTGAGGTAATGTTTAAATGTGATGCTTTAAAAATTTTGAAAATGTTATTTGAAAGATATAGTAACACTACAGTGTTTAAATTGAAACACAGGTACTCAGCTTAAAATCAGTTGTAGGAACCTAAACCGGCCAAAGGACGAAGAAATCCCGGTGCGACCGCTGTAGTGTAGTAAATGTGTACTCACCGTGAGGTGGCAGGCGGCCACGTATCGGCGGCAGTAGCGGGCGACGGCGGCGGCGGACAGGCGGCCGGCGCCGGCGGCGGCGTGCGGCGGCAGCGACAGCCACGCGCCCGGCGACAGCGTGCACGTGTGTATAGTGTGTACTCACCGTGAGGTGGCAGGCGGCCACGTATCGGCGGCAGTAGCGGGCGACGGCGGCGGCGGACAGGCGGCCGGCGCCGGCGGCGGCGTGCGGCGGCAGCGACAGCCACGCGCCCGGCGACAGCGTGCACGTGTGTATAGTGTGTACTCACCGTGAGGTGGCAGGCGGCCACGTATCGGCGGCAGTAGCGGGCGACGGCGGCGGCGGACAGGCGGCCGGCGCCGGCGGCGGCGTGCGGCGGCAGCGACAGCCACGCGCCCGGCGACAGCGTGCACGTGTGTATAGTGTGTACTCACCGTGAGGTGGCAGGCGGCCACGTATCGGCGGCAGTAGCGGGCGACGGCGGCGGCGGACAGGCGGCCGGCGCCGGCGGCGGCGTGCGGCGGCAGCGACAGCCACGCGCCCGGCGACAGCGTGCGCACGCTCGCCGGGAACGTGTGCCACGCGCCGCCCGGCGGCCCGCGCCCCACCACTACGTGGTCGATCTGGAGGGAGATGGACAGAATGTTAGATTCACGCCTGTAGCACACCTCTCGCCCCGAAACAATACCAGCGAAACCGCAGTAGTTCCGCACATCAGTAGAGAAATTTTGTATGGGAAATTTGTACAGCGCCATCTATCGCCGAAAAGAGAAATTAAATTACAAGGTCATTTTGTATCCACCATCCAAATTTTGAGGACGTGTTCAGTCCATGAAACTGAACAACTTTCTCTAAGGAACACATGGTCAAATATGTAAAATAAAAATCGACTTTCCATACAAATCAAAGAGATCACGTGATCAATTTAGTATGGGATGACCAACATTTTTTGGCGAAATTTGACACATGTTTCTTAGAGAAAGTTGTCTAGTTTCATGGACTGGACACACCCTTAAAATTTGGATGGTAAGTTCGAAATGACCCGATAACAACTTTCTCTAAAAAACATGTGTCAAATTTCGCCACACAATTTTGATCACCCATACTAAATTGATCACGTGATCTCTTTGATTTGTATGGAAAGTCGATTTTTATTCTACATATTTGACCATGTGTTCCTTAGAGAAAGTTGTTCAGTTTCATGGACTGAACACATCCTCAAAATTTGGATGGTAAGTTCAAAATGACCCGATAAACAGGGTCACTGGAAATATGACGTATTCCTGCTAAGGGGTTATAGATGAGGTCAAACTGCTATTTAGTTAAGTCTTAATTTATCATTTTTTATTTAAGTTATTATTAAGTTTTATACCTCAACTGAAAGCTGAATAGATGGTGATGTTTTTAAAATATTATGCACGCTTAGTTACTAGGATTTTTTTAAAGATATTTGATGCTATTTCTAGAAAATCTGAAAAAAAATAAAAAAAAAATGCATTTAAGGATTGATTTTTTTATAAACACCTGTATTTTATGAAAAACAAATTATTCATTATCAACACTCAGATTATTATTTCTATCCCAAAATAGTAAAAAATCCGGAATCGAATGAGTAGTTATCTTTTATTTTAAATTTTTGTGTCTGAAAACGTACTTTTGGTAAAAATTAACTTAATTTCAATTAACTCAAAAACTATTAATTTTTTGAGAAAAAGTTATTTAACAAAAAATATTCGTTTTGACCTCATCTATAACCCCTTAGCAGGAATACGTCATATTTCCAGTGACCCTGTATAATTATTATTATCAAGTTCTTTTACGCGCGTTTTTTCTCGATATATGTTCGAGCTCGGGGTACTCAGCTGGATCCCGCTCAACCTATCGTAGTGCACTTGTTAAACATGTTGGAATCTCGAAGGAATTCCTGGATTTCTCAGGGTTCGAGGATATATATCAATGGATATATATCATGATATATATTCGATATATATCAAACGATTTTTTGTGATATATATGAATATAAAAATAGTTTAATAATGAGGCAAAATTATGTAGATTTTTGTTATTATATTGCTATTTAGATGGCGTCACTACCACCACTATCTTTTTGGTGGTGGGTGAGTATTAAATATAAATATCTTATTAAATGAAGAAATTAAATAAAAAATGTAGTGTTTATTTTTTAAATTCAATCATTTCATTATCTCCACATTTTCCACCACTCATATGGTGATACTAATGTTTTTTTCAGATTTTTAACTAATTTGTCAAATAATTAGGTACATAAATAAAACAAAAATATTCTAGTTTTCTTTAAATTATTAATTATGTTTATAAAACACATATGCAAACATTATACATCAATAATACAATAAAATAATAATGTGGCTGTCATACAAAATGGATATATATCACATGTTTGATATATATATCATAAATATCCGATATTTTGATATTTATAATAAATATCGGATATTTTCGAACCCTGGGATTTCTGGAGTTCTTCAATACGAAGTTTTGAATGGCTGGAGCTGGACACCTTTGTTACAAATCTTTTAAAAATAAAATAAATGCTATTCCTAAATCTCCTGTCAACCCACTATTTATAAATAAGCTTAACTACTAAACTAAAAGTTTCTTGTTCAAAACTAAACTAAACTAAGCTAAACTAAAAGTCTCTTTCTCTTAAGTTTCTTACGCCCGTTCTTCTTATCAGTTAAAAAAGCCTGGAACGGGTGATATGAAAATATAGACGATTCAAAAGTACTTAATTTCTAAGTTTATTTAAATAAAGATATTTAAACTTTGACTTAGCAATGCGATGATGCAAATAAGACTGCACCAACTTAGTATTCATCTCGAGGCAGTTTCGAATTTAGTTTCGATTTTAATTATTTCCTGTGTTTTAATGCTGATTTTCAAGAGCACACCACAGGAAGTCTTCCTTGTGAATTAAGTAACTTCCTAGAATTTTTTTATGTTTTTCTGACTCGGAATAAAAACTTTTTAGAATGAGAACAAGTGTTATTCACATTGTTTCTTTCGAAATAACACTGTTATGAAACAATACTAATGCGAAAGTTAGTAGAAAATAATTGTCTACGCAGACTAAGGGTCCCCCCAGATCTGCCGGTTTCTTTTCTTTGCTTTGCTGTTCGGCAATGGAGCGCCGGCCAAGAGGCTCATTTTCAATCTATCGCATATTTTCAATCTAAGTACATTTTACATATGTGAGCTTTGTTCCTTAAACGATCGTTATGAAAACACAAAAAAATAGTTCAGGTAGGTAATGATGCCACCCACGACCCTGTTCACAATTTATATAAATATGCGATCGATTTATTTTTAGCAATCGGAGACCATGTTCAGGGTGGCATATCTCCCAGAAGCTTCCTACTTCGCAACCCAGACGATTATATTTGGTAACACCAAGCTAATGGCTATTTTGCCAATTTGGTCTGGTCCCAATATGCGATAGATTGAAAATGAATGGTAGAACAGCAAAGCAAAGAAAAGAAACCGGTAGGTCTGGGGGGACCCTGAGGCCCGTATTTATAAACCGCCCACCCGTATTTATAAACCGCTCTCAAAGTTGAGAGCTATGTTGAGATCATACCTGAGATGCTGTTTTTATACGAACTGCCCTGAAACGAAATCCCTAGACAAAGTTGATGTCTATCTATACTTATCTCAAGTATAAGATACAGGTGTTCTTTTCATACAAACGAGGTAACTTTGAAGCCTTGGTTTTCTGCCAGGGATGTACCGTGGTGTGATCTGATGATGGCCATTCAGGGAGTGAATGGAGGAGATTTAACTGTCAGTAATACACACCCAACTGATCACTTCTAAAAGATTAATGGGTCAGAGGTTTCAGTTTGAGGATTTCCATACATTTTCATGCTATTTTCGCGGTTTTTTTAAACATGTCCTTTACGTTTTGAGAGTGCTGGTCAGATCAGTTGGGTGTGTATAGCTATCTGAATCTCCGCCAATCACTCCCTGGATAGCCATCATCAAATCACAGCACAGTACATCCCTGGCAGGAAACCAAAGCTTCAAAGTTACCTCGTTTGTATGAAAATAACACCTGTATCCCTAGACAAAGTTGATGTGTGTATGATCTCAAGATAGCACTTAACGTTGAGAGCGGTTTATAAATCCGTCCATAGTCGTGGATGGCTACTGACCACCTAAATGTAACACACCTGTTTCTCAGCGTCGTATTTCCACTCGATGAGGGGGTCCGCCTGGATGCCTAGGTCTGCACAGGGTCGCAGTAAATTGTCCATCTAGAATATAAAACAAAACAAACTTAGTTATACTCTTTATTGCACTAAAAACACGGTCACATAGATGATTACAATGGCAGGATAATTTTTCTGATCCACAAATCGTCCACCGGTCTGCGCCACTGACATGAAAATTTTTTTTTATTTAACTGGACAGGCTGTCTGTATGATTTGACAGCTAAGTTTTTGTGCCTATTTGAAACGCCACTAGCGTGCGTCTAAAGAACTAATTTTGACGTACAATATGAAAATGGTTGCCGTGATGGTCTCTCCAGACTTCAAACTTTAGTACCATGTCCCTCACGCTATGCTCACGCTACGTCCTACAGCGCCAAAATGGCGGAAATCAAATAGGCACAAAAACAGTTTGACATAAGCCTGTCCAGTGTAAATATATGCAGGTCAGTGGTCTGCGCACTACCACTAACTTGGCGCAAGTGTAGATGCAGACTTGTCATTTTGTAGTTTACTTGTGTTTGCTATGAATTTTTGGATGTTGGAAGCGATTTTTCGTAAATATTATTTTTACTTCCAACACATTTTAGTTTTCTTCAATCTTTAACTCGTTAACTGTTTGACTTCCATAATAATTATTAGTATCAACCATTTTTTTTATAAAAAATTTGAAATAAATGGGGAAATCGCGGTTATATGCCCGTACAAAAGTCTCCAGCAGCAGAAGCGCCACCAAAGCGGGATATATTTTGTGACATCCCGCCATTATTATGAGCAAAGGTGAACTTGTCCCTCAAAGAGATCTCTTCCAGCCAATCTAGAAGATTGTGTGAGAGATTTCGATAGTTAGTGACTTTTCTTGAGGTTAATAAATTTAGAGTTTCTCAATGCCCGGTTTTTGTATTATCATTTATAAATAAAAAGAAAACATTTTATTATAAAAAACAAACAAATTCAGAGACGACGCGAGACGTGGCTATTTTGTTCCCTCATCCAAACCACTTGACAACAGAGCTAGTCAAATAACTAAATGTTCTAGTCTAGATCACTTCATATAATAGGGAACATGCATCAATTTGTTTTTGTATCAAAATCAAAAGTATAATGCGTGAGAAAATCAACTGTAATATTAAAACTTTTCTCATGCGGTTTTTTCTTGTGATATAGTCACTTGAAGTTAGCACGCAGCAGCTCCCGTCGAAAACGCTCTACACAAAAAGGTTAACATTTGTGACGTCACTCATGTCATGTCACGTTTCAGGCGCATTATATGGAGTTAGCCAAGAATTTTCAAATATCTCCCTAAATATTGCGTTTAAGTACATGGCATACAAAATATTATTTCTTATTCGATATTCTATCCGACTGTTAAGTGCATTATATCCGAAAATGAAAAAAAAAATCGTTATTTTCCCCTGTGTGAAAAAACTAAAATAATTATTTTTTTTATTGATTTTTCTGTTCCATCATGTTTTTATATGTGTCCGCAGCTCAGCTCATTTATCAAAATCCGTGACTTATGCATGTTCCCTATTATACAGATATAATATAATTACACTTACAGAATCATACTAAATAAATTCTATAGCAAATAAGCGTAGCCTTGAAGACTTATGAACCGATAAATTAAAATGAACCGTGGTGGAGTACGGTCGGCGACGAAATCAATAACGACGACGCGACAGTGGAATAAAACTCGATATTAAATTGGTACCTTGATTTGCTGAAATTGTTTTAATTGATAATGATTGATTGTTGTTGTTCACAACTATCCTGTTGTTTTTTTAAATCAAAATATCTATAACAACATGTCTTTTTTTTTTCAAGATTTAACTGAGTAGGTACTTTATTGAGTAGCTATGCCCGCGACTTCGTCACCATAATAAATAAATAAAATAATATTATTGGCTCTGTCCTTTTCACTTCAAAGGTCGAATCTATCTCTTTACTAATATTAAACAAAATTGTTTTAGCAGTTTAGGAAACATAACATAATAAACAAACGCACGTATTATTTTTAGTATTAATTATTATAGTTATGGATGGATAGCAGTTTATTTATTTATTTAAGGACAGCTAGCTAGAACATACAACAAAGACAAGGCAATGATACATGGTGGCAAACTTGACTCAGATCAATTAAGGTCTCCCTCAGACCTAGGTCATATTTTGATAGATTGACAATAAATTACAATAATTTCGAATGTCTGAAAAAAAATATTAAATTGTTTGATTTTTTTTACAGGTAATAAGCTCTCTTATTAACAAGGAAAAAGTTTCAGAATTTTTGAAAAAAAAAAATTGATCCTTAGCCAACACCTAATCAGAATTTTTGTAAACAAAATATTATTCCGCTTGTACTAAAAAAAACAAAAATTTTAACATTTTGTATCGAAACCTTAGCCAATTTGATATTTTCCAGACATTCCCCATTGTATCTGCCGACTATACAGCCCAGCAAAAAGGTTCGTATCGTTTTTCATCCAACCTCCATTGAGCGAATACAACGACCTCTTCAAACCAGTTTTGCGAAGGCCATATTAAAAAAAATGGTTGGTTGATTCAGCAAAAAGCTGTAAAGGAGTTTACTTCTCTGAAACTGAATTAAAACGGAAGTAGAGATATAAAAAAAATAGCTTCACTTAGCTCTTCGTATCTTTGCCAGTCAGCTAATTTAAATAATGAAAAAACCGCACAATTTACAACAGTTATTTAGTTCCAAACCACAACTGAGAAAATATTAAAGTGTGGTACTTATTATTTTGTTTTTGTGGTACTTATTATTATTATTATGTCATTGTATTGTTTCAATTTTTTTCAAAAAAACTGAAACTTTTTGAAACACTTTTGAAACGTTCACGACATATTTTTTAAAGTTAAATTATATTTATAAGTACGTACTACGTACTAAAAATAACTACTTTTCCCATCTGTGGTTGGAGAGAGTTATTTTTTAGGGTTCCGTAGCCTAAATGGCAAAAAACGGAACCCTTATACATTCGTCATGTCTGTCTGTCTGTCCGTATGTCACAGCCACTTTATTCCGAAAGTATTAAGACTACACAGTTGAAACTTGGTAGGTAGATGTATTCTGTTAACCGCTTAACGAATTTAATACAAAAATAAGAAAAATAAAAGATTAAGGGGGGGCTCTCCATACATGGAACTGAAACTGAAAAAAAAATTTTTCTTCAAACCAACACGTGTTGGGTGTCTATAGATAGGTCTTTAAAAATGACATTAAGGTTCCTTAGACAACTTTTTCTCAAAGTCAACCGTTTGAAAGATATTCACCGCCAAAGTGGTAAAATGTGTGTCCCCCCCCCTTTAACTTTTGAAATAAGAAAGTGAAAAATCTAAAAAAAATATATGCTGTAGATCTTAATAAACACTTTCAACCAAAATTGGTTTGAACGAGATGTAGTAATTAGTTTTCGAGATATAGCACATTTTCCAAAACCGCAAATATAACTTTGTCATTCATACCAACACTGTGAAAAACAAAGTTATTTTTGCAGACGAAAAATGATAGGTGGTATTAAATATGGTATGGTATAAGGTAACTACGGAACCCTATGGCGCGTGACCCGACACGCACTTGGCCGGTTTTTTCTTTGTATAATTTACTATCCTATGTATAATAAAACTGTTATAAATATTAGATGTCACACCGTTTAAAACAAAAGAATAAAAAAATGTGTCTATCAAACCATCAAACCAATTAACATAATTTATTCAGGCACTGACATTTTAATTCATTAAAAATAGGTATATCAATATTTTTCCTTATTTACGCTAATGTATGTTGCATCTGTTTTGAGAAATATGTCCGATTCTTCTCAAATCAGAGACTGATGTTTTATGTTTAGTGTTTTAGGTTTTTTTTCAGACAGGAAAATCTCATGAACTTAAGACCAAATCGTTAAAATATTTTAATTTATAAACAGGATATAAGTATCCTGTTTATAAATTAAAACATTTTAACGATTTGGTCTTAAGTTCATGAGATTTTCCTGTCTGAAAAAAAACCTAAAACATCAACTAGTAGATAAAATTTCAACTCCTTTTTGCACAATTGTTTTTTTATCAAAATTGGATGGTGCTAATAACCTAAATATTGTAATAACCTAAAGTTGTGTTTAATTTAATGATTTAAGACGTAGGTAACAGAAAAAAAAAGTGTTTGATTCCGGATATTGAGAAAAAAACTTTAATTTACTTTGATTTGGGAATTGATTTACAAAAGGTCTAACTACTAAGTAAATATAACCAATAACCATTCGTTACAAGGTGGAACCTGCCACTTAACTGGACTATAATTAATTATGGACGGTAACATTATCATTAGGTACAACATGTCATCATCCTACTAATATTATAAATGTGAAAGTTTGTGGGTTTGGATGTTTGTTCCTCAATCACGCAAAAACGACTGGACGGATTTTGTTGAAATTTGGCACACAGATAGTAGATAGCCTTGATTAAAACATAGGATACTTTTTATCCCGATTTTCCCACGGGAACGGGAACCACGCGGGTGAAACCGCGGGCGGCCGCTAGTTAACAATAAGTACGTACGTTAGTACTTACACAACCCATGCGTTATATAATTACCGTGGTTTAACCGCACGTTATATTCAACGTGATGGATGGGGCCTTGTTTATTGATAAAATCTGGTACTTATGTTCAACATGGCATTACTAATTATTAAGTGACTTGGCATCATACATTATACCTAATACCAAAATATGGTAGATTACATAGAGACCAACTTTTACTATGGGACCAACTCTGAAATCGCGAAAAAAAATTATTTTGACATTTTCGTTATTATTTTTTGTATTAAACAGCTGAATTTTTTTTCGCGATTTCAGAGTTTTTCCCATAGTAAAAGTCATTCGGTTTGATGGTCTCTAATTTGGCAATAGGGATTTTTGTATAATTTGCAATAGGGATCTACCATATTTGGCAATAGGGATTTTTGTAACACGTATATATTCTATTCTGTGATAAGAACATAGTAATATTATTGTGTAAATATTTTACAATGACCCAAAAAACTCTTTTACATATAATTTATATTTAATTATTTTTAATTAATCCCTAATTTTAGAACTTAATTAAACCCTAGTTTTTGCTAGTTACTTTTTTTACAAAGAAGATCATTTTACCATTTTATATATCAGTAAAACGAGTCTTCACTATTAAACAAAGTCTAATAATCAAAACTGATATAAAGTATTATATCTGCCACTATCATATTTCTGTCATGGCAACACTAAAATATGATAATGATTTTTTTATTCCGTTGTTATCGGTTGTATGTGAGGTGAATGTCATTAGCGGTTGTTGCTATGTAATTAGCGAACTGCGACGACCTTTGTGCTTTCGTGAATGGCAAAAGCGCTCTTACTCCGGGCAATAAAAAATACTTTGTTCGCAAAAATCACAATAAATCCTACAGAGGTGATTTTTGGAAACATGATTTAAATAAGTTTGTCAATGATAAATTTCACGTTTTCCCCAAAATATCTGGGGTGCTTTTTTTACAACGGTGGTTTAAATATTGTTTTTGTCTTAAAACATCGAGATTAAATCGTACACAAAGGGAATTTCCTTTATGAATTTCTTAAAACCATTAGAAATGAAACCTCAAAAATCACCACTTACATTTCAGAGGAATTTGCAAAAAAGGCTAATATAATAGGCTTTGACTGTTTGCCATAACAGGCGAGTTTGCCTCTTCTGGCATAAATAAAAATATCAAGACGTCATAATGACCACTTATTTAAACAGACAAACATAAAAAAACTCGAACTTCGTACCAGAAATAATTGAATGCGTACTACTCAATTGTTTCTGTTTATGAATGGATCGCATGCGAAATATTCTATCAATACCTTTGTGTGTATGATTTTCTTTAAATAACTATCGAAATAATTGTCCGAGCGAGCGCGAGCGATGTGTCTGCTTCAGCTTGGGCAAAAATTCTTTCGTATGTCCTTCCGGGGCTGTCCGTTTGTTCTCCTCTACATGTCGCATTTCTCAACTAATTCTCATGAAATTTTGTGAGCAGGTTCGAAAATTATTAGAATATTTTTGTCGGTCGTTTTTCGTTTATTTTTTTAAATGACGGAGATATGTAAAGAAAACTTATGTCAGTCCGGTTTTCCGGCTTTATTAGGTATTATTATTATTGAAGTGAAAACTTCTTTAGCGGCGTTGTACGATTTTTTGTAATGGGGAAAAAATGTTAAACTTGCGTCAGTTAGGATCACGTGACCCTGATCGAAAATTCGTAAGACGGATGTGACAGATGGAGAGTAGACAGCCGGCGGCGGAAGTATTCTACGCCTTCCCCCTTCTCTTTCTACGGGGCGCGGCGAAAATGGCGGCGCGTCATTTCAAGACGTAAACACTAGTGTCACCATAGCAACGCGCTAATTTTTTTTATTTTTTTATATAGACTGGGCAGGCATTTGACCACCATCTTGCTTGGTAAACAGGATGTGGTCTAAGGTGTAGCATGCATGCCCAGGAAATGCCTATTCACTCTTGCCTTGAAAATACCAAGGTTGTAACTATCGGGGAACACATGAGCAGGTAGCGCATTCCATTTTTTAGCAGCTCGCATAAGAAATGTATTGGCAAAGCGCTTGGTACGGACCCTTTTAGTATCTACTATATAAGGGTGATATGCTAATCTGCGTCTGGTATCCCGATGGTGGAAAGGGGCTGGAGGAACAAGGTTGTGCAGTTCCCTCGCACATTCTCCAAAGTGTATTCTATAAAAAACCGATAAACTAGCAACTTTGCGACGGTGACTGAGGCTATGAAGTTCTGCCGTGGCCAATGTTGAATTGCCTATTAGCCTCCTGGCACGGTTTTCAATCGATTCGAGAAGTTCAAGCTGATATTTAGCAGAACCATCCCACAGGTGACAACAGTACTCCATGACCGGAGTACCAGTACTCCATACGCCAAGTTTCTTAGCAGCACACTGTGCAATCGAGTCGATGTACTCGCCAAAATTCAGGTTTGATGACACATTCAGGCCGAGAAGTTGCAGATGTTCCGCTATGATGTAATCCTGTTGTAATTATTTGGTAACGATGTATTCAAGTTTGTAAATATCGTTACTTATGGCTGTTACAGCTGATAAGTTTCTTGCGCCCGTTCTTCTTGTCAGCTAAAAAAGTCTGGAACGGGTGGTAGGAAAATATAGACGATTCAAAAGTACTTAATTATTAAGTTTATTTGAATAAAGCTTATTTGACTTTGACTTTGACTATCGGTAAGGATACACCCTGGAAAGTCGGAGTCAGTTGGAAAGGACTCCGTTTTGCGGTAAATAAACAAGCCCGTGTCTTTGAAGCATTGAAACTGACAAGATTGGCGTTGCCCCAATCAGCGACAGCCTGAAGTGCCAGACTCATTTGCTCAATAAGGGACTCTCGACAGGACTGGACTGCCTGATTTTTGGAAACATGATTTAAATAAGTTTGTCAATGATAAATTTCACGTTTTCCCCAAAATATCTGGGGTGCTTTTTTTACAACGGTGGTTTAAATATTGTTTTTGTCTTAAAACATCGAGATTAAATCGTACACAAAGGGAATTTCCTTTATGAATTTCTTAAAACCATTAGAAATGAAACCTCAAAAATCACCACTTACATTTCAGAGGAATTTGCAAAAAAGGCTAATATAATAGGCTTTGACTGTTTGCCATAACAGGCGAGTTTGCCTCTTCTGGCATAAATAAAAATATCAAGACGTCATAATGACCACTTATTTAAACAGACAAACATAAAAAAACTCGAACTTCGTACCAGAAATAATTGAATGCGTACTACTCAATTGTTTCTGTTTATGAATGGATCGCATGCGAAATATTCTATCAATACCTTTGTGTGTATGATTTTCTTTAAATAACTATCGAAATAATTGTCCGAGCGAGCGCGAGCGATGTGTCTGCTTCAGCTTGGGCAAAAATTCTTTCGTATGTCCTTCCGGGGCTGTCCGTTTGTTCTCCTCTACATGTCGCATTTCTCAACTAATTCTCATGAAATTTTGTGAGCAGGTTCGAAAATTATTAGAATATTTTTGTCGGTCGTTTTTCGTTTATTTTTTTAAATGACGGAGATATGTAAAGAAAACTTATGTCAGTCCGGTTTTCCGGCTTTATTAGGTATTATTATTATTGAAGTGAAAACTTCTTTAGCGGCGTTGTACGATTTTTTGTAATGGGGAAAAAATGTTAAACTTGCGTCAGTTAGGATCACGTGACCCTGATCGAAAATTCGTAAGACGGATGTGACAGATGGAGAGTAGACAGCCGGCGGCGGAAGTATTCTACGCCTTCCCCCTTCTCTTTCTACGGGGCGCGGCGAAAATGGCGGCGCGTCATTTCAAGACGTAAACACTAGTGTCACCATAGCAACGCGCTAATTTTTTTTATTTTTTTATATAGACTGGGCAGGCATTTGACCACCATCTTGCTTGGTAAACAGGATGTGGTCTAAGGTGTAGCATGCATGCCCAGGAAATGCCTATTCACTCTTGCCTTGAAAATACCAAGGTTGTAACTATCGGGGAACACATGAGCAGGTAGCGCATTCCATTTTTTAGCAGCTCGCATAAGAAATGTATTGGCAAAGCGCTTGGTACGGACCCTTTTAGTATCTACTATATAAGGGTGATATGCTAATCTGCGTCTGGTATCCCGATGGTGGAAAGGGGCTGGAGGAACAAGGTTGTGCAGTTCCCTCGCACATTCTCCAAAGTGTATTCTATAAAAAACCGATAAACTAGCAACTTTGCGACGGTGACTGAGGCTATGAAGTTCTGCCGTGGCCAATGTTGAATTGCCTATTAGCCTCCTGGCACGGTTTTCAATCGATTCGAGAAGTTCAAGCTGATATTTAGCAGAACCATCCCACAGGTGACAACAGTACTCCATGACCGGAGTACCAGTACTCCATACGCCAAGTTTCTTAGCAGCACACTGTGCAATCGAGTCGATGTACTCGCCAAAATTCAGGTTTGATGACACATTCAGGCCGAGAAGTTGCAGATGTTCCGCTATGATGTAATCCTGTTGTAATTATTTGGTAACGATGTATTCAAGTTTGTAAATATCGTTACTTATGGCTGTTACAGCTGATAAGTTTCTTGCGCCCGTTCTTCTTGTCAGCTAAAAAAGTCTGGAACGGGTGGTAGGAAAATATAGACGATTCAAAAGTACTTAATTATTAAGTTTATTTGAATAAAGCTTATTTGACTTTGACTTTGACTATCGGTAAGGATACACCCTGGAAAGTCGGAGTCAGTTGGAAAGGACTCCGTTTTGCGGTAAATAAACAAGCCCGTGTCTTTGAAGCATTGAAACTGACAAGATTGGCGTTGCCCCAATCAGCGACAGCCTGAAGTGCCAGACTCATTTGCTCAATAAGGGACTCTCGACAGGACTGGACTGCCTTCGCAGTTAAAAGATATCTACCGGTTATGGTGGTGTCATCTGTATACTCAATAGCTTTATTGTCCAGCAGATCGTTAATATGCAGATATAATTATAGTATAATTCAATGTCAAAACTCTAGATTTTCTGTCAAGCTATGGATAAGACTTTCGTACAATACTGTTCTGTATTCGTAAATTCAAATGCAGAGTAAATTCGTAAGACGGCAATTCGTGCAAAATTATTCCCTAATCATTCCAAAATATCAAAAATGCACAACGTTAATATTCAAGTTTTTACTTCTGCCGGCACTCCCGGAGTGCAACCCGTTTTTTTAAAATATTTCGTGCTCCTCCGTGCTTCGGGAGAGACACATTAAGCCGTTGATCCCGGCTGCATTTGCAGTCGTTAACACCCACCAATCCGCATTGGGCTCGCGTTGTGGGTTATGGCCCATCCTCTAACCACCCATAGGGAAGGCCTGTGCCCCAGCCAGCAGTGGGGACAATAAACATGGCTGATCTTAATTCTATTTTGGTAGTTCTCAAAATTCGAAATGATTGTTTTAACAGTTTCTAAGCATAACAAAATACCGTTACCGTTAAATTACCGTTATGGTAATAATTTAATTATAAAATGCTTACCAATAACGGTATAGGGTTGTAACTTCTCCCCTCTAATCCTTCTGCCAGCTCCATCAGGTCTGTTTCATATAAACTCTGTCCTTTTGGTAGATTTGACAACCTGCGGGAAAACGTATTGTATTAATAAAATAAATATTCAATTCTCCATGAAACATAAGGAGAACACTCACTATACTTAATACACCGATTAGTAAAGTAGGCCATACACGCTAGGTAATGCATGACGGTTTTAACCGAGCTGCAAAACCGAGTTCAATAGAGGACACACACGCTAAGTTATGCATGACGGTTTTGACCAGAGGCATAACTGGGCGGCAAGGTTGCATGAACAGGGGCCGTATTATGACCTTTTATCTCCTGGCAGTTTTCTGACTGGCTATCAATCTATCTCCTTTAATTGCTATACAGCGAGAAAGAGATGTAACTATAGCAATTCATAAACCTGGCAAGTTTTAAGAGGTTGTAATACCCCCCCTGGTAAGGATAACTGCACAGTTTTGTCGCATACACGCTAGGTTATGCATGACGGTTTTGACCACAGGCATAACCAAGCGGCTTGCATGAACAGGCATGCAGTATTATCCCATACACGCTAGGTTATGCTTGACGGTTTTGACCTTACAGGCATAACCATCATGCATAACCTAGCGTGTATGGATGGCTTTATTGTAGTAGACGACCTCCGTGGCCGAGTGGTTTTTTTTAATTAGAATTTTGTGTTTCAATGTTGGTCTTGTTTCACTTAGGGCTTTGTTATTGTTTTAAGTAATGGAAGAGCTGTTGGATACTTCTTTCCATGATTATAGCGCAGAATGGTGTAATATTTAACAATTAATGGCACTTGGCCGATTAACTGCGTTGGTACGCCGGTTTTCAAGGTGTCGGTATCTCTGTCACGGGTTCGATCCCCGATCCCTAATGGCGACTATAATGTGGTGTTAAGTTGTTAATGTTGAATAATAAAATAAAAACGGTACAACGTGTGATGATGTCATATTGACATAGCTGTTGAGCGGAACTTGAATACATTAATAATTTAATAAAATATAATGAACCGGGCAACGAATTATTCGGTAACTTAGGTCACGCACGACACCAGACATGATGCATTTTTATTTTTTATACTCGCTGAAATTTCTATCATTTGGTTCCCGCAGTGGGGTGGTTCCACTCGTGATTACAAGCAACTTTTAGTATGAGGCCAACTCTGTTATCACGAAAAAATCAGCTGTTCCATACAAAAGCGCAATACCTACTCGAACTTAATGTATGGAACAGCTGATTTTTTTCGTGATAACAGAGTTGGCCCCATACTAAAAGTTGCTTGTAATCACGAGTGGAACCACCCCACTCCGGGAAACAGATGAATAAAGTTTCAGCGTGTATATTAGACAATATTACAAACATAGCTCTGATTCCAAAGCTAAAGCACTTGTGTTAAGAAAATAAGAGAATGGTGGAACTACAAACATCTAGACCAGGGGCCGTACCGGCTAACGAATCGATTATCGAAAAGTCTGCTGGGTTTTAACTTAAAACAGAAAAATCAAAGTAAGGAATTTCGTCTTGTACTTTCTGTTGACGTAATTTGGAAGATAACGATGTTCGTGTGACACCATGAATTGGGGTTCGCCATTTTCGCCCAGTTGGGGCTCGATTTATCTGTTTTAATTTGAAACCCAGCAGACTTTTCGATAATCGATTCGTAAGCCGGTACGGCCCCGAGCCAATATAGAAAAGTTCGTTTTCCAAATTGACCCAGCCGGGGGTCTAACCCGAGACCTCAAAGATGGCGACATCGAAAACCGCACCCTGATTATCTAAAAAGAAACTATTTAGCGACCGGTTTCATTCCACAAACATTGCTACTTTTCTTTGGTATGATTTTTTTAATCCAAAAAGAAGTAGCAATGGATCACTATCATCTGTGAACTGCAACCGGTCGCTAGGTGGTTCCTAATTAGATAACCAGCCCGCGGGTGTACCAACCACTCGACATGGAGGAGCTCGCCCCGTCGGCATATAAGCAAAATCTAACTCTCCAGTTTTGATGGTGATCTCTGATTGGTCAAGAAACTCAGTAGTTAGATTTTGCTCGCAAACTCTAACTCCCCAGTTTCGCACTAGTTTCGGTAATGATCTCTGATTGGTCATAAAACTCAGTAGTTAGGTTTTGCGCGCAAACTCTAACTACTGAGTGCGCATCCACCAATAGGCGCGCTTCAAAATTCAGTTGTCAATTGTCTTTGAACATGACTGTGGTAGCATATTTTATTTTTGAAAATAATTTAAATCACTGAAGTTATGTGGTTCTCTGTGTGTGAGAAAAAAACACCAATATCATAGGGAGGTAAGGACCCAATATTATAGTTTGGAGAACTGTGGCGTATGGATACAAGAATTTTGAATAACATTGACCAAATGGATTCAATTCATCCAGAAAACCAAACCTGCGTCGCAACGAATCATAATTGCAAGTTAGTATCTACTTAAAGTACATTTATTGTTACTTGTCCTATATATGTGGTTGTGCTGTGCCGTTGTGAATTTTACCCCAAAACACATTTTGGTGGACGCCAGAATCATCAAAGAAGAAGACTTTTTTGTGTTAGGATTAAAACTTGTGAGAATAAAACAATACTTTATAGAGAAAAACAAATATTTATTGCACCAGCCTAAACATTTGTACTTAAATAAAAGTTTTTTTACGATAGCGTTTACAGTTGTAAATAAATTATGAAAAATGTTAGAATGGAAAATGCAACTTGTTAAAAATTCTCCATACAAAACGTCAATTTCATAGGTAAGGAATATTTAGTTTAGCAGAAGAAATTTTTTTTGTTAACATCTGGGTTTACTGCATATTATTCGCAAAAACTTGGAAGATTAGAAGTCATTTTCCAAAAATAAAATACGCTGTCGTGTTCAAAGACAATCGATGACTGAATTTTGAAGCGCGCTCATTGGTGGATGCGCACTCAGTAGGTGGAGTTTGCGCGCAAAACCATACTACTGAGTTTTTTGACCAATCAAATATCTACCGTAACTAGCTCAAAACTGGGGAGTTAGAGTTTGCGAGCAAAATCTAACTACTGAGTTTCTTGACCAATCAAAGATCGACATCAAAACTCGAGAGTTAGATTTTGCTTATATGCGCCCCGTCGACACGTCACCACAGAATAGGATCACAAATAGATACGTCACATAAGCGGGAACTACACTTGTCACGTGTACACCGATCTGGGCCCGCCAATAATGTACTCTATGTGCACGTCATAAGACATCATACTTTTCGCGTAATGTGGTATCGCGTCGCAAGGCGTGGCGTGGATACACGTGGATGTAGTGTAGATACGACTAGCCTCTATGTACGCAAGACAGCACGGTAAGTTAAACAGTTGGACTACGAAAACAGCTTTTATTACGTACGGCATAAAGACGGTCTGGAGGTCAACATGTATAGTCTGACGTGCCGTTGACTGTACAATGTATGGAGAGCGACGCGCCCACGGAGAAGCCCTATTTTTAACACGTTTTTATAAGGTTGCTTTCTCGTTTGTGTGTTCGTTCGTTTGTTTGTTTGTCCACAAAGTTTGCCAACGATATTATACTAGCTTCCCGATGAGCTAGAGACTTGAAACTTTGAACATAGGTCAGAACTAAAAGGCAATGCAATATTATGGTGTCATTGAGCTGATCTGATGATGAAGCCGGAAGAAGGTCACAGGAACTCTAAGATGAAACCATACCATTGGGCTCGTTAGAATCGTCTGAACAAGTACTCTAATGGGAGACGAGGTCCAGTCCAGGGTATGACGATGAAGCTGAAAGGCCATACCATAGGAACTCAATATTGAAACCGTGCAACCCCATCAAATTTGGGCTTGTTTGAATCGTCTTGACGAACCCTTTTTTGAATCTTTCCGGCTGGGGCGAGCGCTCTTTTCTACTGTTTTCGTTCGACATTTGACTGAATCTCCTGTTCATAGCATGACCACCGAAACGCGATATGATATAGGCAGCGATTTATCATGTTTAACTGACGAAAGAAAATGGATTTTGACAGTTGAGTGTCGGAAACACTATATCACACGATTTCGTGTTTCGGTGGCCATGCTAAGGGGGCTGGGTTTCTTTTAGATATTACTTACTCCCTACCTTGCTCTCAGCATGTCGTCGATCGGCAAGTCTTCTGGGATCTCTTTCAGGTACGGAACGTTGCCAGCCAACATGAATGACGTCACCATCCCACTGGGACCATTTCCTGTAACAAGAGTTTATATACTGTTAAGGCCTTGTTCATACAGGATGATTATTTGAATAATTGACAAATTGTTGTGTAGCATAGACTGTCAAACTAAACAACTTTGTTTATGGAACCAACTTAATCCAGAGCAAAAAATAATCAGCTGTCTCGTACATTTTGGTCTCTAGTAGATATTGACGTTTTCTATGAAACACGAACAGCTGATTATTTACTGCTCTAATTAAGTTGGTATCATAGACAATGTTGTTCAGTTTGATGGTCTAAGCCACACCACATTTATCGACTGTTCAAAATATCACCCTGTATAACAGTACGGGTACGGTGAAGTAAATACAAAATCGCTAAAAAGAATTTGGCCTGTAAAATTTACAAAAACGACATGTTTCTATAGCGTAATTCACACGCTATAGAAACATGTAAGTATAGGTATGACATGTGTTTATTTACCATTAATTAAAAAAAACTCAAATTAATACATCTTCCAAAAGCAAAGTTCATTTTCGTTTCTACAGGGCCTTTATTCACAAACGTCAACTCTCCGTATCCGATGCTATGTTTTCCTTAAATATTTACTATATGGTTTCCGTATCCGAAATGTCAACATAATATCTGTTCTGTGATGCCAATTTTCTTCGACGGATACTAACTATTCCGACACGAATATACAATGTAATATATAACAAAATCCCTGTCAGATACTGAAACAGGTGACAGTGTTGTTACAACTAAACAACATTCTCCATGGAACATAGGTAGAAAAACGGAAAAAATCATCCTCCCATACACAATGTATTAGTCAGCTGACCAACTTACTATGAAAAGGCAAAAAAATATCGTTGTTCTACCTATGTCATAGTAGAACCAAATTAGTAGGCCAACTCGAGCCTCGAGCGAGCGATACAGCTTAAACACGTAGGGCTGTCACATCGCTAGTTTATTCAGTCGTCAAACATTGCATAGTCAATCTCTATACAAAATATTTTTCCCTTATAGGGTAAGCATCAGGGATCTATAATACAAAGTTTTTTTTATATTTTTTTGTACGTAGACCAGCGAGTCTATCGACTAAAATAATGAAGTTACTGCTAATTGTAATTTGACAGATGTATGTGATACATTGGCACTTTCATTTTGACACCAATAAAAACTTACTAAAGAAAAGAAGCAATGTATCACATCTATCTGTCAAATTACAATTTACATTAAATTCATTGTTTTCAGGAACTGACTACAATGTTTTCATTGCCTACGTCATGTTATGTGATTTGAAAACTTACAGTCGAAATAGGATTAATTAAAACGTGGCTTTACTAAATAATGTATTTATTCAAATAAAATATAATGATTATGAAATTTTATTTTTTACACTATTAACTGTTTCTTACTTTTTCATTTACCTACACTTATCAAAATAATAGTCTTTAAATTCGAAAATTTAATACTTTCCATAATAGGCATAAAAAGTACTTTTTCCTGTAGGAATTTGTGATTTTATTACAAAATTACACAATTGATATAAAAAAAACTTCGTGTGTTTCGACAAGTACGAAATGCCTTATTATTTAAAGTTAATGTAAAATATATCCTCATTCTTACAAATCTTTTTACAATAATTTCTTTGGAAAGCATGGTATGTACTAATAGGTAGGTACACGTTGAAATTATTACGAGCGGCAGCACAGAGCGGCGTGAAGCGTGCGTGAGCGCGGGCGGGATTACGTACGGCGCAGCCACGACTGTTGCACCTTTATCTTATCACCTTTAAATTTTGTCAGTGTGTGCGTGCGACGACGCATACGTACGGGCGCGCTCACATACAAACCGCGTTCGTGCGTATAATGAGTAAGATGACTTACTTATTTGGTTCTACTATGCCTATGTTCCTTGGAGCTTTAGCAACACTCACTTGTTTTAGTATCTGACAGGATTTTTGTTACGTATTGTATAGCTGTCGGAAATGAATCCGCAAATTATAGTCTTCTTTTCTAATCGAACTGTCTAAATTTACGGAAACCATAGAGTAATTACATGGAAAGCAAAGCATACGGAAAGTTTTATACTTTTGTGAATTAGGGCCTTGCCCCCCTAGCTACTACTAGCATGACTACCGATACCGAAACGCAATATGATAATTATACTAGCGATTTATAACGTTTAAATGTCAAACTAATACAGTAAAACGCGAATAATATATCGTTTTTTGGTGGTCATGCTAGGAGGGCTGATGTGACAAAAATTAATAACAAAAATATGAAAATATATAAAGCAGCTGTTTTTTTTTCGCGATTTCAGAGTTGGTCCCATAGCAATAGTTGTTTAGTTTGATGTAGACATGCGAGCCGCGCCGGCGCCGCCGCGCCGGCGCCGCCGCGCCACGCCGCGTTTTTCCCGCGCCGCCGCCGCCGTGGCGTTCAGGTCGGCGCGCCGAATGAAGCGCAAGCGCAAGGGAAGGCAAAAAAGCGCGAGGAAAAGCAAGCGAGCGAGGGACAGGAAAAGTGCAGAAGCAACGCACAGCTGCTCACTCGCTCTATTTTTAATTTTTCCTTCTAAATTCAACCACGTTAACTAATTTTAAAATTCAATCTAAAATATTTGTATTAAAATGGAACAGCAGCTGTGCAATTTTTATTACTTACGATTGATATACGTTTGTTATTTATAATAATAGCACATGGACATGAAAAACAAGAAAACAATAATAATAAAATTATAAACAATGAAATATTGACGGCTTAAATTCGGACGCTTTTGCCCTAAATTCGACCATTATTTTCCCTAAATTCGGCAAAGGTGAAATAAAGGATGACCAGTGTCAGAAACCTTTAATGTTTTTATTTAAGTAACCGACATATCGCTCGAAAGATTGATCAGCTGAAGTGGCAGTGGGCTGGACACATGGCGAGAAGAACCGATTGGGGAAGCCTATAACCAGCAGTGGGTGTCGTGCGGCTGATATTATTTACATATTAAATTGCAAAAATAACATATTTATTATTATTATCAACATTAATAATATTATGCTTATCAAAAATAAGCTTATAGTAGGTACTTTATTATTAACATATTATTTTATCTTGGCACTTTGCTTGCACCTACCATTGATTAAATCTTAAGTGTTGTATATGTCTGTAAAAATAATTCACACAGTCTCATAAATTATGTATTTTTTTAATCTTTAAATGTTATGTGATATTGTTGATGGTGTATCTAATAAATAAAATAAATAATTAAACATATAACATTAATAATAAGTGGCCGAAAATAGAAAATATCGTAACGGTACAAAAGTCCGGCCGCTGGTTTGATGGTTGCCCGACTATAGGACTCATGGCCATTCTATGCTCGGCCACCATTTCAAAAGGCAGCCAAATTCAGATTTTTCGCCAGTTTCTTAGACCTAGCTCCGGCGAGCTTTAATTTAGTAACAAATAAAATTATATGAGAAAATATCACTTTATATTATTCTTTAAGGTTTTATCACATATAAACATCAATAGATCGAGAAATCAGTGAAAGTAATTAAAATCGCTTACCCCATAACTTGGATGTCCCTCGAACTTAACTACAAAATTGCACAACGCGCGGCACAACTACGCGGGTCGCTGGTCAAATTGCTACTGAGTGCAAGCAAAATGCAAACCAGATGACGGCTTGCTGCCATTTTGACAATTCCTAATGAGTGATATTAAAGCTTCTTTTCGTACAAAAACCCTTTAAGAATCTAATATACTCACACAGTTTATTTAATATTTTGTTTGAGTGGCCGAATTTAGGATGTGTCCGAATTTAGTCGCAAGTGAATAAGTTTATCTACATAATATGAGTATCTAAGATGAGTTTGGGTAGCTAGGCAGTCAGGAGGCACTTTGAATTGTTTTTAAGAAAAAAATATTTTTTTCCTCACAGAAAAGTGCAAGAGGAATAGGCGGTGTTGTTGTTGCGCAAATAAATAAATTTGACTTTAAATGCCGGAAAAATGTGTGCCACGCCGGCGCGGTCACGCCACGCCGACTATAAACGGTCGGCGCGCCGCCGCGGGCAATTTAGGCCTCGGCGCGCATGTCTAGTTTGATGGTCCGAAGAAACGGTTTTCTTATTTTACGTTAATCCATTAACACGTTGTATAGTAGTTTAATTATAAAACACCCTATTCGAAAATTGACCCATCCCAAACCCGACCATTGGGAAAGTTGCTTGACATTCGCGGTCACAGTAAGATTATCCTATTCCCCATGACAACACACCAAATTACTTTAATCGCGCGTCCGATTACACGAACAGTTTCAATTGGAACAGGCAATTAGGACAATTTTAGACACGTGTATGTTAAGTCGAGTACTCATGAACAAGCAGCCCCTCTAGACTTAGTGTTTAGTTTAGTTAGACCCACTATGCTGAAGTTACGCGACCGAAGTTAGGTCTAGTTACGCCTGCAGTGCTTTGTGAATGGCTAGCATAGCAAAAGCAACACATCTGACGAAAATTACCTTGCGTTTTTTCATAAAAGCGTTGCCGCCGATCTTTGGTCTCGTAACTTCGGCTGTGTTTAGTCTAGACACTTAAGCTAGCCACTGACATGAATTCTATTAGGCAGACGCATAAGAATAATTTATTCTTTGGGCAGACGTCCTAATGGCAGTACGTCCAGCCAGTGGGTCTATTGCCCAAGTGTCGTCGACTTCGCCGTCGGCTTCATTTGACAGATGGATGAGATACATTGCTACTTCTTTTTGGTACCAATAAAAACTTACCGAAGAAACGTAGCAATGTATTACAACCATCTGTCAAATGAAGCCGACGGCGAAGTCGACGACACTTGGGCAATAGACTCACTGATTTAAGCTACGGAAGTGATGGCGTTGGTACGTCCAAATGGAAGTATAGTCAACGATGCCTCTTACCTTAAATCTGCCCCCTTAGCATGACCATCGAAACACGATACTTACATATCGTATAATAAATAATTTTATCGACATTCAACTGTCAAAATCCATTGTTTTTTGACAGTTAAACGTCAAATCAAAATCAAAATTAATAAATTGCCATATCATATCGCGTTTCGGCGATCATGCTAGAGGGGCTGGACGTACTAGCATTTGGATGTCTCGTCATTAGTTATAGCATGGACGAAATATTCGTCCATGGTTATAGTCACATATGTAAAAATTCCAAACGAAATTAGCATTCGAAATAAGCATGGAAATGGAAGTGTCGTTTCAAAAAATGAACATTTATGTCAATCTTGTGTCATCTTTCGATAGTCCAGCAGGCCTGGTACATGATGAACCTGACATTTTTTTTTAATCTACATTGAAGTGTCATTTTTGACAAATAGGTTACATCGGGAATCGGGATGTCACTTTTAACATTGCAACGTCAACAAAACCTTTCCTAAGATCGTCACGCTACAGGGGCAGGTACTAATAAATAAACTGAAGAAAGTTATACAAATACACTGTTAGTTATGAATAGTTAAATAATATTTTCAATTTCAAGTTATTTGACATCTGTATGCCAACTAACATTCAATAGAAACGTCAATTAGTAAATAGATGCTAATTCAACGTTAAATATTTCCAAGTTTACTATCAGCAAACATTACTTTTTTTATTTAAATATGAATCAGCATAGGTTAGGAGTATACCTATTATTGTTTATGACATTATACTATTGTTTCATTTATCATAGAAAACAATGGGGTTTTTCGGTGACTCAAATGTAAAATGGTATTTTATTAGGTATTGAATGGAAAGTGTTCATCCGTTACGTTGTTTAAACGGAAAAATTACCACGATGTCAATATTGATAGAGAATGCAAATGAAACGTAGTTTTTGTAGTACTTCTATAAAAATGACATAAAATAAAAATCTATTTGTATTGTTATTGAATAAACAGCTATTGAATTTCTATGAAACCACTTTTGCTCAATCATTTTGATGGTATGGTTTTTATTCGATTAAACGCAAACGCTAGCTTAAAGCTTAAAAATATATACTTAAGACAAGTGTGGCATGCTTTTGTAAAAAAAGAAAATTATTGGTTTGCGTTTTCCAGCCGGCCAGCCTAGCATGCGCTTTTGAAATTTTGTTGAAACTTTTTCGGGCGATGTCGTTGTCTGTCGCGTCGCGCTCACATCATCGCGAGACGATTTAAAAGATCGTCGACAAATAGTTGAATAGTGAACAAATAAATAGTCAAAGATGTATAAGGCTGACATAAATTTTCGCTAACCGTCGATTTTTTGTCTTTGGCTAAAAGGCTATCAAATTTGACTTTGTCTAGAAGTCTAGCAAATGTGACTTTATCTAAAAGGCTAGCAAATGTGACTTTGTCTAGAAGGTTAGCAAATGTTACTTTATCTAGAAGGCTGATTAGAAATGAGATACAAGATACAAGTCGCAGTACGCATGCTAGGCTGGCTAAATTATATTTTTTATTACCGATCGTCGTCGTCCTTGTGGCAGGCTTTTGCCCAGAAGTGGGAGGCGTGCGGCTGTCATGATACTCATGATGGATGTTATTATGGCCAGCAGCCCACTGCTAGCATGTCATGCTGTCATGTCGTGCTGTCATGATGAATGTTATTAGGAACTTACCAATAACAACTACTTCTTTATACTCCACGTCGTTCGACAGCGTGTGTTGACAGTTCATTGTGTCTTTCATTTTATGATCTCCGCACAACCTTCTTGGTAGCACCTCAATGTATTCTTCAGACTAATTGACTGGATATTGTCAGATTATAAATGCCTCCTTATTACTAACAAATAAATATTAAATATCTTTAAATAATATCACACGCAGTTTTGAGTCTTACGGACTTGTTTATGTCTTTTTTGATGGTTCTGTTGGTGATTATATCTGAAACAAAGAAAATAAACATTTAGCTGATAGAAATATATTAAAGTATGATTTATATTTTATGGTAGATTATTAAGTTCTTCAGTGATGAGGATTCCGGGTATAATGCGCTTCCACCTTCGGCATTACCTTCACTTAACATCAAGTGAGGTGAAGGCAGTACCCCGTTGTGTATTAAAAAGAAAAAACTAGCATGATCGAAATTTTCAGCAAATTTTTCGTAAACACAGTGGCACGTGTTTGAATTACCTCTTTTTGCGTTCAAATAAGTACCTTAATTATATTTGAGAGTAAAAACAATATCTTCGAATCTCGTAAATAAATATGCTCAAAAATCTAAATATTCCATAAACGCTAACCCAGATAAAAGATAAGTATCACCGATTATGGATTAAAAAACGATATTTACACGACGAAGATTAACCATTTATGAGTAATTGCATAATTCAAGGTCTGATTGTCTATTGATAAATTAAGGTCATCGTTGCACAGACAAAACCAGAATAATCAATAGAGAAATTATTTCACACGAGTCGCCCACCATTTGTTTTTGCGATAAAACAAAAATGTTTTTAGATTAATTTCTTAGACAGTTAATTTGTAAAGTATAATTTTTAACATAAAAAAAAGCTTTGGCATTTCTTTTTAGTTTTCACGATTTAATCTTTGTTCCTATTTTAGTACTTAAATTATCTCAACACCAAACTGTTTTCCTACCATTGTAGGTACTCAATTTATTAATTGATTATCCAATAGCTTTGCCTCAATCCCATCGACATTGACTGAAATACGAATTGTTTACACACAAACAGCGCTTATCAAACACACTGGCAATGTCATGTCAATGTTCCAGAAATGGAACTTTTACTTGCACTCAATAACGTTAATGTTTCATAAATGGAAAATTTCCTTGCACTCAATAGCATAGTGTGAAACAAAGCGTGGTAGTATTTTCTCTTTATTTTCTGTTATCGAAATACAAAAAATGCTTTTAATTAAACGTCTTAAAAACTCTTAAACGTCTTAAACTATGCCAATGCTTTGTAAATGTAACAAAGCAATGCAAGGTCTAAAGCAAAAACCAGTTCAAAATGTCAAAAAAACCTACCTCTAAAAAGCAAGAAATAATATTCGTAATAATAAAACACGTCTATTGAAGTCGGGTGGGGCTGGAGTACACTTCCCTTTTTTTTTTATTCTAAAAGCCCCACCCGACTTCAATAGACGTGTTTTATTATTACGAATATTATTTCTTGCTTTTTAGAGGTAGGTTTTTTGAAGTCGGTTTTTTGTTTTTTTAAACAATTTTTTATTTTTTTATTTTTAGTGTAGGTACCTTTAGGTAGTGTAGGTATATTATTTAGGTAGAAATTAAAATCGGCTCAGCCAAACGTGAGTTAATCGCGGAGAAACATACATACATGCGGCTAAAACTGAGAACCACCTTTTTTAAGTCGGTTAAAGTCGGTTAAACACTTAAGATATCCCTTTTCCAACAAAAAAAGAATTACCTTATTCAGTTCATAAACAAAGAAGTTATACGACTGATCATCGAGGTAGTTCACACAAAATCATACTATTTTCGTGCTTTTTTCAAGATTACTTGAAAAGTACTGAACCGATTACAAAATTTTAAAAAATGGGACCAACTTGGAAGTTCACCTAATGTAATAACGTTTAAATCATTTCAATCGGTTCAGCCGTCTTCGAGTAATCGGTGTACATACAAAAAACAAAAAAAAACAAAAAAAAAATAATAAAAAAAAAAACGGGTCGGATTGAGTACCTCCCTCCTTTTGAAGTCGGTAAAAATGATATGATGTACACTGTATGCTTGCAGCAAAAGCGACTGTTCATCATCTAACCAAGAAAAATAAAAAAAGGTTGGACATGTTAAATTATTATTGTATTGGATAATAAATCACGACAACCATATTCAACTACATTGTTTTTCGGAAGTCACGCTATCGTAATAAAAAAAACATTAAATGTGATACGGTTGCACGATTTGTATGACAAATTGTCCCCGATGCTGTAATAAAGTAGATTAGTAGAGGATAAACTTGCATGGGAGTTGACATTCTTGTGCTTGGGAATACCTGATGACGTCATACGGAATATATTTAGAATTGAGGAAAAAGAAAGTTGTCCATGTCCATCAGCAATTTTTTTTAATGTCCCTACTGCTGGGACACAGGCCTTCCTTATGGGTGGATAAGGAGGACGGGCCATAATCCACCACGCGGGCCCAATTCGGATTGGTGGGTATTAACGACTGCAAATGCAGCCGGGACCAACGGCTTAACGTGCCTTCCGAAGCACGGAGGAGTTTGCGATTGTAAATTTTTGGTCACCCATCCCATGACCGACCCTTGCGAACGTTGCTTAACTTACGCAATCGCTGGGCCAGGCGCTAAACCACTGCGCCACCGAGCTCCTCTAAAGAAAGTTGAATCAGAAATAATTTAATAGAGGAGAAGTAGAATAATAAGGCAAAAATATACCTGTTTTTCTTATCTTTGTCTCGAAAAATACAATAGACATTGTCTAATAAAATAGCCATAGACATTTGTTCTAATACTATTTTTTTTCTATTACTTTCTTTATTTTTTGTAATACATTTATAATTATATTACATTCGTTAATTATCAATAGAACATTTCGCATCATTTTTGAAATGTTTCTAAAATGTATCTGTTCAGTGGTTTCTCCAATATTTTCTTCGGTTTAAGTAAAAAAACCGGCCAAGTGCGAGTCGAACTCGCGCACGGAGGGTTCCGTACCAAAAAACGGCAAAAAAATACGTTTGTTGTATGGGAGCCCCCCTTAAATATTAATTTTATTCTGTTTTTAGTATGTTGTTATAGCGGCAACAAAAATACATCATCTGTGAAAATTTCAACAGTCTACCGGTTGTCGTTATTAATATCGAGCAAAAAAACGGCAAAAAATCACGTTTGTTGTATGGGAGCCCCCCTTAAATAATAATTTTATTCTGTTTTTAGTATTTGTTGTTATAGCGGCAACAGAAATACATCATCTGTGAAAATTTTAACTTTCTAGCTATCACGGTTCATGAGATACAGCCTGGTGACAGACAGACAGACGGACAGCGGAGTCTTAGTAATAGGGTCCCATTTTGGTACGGAACCCTAAAAATTGATCTTTTTCGACTGACTAGAAACGCGAAACTCGAAAGGTAGGGAACGACGTAAACTTTAAATATAGCAAATAATAAGTGTATGTTTAAGCATGTTCCAGACGGATTAAATCACGCCTCCCAACAGAGGTGACCTTGCTTGATTTAATCCATCTAGACGGCAGATTTAATCCAAATTTCTCCAACCAATCCAAATGACCTTCAACGTCCTTGGTGGAAGGGCGCGAGTTCCAACACAGGCACGGTAATGATATTTATCAGTACTCCAACTTCATATACTGCCCGGCATTTATATTGGCAAGATAAAAACGAGACAAAAGATGTGCAACGCCACAAATTTTAGTGTTTGTGGCTATTGCGCATCTTTTGTCTCATCTTTCTCTTGCCAATTTATATGCCAGCATCTGTACAAATAGTCGAAAAGCGAGTCGTACGTACCTACGCGCCTCGGCCCTCGAGTTCAGTCTGCAGTCTGCACTCGGTACACAAACAGTCGCGAATGCGCCGCAGTGATGAACGAAAGATGTACGTAGGTCAGGTACTATTGAGGTAATAAATATAATAGAAAAAATACTATAAAATATCGACTCAGCCGTCGCAGTTCAGACGGGCTCAAATGGCTCGGCTGCTACGGGTTACGGGTGAGTCGATTTTTTCTAGTATTTTTAGGGTTCCGTAGCCTAAATGGCAAAAAACGGAACCCTTATAGATTCGTCATGTCTGTCTGTCTGTCCGTCTGTCTATCCGTCCGTATGTCACAGCCATTTTATTCCAAACGTATTAAAATTACACAATTGAAACTTGGTTGGTAGATGTATTCTGTTAACCGCTCAACGATTTTAACACAAAAATAACAAAAATAAAGATTAAGGGGGGGCTCTCCATACCTGGAACTGAAACTGCGAACGTGTGGGGTGTCAATAGATAGGTCTTTAAAATTGACATTGAGGTTTTTAAGACAATTTTTTCTCAAAGTCTACCGTTTGAAAGATATACTCCGCCAAAGTGGTAAAATGTTTATCCTCCCCCCCCCTTTAACTTTTGAAATAAGAAAGTGAAAAATCTAAAAAACATATATGTAACATGTAGATAACATATATTATATAACATATATGTAACATGTAGATTTTAATAATTACTTTCAATGAAAATTGGTTTGAACGAGATATAGTAATTAGTTTTCGAGATATAGCACATTTTCCTTAACCGCAAATATTACTTTGTCATTCATACCAACACTGTGAAAAACAAAGTTATTTTTGCAGACGAAAAATGATAATGGTATTAAATATGGTGTGGTATAAGGTATCTACGGAACCGTACGGCGCGTTGCCCAAAACGCACTTGGCCGGGTTTTTTCTATTATATTTATTACCTTAATATAGAAATAACATTCTGAATGCCAAAAGTCTAAAAATTCAATAGGTACTATTGATTGAAATACAAGTTCTTACTATTGCAAAGTGCAGATTGTGCTGTTTTTATTATAAATATAATTAACTAATAATCCAGAGATAACATTTTTAAATACCTGGAAAGTCCGAAAACTAAGATTAAGTATACTTAAAAAATTATATAATACGTAGGTATTGTACTAAGGATTATTAAATAACTCGTTTCTCCCATCAATAATGTATTTTTTTTTATTTTTATTTTACCATTAGTTTTGTTAATCTAGTTATATTATTGCCTTGAAATTAATTGATTGAACCAGCGCGGGTTTATTTAGGTAATTATTTCAAGGACAGGGCCGAGTTACAGTACTGATAGATATCATTACCGTGGAATGGGAAAGAGTGTTGGCGCTAGGGTTGCCAACATGTCTAAGGCGAAATATAGTATTTTTCAAATAAGGCTAAAAAAAATTAGTACACTTTAAAATAATATAGTATTTTATGGAAAAGGCAAAAATTAGGCAAATATATTATTATATTTTACTTTTTTAATTTTTATAAAAACTATATTTTTTGAACTTTTTGCATTTTTGAACAATGTTTTGGTCAAAATCATAAACCATAAATAAAACAATCATGAATCAAAATAAAAGTCTCATATTATTTTCTACAATCAATATTAATTAAATATAAGTAAATTAAAAACTCATATTTAACTTACTTACGATTGTATCAGTATTACTGATTAAGTTAAGACATGAAAGAAATTCGTCCATAGTTAAGATTAAGATATATTTCGACCATGGATTAAGATTTAATTAAGTTGTCAATTTTATATTGACAAGTTTGGAACGCAATAAGACAGATAGATACGTTCAGAATTCAGATACAATACACTATACACATAGTATTTGTTATATGGTGTGACTGACTATACACTACACGCTATCGAATCAGTCAAAATGCACGATCACAAATAAAAAAAAAGAAACATTTGTTTCTTAGCGATCGATGTTGAAAATATAGTATTTTTGCGTGCTATATATTTCTTCAACAGTATATAGCACGCAGACCAGAAACATAGTATAATACTACATATTATTATAGTATGGTTGGCAGCCCTAGTTTCGGCGCTTGGATGTAAACTCGTGTAGCCGCAACACAATCCACGGATGGAAACCACGCCCCCATCAAGCTTCCACCAAGGTGACCTTGGTTGGGAGGCGTGATTTAATCCGTCTGGAACGTGCTTTACTTATGTTTGCGAGGTGATTAGTCTTAAGTCTTAAAATAGGTCGTCTCGACGAATGTAGGTCGGGTGTGATTGATGGCGACATCGAGACAAACTCACAAAAATATAATAGCCTTGTTGTTAGGCGACACAACGAACGGTGATAATATCGTTTCAAAACAAACTGACAGATACTACATATTTATGAATTGTTTGCTCAAAAAACACGCAGGCTTTAAGGCTTCAAGTTATGCATGCATGCTTGCCTGCAAAATGCTTGCCGGGGGTGCAGGCAAACTTTTTGTGTACTAGGTAGGTTAGGTTAGTGTTTTGACCACTTGCAGCGGAGCGAGCGAAGCGAGCGGAGCTCTATAGTGCTTGCATGCATGCTGCATTTTGCATGCTTTCCTGCATGCTGCATGCTTGCCTGCATGCTTGTTTGCATATTGCCTGCTTGTCTGCATGCTTGCTTGCGTGTTGGGTGCTTGCTCGCACGGATGCTGCAGGCTAGGTTTTTACTTGCAGAGTGCTAGCCGGGAGGTGCAGGGAGCAGAAGTGCTCATATTTTTAATGATTACTTATTCATAAAATAATTATGAGTTTTAAAAAATATGCCTAAAGAAATTAGGTCTCTTATTACAACGCGTAATAAGATTATGTCTTTTGATGATTATGCTTTTTAGACAATATGCCAATTAAAAAATATGCGTTTTGATATTTATGCTTTTTGAAAATATGCCATTGAATATTTATGCTTAACAAAATTAAGCCTTATGATATTATGCGTTTTGAAATTGTGCTATAAAATATTATGCTAAATGATGATTATGCCATTTAACAGAATGCGTTTCATGTTTAGGACAAATAAAGTTATGCGTTCCATTAGGTAATTCATTATGCAACATCCACGTTGTCGTGTTTTGTCGCAGTGATGTGGTGTGATGGCGGTGCGAGTGAATATACCTTTACAATCACATAAATGAAAAACTACAAAATTGAAAATTAAAGTTACCTATAGGTTGTGTAAACTATAAATTTAGCGGTATGTATGTAAAGTACCACGGATCGACCATTTTTTGTCGTAGATTTTATTTTAAATTAAGATACCTAAATAATATTAATATTATCGGGGTGGTTCAAGCGTGGACGACACGTGAATCTCATTTCTGATGAATTGGTATCTACTAATACCTAATACTTACAACTAAATGTTATAGAATAGACAAAACATAGATAACGAATTCGATAAGGCTTCAATACCTAATTAAGTTTTTTTTTATCTTTTTGTTGAATGCGCGGTTTTTAACCGATTCTGAAAAAAAATATATGAGGGGGGAGGGGTTAAAAAGATGCTAAAAACATCACATGATTAATGGACGACTCAACAACTTCCTCTTCCCCCCGGACCGCGAAAGCGATAAGTCGTGTGAACCCGTGCTAGTCTTTTATATTTTTACAATTAAATAATCCAAAAACGTCAAATATTTCACTGTTAAAATTACGTGTAGTACCAGGCGCCCATAAAGCACAAGCAACACAAGCAGCGCACGCAGGCAAGAGACAACAATAGTGAGCGCATTATTTCTCCAAGCTACACCGCTTAGCCGTAACCAGTTTGCGCGCACGTCACGCGTACGTCAGACTCTTCTCGCTTGCCACAACTCATAAGCAGAAGCGTTAGCGGTGCTATTTATAAGGGGTTGGCCCAAGTACAAAAAGTGTGAGTTGAATTCAATGGATAAGTCAATGTCGGATTCAAACTTAGATCTCATATGTAAAGATACCACTCCACCGAACTTTGTACAATCACGTACTAAGAGAAGGCGCGAAGAAATGGATTATCATACAGACTTTGATGCATTCAAGGAAGAAATGAAAAATACTATGACTGCCTTGTTCAACCAACAAAAGGAACAACTTAAAGACATCATGCCAACTCTTAAAGAAATTAAACAAGTAAATACAAATATTGAGAGTTCCATTGCATTCCTTACTATGCAAAATGAAGAATTTAAAAGAAAAATAGAAGATCTGGAAAGTCAAGCAAAGAAAGACAGAGAACACATAAGTTTACTTGAGGGAAAAATAGAAGACTTACAAAAAGGACAGCGTAAGAGCAATTTTGAAATAAAGAATGTTCCGTTGAAAGAAAAAGAAACTAAAGAAAACCTGCTAGAGATGGTTACATGCCTTGCTAAAAATGTGGGTTGTAATCTTAACACGACTGATGTGAAGGATATCTACAGAGTTCGTTCAAGAAAAGCAGATGCCCGTAACACCACCATAGTTGTAGAAACAAATTCCACCATGGCTAAAACGGAATTGATAAAAATGGCGAAGCAGTTTAACTTGCACAAAACTAAACTATGTGCGAAACATCTTGGCTTCAACACCTTAGAAGATACACCAGTATTCATAACGGAACACCTGACCCCCTTTGCATCCAGGCTTCACTTCCTCGCAAGGGATCTTGCAAAGTCTAAGGAATACAAATACTGCTGGACTGCATACGGAAAAGTATATGTAAGAAAATCTGATACTTCACCTATTATTAATATTAGTAGTGAAGCTCAAGTACAAAAACTATTCTTTGCTGATAAATGACTAGATATAATTTATATTTCTGTTATGCAATGTTATAGTCTTATAATGGCTATTATTCTTGAATGTCTTTACCTTAACAGTGCTCTCATTATATATTTTTTCATAACTCTAGATTATAAACTGATATTTATGCTTCAAATACATGTTCACACTTACACTTTAAAAACTCAAGTCAAATCAATTAATATTCACTCACTTACAAATACACTTACTAGTACTTTACACAAACACCTCATACCGCTCACCTGTAATATTAAACATCACTCGATTATTTATAATTGTAGAAACTCGTTTTCAAACTTAACTATAACAATCCATCAGACTTTTATACTAAATTTTATAGCATACTATAATGAAATAGAAATTTGTATGACAATAAATCAGATGATACGTACACACAACAACAACGAAGTAATGCACATCTGTTCTCGCTCTTTGCTAAATGGCTGACACGCTCCAAACCTTGAATGAAGTAGATGATATAAGTATAGCCACAGCTATAACATGTGACATAGACCATATCAATCGCCATAATATAAAAAAAGAAGATTTCACTATTATTTGTCAGAATATATGCAGTATATATGGTAATTTTGACGACTTCCTAATAACTTTATCAAGTATTAACTTTAAAGCAGACGTTATAGTTTTAACCGAATGTTTTCTTAACCCCGACAAACCTATTCCCAAACTGAAGGACTATCACTCACATACAACCACTAAACACCAAAACAAAAATGATGGAGTTGTAGTTTACATAAAAGACACTCTTAAATCCAATGTGAAGGAAATTATATTAACTGAAGCATCCTGTTTGCAACTAGATATCTTGAATAACACTGTGCTGTGCATTTACCGTTCGCCGTCAAACAGGAACGCAGAACACTTTATCACTTCATTGGAATCTCACCTGGATACACTAAAATCAGTTAACAATATAATAGTTACGGGAGACATTAACATTAATCTGATACCAAAAGTTACGGAGCAGTCTTACGATTATAGTAATAGAACACTTTATCTTGATATGTTGTCACTACATGGTATACTTCCTGGACATCGATTACCAACAAGGAAAGAAAGCTGTCTCGATCATTTTATGTTAAAAATTAATAAAAAAAAGGTTTCAGCATTTATTGCTATTCTGCCAACTACATCTACAGATCACTATACAATATTTTTATCTCTGGCTAAAATAAAAAATCGACAAAATATAGATAAAACAAAGACTACAATTGATTTTGAAAATGCACTTAAATATTTACAGCAACAAAATCTCGCTGATCTGCTTTTTTGTGATGACCCAAATGAAGTAGTTGAAAACCTAATAAGTAAAATAATAAAATCAATAGAAACAAATACTATTATTACAAAGATCCCAAAAAGTAAACGAATTATTAAACCCTGGATAACTCCTGGTTTGCTCAAATGTATCAGGAATCGTAACATGCTCCAAAAACAGTGCAAGTTTGACCCGTCTGATATTAAAAAAATTACATACACAAGGTATAGAAACTACTGCAATAATTTAATTAAAAAGGTAAAAAGGAAATACGAAAGAGAAATTTTAACAAACTCACTAAAAGATAACAAATTGCTATGGAAAAACATAAAAAATATAACATATACAAGTAAAACTAATAAAACGAATCTAGAACTGACCAATATTAAAAATACACCTACAGAATCTACTAACTTTATTAATGACTATTTTGCTAACATAGGTAAGCGGCTGGCTGAGAATATTCAATTAACGATATCTGAAGATTGCCAAAAGAACTACCTCAATAATATCCCAACTCAATCTCAGTCTTTTGTTCTATTGGACACTGACCCTGATGAAATAAACTGTATCATAATGAATTTAAAAAGTGACAGTGCCCCTGGGTGGGATAAAATCTCTACTAGATACTTAAAAATTGTAAAAAATGAAATTATCCCTATTGTAACACATTTAGCCAATCTCTGCTTAAAGTCTGGTATCTTCCCTGCTCTATTAAAACAGTCAATTATAACTCCCGTGTATAAGGGTGGGGAAAGAGACGACATCAACAATTACCGGCCAATCTCTGTATTACCCGTATTATCAAAAATTTTAGAAAAAATATTGAACTCTAGGTTGCAGGACTATTTGACTACTTATAATATATTGTCTCCATATCAATTTGGTTTTCGAAAAGGCATATCTACTGAAGATGCAGTAACATCTTTAAGCTCATTTGTATCTGAACAACTAGATAAAGGTCAAAAGTGCTTAGCCACCTTTTTAGATTTGAAAAAAGCTTTCGATGCCGTATCTATCCCCATCCTTATACATAAATTAGAAAAAATCGGAATAAGAGGTAATCAATTATCTATATTCAAAGATTACTTATCAAATAGAGTGCAAAAAGTACGGCTAGATCAAGATACTAGTGATTACATCACTGTAACAAGCGGGGTCCCTCAAGGTAGCGTACTAGGTCCAACTTTATTTCTTATTTATGTTAACGATCTCTGCAACATGAGTATCATGAATGCCAAAATCTTTTCATACGCAGACGATACCGCTGTTGTCTTTGCTGGTACATCCTGGGATGCCATTAAATCTGACGCGGAACGTGGAATGGCACAGATGGCAAATTGGTTAAAACACAATCTCCTTACATTAAATAGTAATAAAACAAAATATATATGTTTTAGTATTTGTAACCACTTACAACCGAGTGAAAATTTTTGTATAAAAATACATGTCTGTGGAGACTTATTAAATAAAACATGTAACTGTCCTTTAATTAATAAAGTAGATCAAGCAGTATACTTAGGAGTAATAATCGATCAGAGGTTATCTTGGTACCCCCAAATAGAAAAAATTACTTCTAGGATCAGAAAATTTATCTGGATGTTTAAAACTTTAAGATATGTAGTACCAAAAAATATTTCAGATAACACTAACGCTTCTAAAAACGTTTTAAATGAGATTTATATTGCTTTAGTACAATCTGTTATAACATATTGTATATCTATATGGGGTGGGGCATATAAGACACACTTCCTTGAAGTTGAACGAGCTCAGAGAGCTCTGTTAAAGGTAATGTATTTCAAAAAACGGCGTTTTTCCACTGAGAGTCTATACCAAATTAGTAATGTTCTATCTATCCGAAAGCTATATATCTTAAACTTGATACTTAAAAAACATAAAACCTTGACATACGACCCTGGGTTGGAAAACAAGAGAAGAAAAGATTATGTAATTAATATTCCTATTACCAAAACTGTTTTTGCGAGACTACAATGTAATACACAATCAGCATACCTATATAACAAAATAAATAAAGAAATACAAATATACCAAAAAACTTATCACGAGTGTAAATCCACATTGTCTAGTGGTTAAAGACACTTAATTACGAGGAAACTGAATCACTCTTAACTCACAACAGGTGAATTTCCATACATATCACGGATAAAATACACACACACATACAAACTAACACTTTCTCTCTCTCACACACACACACACACACACACACACACACACACACACACACACACACACACACACACACACACACACACACACACACACACACACATACACACACGCACGCGCGCACGCGTACTCACATGTACTTAAAATAAATAAGTATAATTATGTAATTAGTTATAAAATAAGTATTTAAATAAAACTATGAACTATTGTTAAAATTATTAGCACGTAAGTAGGTTAGGTACCTACAAAAATCTTTAATGTCCTTAAGGAGGAGCGGGGCCCTCTGGTACAGGCATTATCATGCTTAAAAGGGGACTCCAGCTACTAATTGTTATGTTTTTGTATTTTAAAGTAAATAAAGATTTTTGATTTTTTGATTTTTTTTTTTTTTTGAACAAGAAAACACTTAAAACTAAAAACATTGCCCGTGGAAAAAAGTAATCAGTGTGACCATTTGTGGCAGATTTCTGCCATTTGGGCAGATTCAGGGCCTAAATTTTAGCTGTGGCAGAATAAGTTGACGATTCAAAAAAGTGGCAGAATTTGGCAGATTTCAAGGATTTTTTTTTATTTTAAACTTACACTTGTATGTATTAGTATTTTTCTATATAAAATACTTCTAATTTCTGTCTTATTCACTAATTATTTACTTTATATTTTATTATGCATTTATTTGGCAGGAAATTATTTACTTGTTGTTGTGTTAAAAAATAATAAAAAATCAGAAAAAAATTGTTTGTTTTTTATAGCTTTTTTATTTCTCAATGAAAATAAACTAGGAGCCCTCTAAACACGACATATATCGCGTGTTATAGACACTCAACTGTCAAAATCCATTGTCATTTGACAGTTTAAAATGATAAATCGCAATTATCATAACGTTTTTTGTATAAGGCACTTTTTTGGCATTTTCTGGAGTCGGGTTTGGCAGATTTCGGCAGATTTTATGCCAGTGTCGGGCAGATTCGCCATTTTTGAGATGGTCACCCTGAAAGTAATTTAAGTATTGTGCATTTAATTATTTAGTAACTTAAATAAGTTGTGCTTCGTTATTTAGCTTTATAAAAACAATGTTTGAATTTAAATCTTCACTGAACAATTTTTTAATCTTGTTTTTAGTGTCCAATGGTCAAGGTTCTTGTGTATCTTTATGGTCGAAAACACAATATTAGACAGTAAATTATTACCTTATTATGGAGTATTTTCATTTTTTAGGGTTCCGTATCCAAAGGGTAAAAACGGGACCCTATTACTAAGACTCCGCTGTACGTCTGTCTGTCTGTCTGTCACCAGGCTGTATCTCATGAACCGTGATAGCTATAAAGTTGAAATTTTCACAGATGATGTATTTCTGTTGACGCTATAAAAACAAATACTAAAAACAGGATAAAATTATTATTTAAGGGGGGCTCCCATACAACAAACGTATTTTTTTTGCCGTTTTTTGGTACGGAACCCTTCGTGCGCGAGTCCGACTCGCACTTGGCCGGTTTTTTATGTACTACGAGATAGTGCTTGGCCTTCATCTCACTTGATGTTGCGCCAGACTTAGGTAAGATGGTGGTAGCTAGCCAGGCGGACTTGAAATAAGCCCTACCACCAACCAAACCAAGTACAATTGTACCCCTCCTGGGAATCGAACCCGGGACCCCTGCGTCTTACACGGGTGGGCGAACTACTAGACCACAGAGGCGGTTAAATTTACATGGAGTAATTTGGCAGGCGACTTTAGGACTTTAATTAGAGATTTTCATCAACAATCGCTTGTAAAATCAAATCGACACCTCATTGACATTAGGTTTGCAATTAAATTTTACAAGCGATTGTCGATAAGAAGCGCTAATTGACTAACGTCACCATGCCAAATCGCTCCATGTATATAAATACCCCATGCATATTCAATAAGAAGAAGTAAAAACAAATGATCTATCAACGGACACGAACTTGGTACCAATTTTTATTAGCAGCACTAGAAAATTTTCTTTTGGCCCAATTAAATTTTAATCTCGTAGAAAGGACTATCCATCTATTCATTTTAACTTAGCATATCCGATGTCTCTAGCTAAAGTGCAATATAGTATTAAATTTAGTGTTTCCGGGTTCCTGACTACGGTGAAGCTGCCGATAATCCTGAAAGAATTAACGTAAATGCTTGAAACGAGCTTTTGTGTCATAAGAAACAAAACGACAGAGAAGTTTACAAAAGAAAGAGTAAAACCTTATTAGCACACCATCACAAATTAGTCTCAATTTCACTAACGATATGCGCTCTCTTTCATTTACTGTCTGGCTTAATGATCGTGCACTAATTGGACTATATTAATATCTGTTACCTTCGGCTCTACATGTATCCATAGTTCTTTAAATAATCCATTTTTGCCAACACACATCTCTTTCTTTGGTAGTTTTTGAGAGATCTATCTAGCCCCAAACTAAGCAAAGCTTGTAATAAGTGTTCTAGACAGCTGAATACTACTTATTATACATAGTAAGACACCGTTACAGAGATCAAAAATTTTAAATTCATCATTTCAGTTTCTGCCCGGCCGGGAATCGGACCCGGAACCTCTGCGTTGTTGACCACAACACCACTCAGGTCGTTAACGACCTTAAAAAATATGGGTGGAGACTGGAGTGTGCAAAGATGATATGGCTACAATACAACGAATGGAATGACAGAAAAATCCTGCGCCAAAGTCCAAACCTAATACAGGAATTAAACAAATCTGTATTGTTAAAATTCGACATTAATGTACAGAGTTTATGATTAAATCGTTTACTCTTCTAGTAATTGAAATAAAACCACAACATTCAAGGGAACCCCGGAGACCTGGCATATCTCCAAACACCCACGCGACGAAATGACAAGCGATTAGACCTTCGGCCATTACTCATGTTTTTTACTCTGGATATTCTGGCGATGTTTGGCGTCGTTCTAGGAAAACCGTTTACTGGAAACAGATGTAGCAAGCTGGAGATGGAATTAGACTTCGTACAATTCATTTACGAATAGAATAACTATCGTCAATGAGTGTTTTTTTATTAGAAACTGGACAGGCATTTGACCGCCATCTTGCTTGGTAAACAGGATGTGGTCTAAGGTGTAGCAGTAGCATGCTTGCCCAGGAAATGTCTATTCACTCTTGCCTTGAAGGTTGTAACTATCGGGGAACACATGAGCAGGCAGCGCATTCCATTCTTTAGCAGTTCGCATAAGAAAGGTATTGGCAAAGCGCTTGGTACGGACCCTTGGTGTATCTACAATGTAAGAGTGATATGCTAACTCTGGTACCTCGACAGTGGAAAGGGGCTGGAGGAACAAGGTCCTGCAGTTCCCTCGCACACTCTCCAAAGTGTATAGAATACACTACATATATCGGTATACAAAAAACCGATGAACATGCAACTTTATGACGGTAACTGAGGCTCTGAAGTTCCGCCGTGGCCAATATTGTGTTCCCGATGAGCCTCTTCTGGCAAGGTTTTTAAACAATTCCAGAAGTTCAAGCTGATACTTAGCAGAACCATCCCACAGGTGACAACAGTACCTACACAAAAAAAAAAACAAAAAACTCAACCCATTCGTAATATTATGAAGTACCTATCCATGTCTACTGGGATATACAGTGGCAGTTAACATGATTAAAGTAAAGAGACCAGTCGATTTTCTTACCTTCAAACGAGGTAACTTTGTAGCCTTGGTTCTCCGCCAAGGATTGACAGATCAGTTGGGTGTGTATTGCGATCTGAATCTCCTCCATTCAGTCCCTGGATAACCATCATCAGATCACAGTTAGGTCAATCCTTGGCGGAGAACCAAGGCTTCAAAGTTACCTAGTTTGTATGAAAATACCATCATCAAACGAAATACTGGTGCAATTTACCATGTTTTATTTGTATAAAAAAATGAAATGATCGATTGTGGTATTGCTGGTAGTGACCTTCATATATAATTCAATCACCTATCATGACGCTGCAGAATTCTATCGGTATGACGTCACTGCGCTATCAGCCACTATTATATTGATTGCCCAGTACTATCACAGTCTATAACCTTGTACTACCAGCGGCCCTTACAAGCGAGCATTTGTTAAGCCCCCAGTAACTTTATTGGATTGTATCGATATTACGATAACTATTTGATAACATTTGGTATACTCTTCGTCGGCAGAGAATCCTTGTCTAATATGTAAAATATTAATCGCATATGTTGTAATTGTAATGTACCTTTGTTTTGTATTTGTTACGGCTAATACCCGAAGTGTGGCTAAACCTAGTTTAGCCGGCTAAAACTAGGTGTAGCCGATAGCTCTTGGTTGAAACTGGGTGTAACCGATCTGCTTTACTCCTGTAGGTCCCGAATAGGTTAGAAATTTCGTGGTTTTTTTAATAGACAACAGAAATAACTTTCTTAAAACCCCATAAATTACTCCCCCATAGCAGAAACACAAAGAAGGCCAGACCTAGTTTTAACCGGCTTCACCTAGTATTAGCCGCGAGCAAATTGGCTACAACTAGGTTTAACTAACAGCTATCGGCTACACCTAGTTTTAGCCTTGGATCAAGACAATTTTAATTTTATTCTCAAACGATGTGCCAGATTTTCCATGTAAAACACGTTATTTTATATACAAAAATGCAAAATAACGTTATTTATGCAAAAATACAATAAATCAATAATTATGTTTTAAAATTTTGAAAGTTGTTTTTTATAAAACAGAGAGTATTATGGGTTACCAAAATTAATTAAGTCACTTAATCCGTCAACGCCCGGATAATGAGACACGATAGATTTGATGAATTAAAAAACCGGCCAAGTGCGAGTCGGACTCGCGCACGAAGGGTTCCGTACCAAAAAACGGCAAAAAAATACGTTAGTTGTATGGGAGCCCCCCTTAAATATAAATTTTATTCTGTTTTTAGTATTTGTTCTTATAGCGGCACTAAAAATACATCATCTGTGAAAATTTCAACTGTCTACCTGTTGTCGTTATTAATATCAAGCAAAAAACGGCAAAAAAATCACGTTTGTTGTATGGGAGCCCCCCTTAAATAATAATTTTATTCTGTTTTTAGTATTTGTTGTTAAAGCGGCAACAGAAATACATCATCTGTGAAAATTTCAACTTTCTAGCTATCACGGTTCATGAGATACAGCCTGGTGACAGACAGACAGACAGATAGACAGACAGACAGACAGACGGACAGTAATAGGGTCCCGTTTTTACCCTTTGGGTACGGAACCCTAAAAAAACATACTGTGTAAGCTGTGAAAATTGGTTTAAGTACTAAATAAGACAAGTAAGGAAAAAATAATTATTACATAATTATTCGCAAGGGTCTATCTGAATGGGTGTGTTCTGTGGCCTCTTAAAAGATAATTTGTGTTTCAAGATTCCTATCTTTAAATAAAAACTATCTTATCATGTTGACATCATCATGGTGCTTATCATTTTACTATTCTAATAAAATTAAATATTTAATAAGTATATTGTCTAAAATTTTCTAGTGTTTTGTCGCCTTGTCTTAAAAATATTTATTTTGTGTTAAAAGTGTGAACTCTTGATACGGGACAAACAAAAGTATTCTTTTGTTTCATAATAAGCCGTTTTTTTATTTGTATGGAAAACTGCAAAGTGACAACCCTAGACGCATATAGACTATTGTTTTGAAAATCATCAATCCCATTAAGGGTCCATTATAGGGAAACATAGTTTGCGCGGGCCATATTTTTATATAGAAAACGTAAAATTGTAGCCACAAAAAAACATACGACAAACTAAAGAGATTATCTATTAGTTACAAGTATTGAATTGCGTATAAGACTCACAGATGATTGTATGTGAAAAACATCGAAATGCATACATGTTACCCTATTTACCATATTCAGCTTTTCTTTGGTTTTTTTTTCGTAACAGAAACATTAAAGCAAAAGAGCGAACATACTGGCCAATACAGGCTTTAAAAACACGCGACCGTAATGTTAAAACTATTTAAAAAATAAGAACGAAATGTTTAAAAATAAGTCCAATTGATGTTAATTTAATACGTTATCTTATGCAATTACACATTAAAATTCTACTGATTAAGTGATGAGTTGTGTTAATTGCGAAATGTGTAATAATGCACTTTTAAGTGAATAACAAATTGTACTTCAAAACAATCTTAACTTTTTTCATTTTTATATACCTAGCTTAATTGAATTGTTGTGATTATAAATACCTATGTATTAGCGTAGTCTTTTTGTTATTATTTTAATATTATTTCCTTAAGTAACTTTTTATTTTATTGTTTTTATCTTTGTAGGTAATCGCATAATGACGCTAACACAAGAAATTAATGTGTAACGCAAATTATATAATTATCGTAAATTAATTATTGCAATACCTATACGAAGAACTGGACTAGACTTGTGTCTTGTTTATCAAACTAAGTCTTGTACTTTTTGAAAACAAGCATTTTCCTTATGAAAATAAAATTTCCACAAATTCGTTTATCAAAACACGTTAAATTAAACGCTACAATGTTTTTGTTTATTTAACTAATATGTCTTAACCCTTACATTATTGATTTTGTTAATCAAAAAAATCAAATTTTGTAAAAAAAAACTTACAACTTGTAAAAAACTCAATGGAAAATCCTGATACACCGATTTGAAAGGACATAATTTACATGAACTTGTTAAATTTTTCTTTTCTAAAGTACTAGTAGACTTGTAAGTTTTGATAAACAGGGCACTGCAGTAAATTTTAAAATCAGCACAAGTAATTTGTGGTAATTCATTTAATTATATCTTTTTAAAGGAAATTCAAAGTAAGTAATTAATAATTTTATATCAAGTTATTAATTAAATTATATGTTTTATAACTCGAGAGGTTTGCCTTTATGTAAATTGTTATAAAAATAGCAATCTACTTGGTACTTACTTACAAGATTTTTTAACTTCAATTCAATAATTTCAATACACCTACTGATCGTTTAAATTCTAGGAAATATAATTAAATTTCTCGAATTCACATTGTTTCTTGCTAAACATATCTCGCAATCACGTATTTTTTAAACAGAATTGCTGTGGTCAATTGAGTTTTAATATTACAATGACATCACTCGAAAGTAAAAAAAGAAAAAAAAAATTAATAATTATTTTTACCATGGTTTCATACTACAGATAGCAACCAATATAACATTTTCTTTCGAAGAATATTTAATTAAACAAAAACCTGTTAAACTGTCACATACCTGATCAGCACAATAAAGTGCACCAGTCCAGTTCAAATCAAAAACACCACACTGTCTTTATAGTTAAAGCACCAAACAACGCCGGTAACACTACGCGAATCAATTTAATTCAGCGGAAAAGCGAGGAGCACGCGTGCGCACCGAGCGACGTCTGAAGACTGACTGAACTGAAAACTTCCGCCAATCGCTTATTATTTAATATTTTGCTATCGATAAGTACCTACGTATTTATATCCGCCCGCCATAGTGCAAAGAAAAACAGTATCTCGTTTTCATAACATGTTTTTAGTTTCACGGAAAATGGTCGGATTACTGATGCTTTTAAATGTTTTAGTGTCGTTCAGTATAAGTACATAACTTTCATGAGCTGAAAATATATGTTCTGCAGCTGCATCATTCCGCGGAAGTATTAAAGGTCTATTGAATCAAAGATTTAAATCGAAAGATGAGCCCTTGCCAAACTATAGCGGCCGAAAATGTGGCATCGTTGGGAAGAGTGAGCTCACTCTTCCCGTGTCAGTCGCTTGTAGAAAGCAGTGACCGGTGCACGTTACGTAAACATCTTTGATTTAGCTAATTAGGTTCGTTAAGCTACAAAAATGCTTTCCTGTGCCTTCAGAAAGTGTTCTAATAACTCAAGAAACACAAACAAATCCAAGGGAATTACATTTCATGCGTAAGTACAGAATTATTAATTATTTTCACTGTTTCTAATTAAATAAACAAATTAAAATGGTGCCCGTCACGTGTTTGTATGATAGAGAGCGAATGGTTGCAATTTGCAGTATGAGTGAGCGAGATGACGCTGTGTCTCTTTTTTCGTCATTATAGCATTGGTTACCTGCCAGATAAGATTGAGCTCTTGAATAACTGATCGTTGTCCGTACTAGGGGTCAAGTTTATGTAGACTAAACAAACCGAGCGGCGAGCGTAGCCGAGCCACGCCGAGACCTACGAAGAGCGAAACTATCGGTACCGTCAGCAATATTAATCATTAATTTTGTGTACATTAAAATTTATTTTTGTCCAAAGATAAACTTATTAAAAGTAACCTTTTTAAACTAAGATGTATAAAAAGGGTGTTAGGTTAATTAAGTTAAAAAGGAATTTTTCTATCCCGGCTTTACGTGAACAAGTTGTTCTGTAAGAAGTATTTTAGCAGAAAAAATTAATTAAATTTTAAATTAATTTCCTTGTAAGTCTCTTTGCCAGAAAATAAAAATAAATCATTTAAAAAGTATTATGTTGAAATCCTTACTAATATTATAAATGCGAAAGTCCGTTTGTTTGTTTGTTACGCCTTCACGTCCTAACTACTGAACCAATCATCATGAAATTTTGCATACACGCTGTCAGGGGTACAGAGAAGGATATAGGGTGCCTTTCATCCCGAAAAAAAGTATAGTTCCCGAGGGATAGAAAAAAACCGTTCCACACAGACGAAGTCGCGGGCGGCCGCTAGTAATGCATAAATATCACATAGTTGTCTATGTTGTACTATGTAATGGGAACTTATTGAAAACTTTTTTCAAAATATGGCAAAATACCAGTAAGTACCCACTGTCAACCAAAGAGTACCTACATGTAATAAAAACCATCTAAACTACGTTTTTACTTTTTACCAACTTTTTACTGTCAAAAATGATGACACACTCTGATTTATAAATAACTATATTTAATGTTCACGTAAAGCCAAACCTCCCTTATAACAGAACCATTCTCTTTATTAACCCCTTTACTAATAAAGATTGTATAACAGCTGCATAGTTACACAGTGTTTTGTCACTATCTTTTTAATGTCAAATTCAAATAGTTTGACAGAGAGTAACCATGTGTAACTAAACATCTGCTATTCAATTTTTATTAGTAAGGGGGTAAGTGTTAAAATTACGCATTGTCATTATCCGATTAATATTGTGGGAGAAATGCTTAGACAAACATTCACACAAACATTCATACGTACATACGTAAATTTTTGTGTCAGTATTTGTTTGGAAGCCTTATTATCAATGTGTATTTAGTGCAGTCCCAATTAAATACATACGTGTCAAATTGTATAACCTCCTTTTTAGGGTTCCGTAGCCTAAATGGCAAAAACGGAACCCTTATAGATTCGTCATGTCTGTCTGTCTGTCTGTCTGTCTGTCCGTATGTCACAGCTACTTTATTCCGAAAGTATTAAGACTACACAGTTGAAACTTGGTAGGTAGATGTATTCTGTTAACCGCTTACCGAATTTAATACAAAAATAAGAAAAATAAAAGATTAAGGGGGGACTCCCCATACGTGGAACTGAAACTGAAAAAATTTTTTTTCTTCAAACCAACACGTGTTGGGTGTCTATAGATAGGTCTTTAAAAATTACATTGAGGTTCCTAAGACAACTTTTTCTCAAAGTTAACCGTTTCAAAGATATACATCGCCAAAGTGGTAAAATGTGTGTGTCCCCCCTTTAACTTTTGAAATAAGAGAGTGAAAAATCTAAAAAAAATATATGCTGTAGATCTTAATAAACACTTTCAACCAAAATTAGTTTAAATGAGATATAGTAATTAGTTTTTGAGATATAGCACATTTTCCAAAACCGCAAATATAACTTTGTCATTCATACCAACACTGTGAAAAACAAAGTTATTTTTGCATACGAAAAATGATAGGTGGTATTAAATATGATATGGTATAAGGTAACTACGGAACCCTATGGCGCGTGGCCCGACACGCATTTGGCCGGTTTTTTGTTAATAAAGAATCGTTTGTGAACTTGTTTTTTGATTTTTAATTTTAAAATGCTCGTCCTGATAGAACGCAACCATCGCAATACAAACGCACCACTATATATTAATTACTTATTTATGTCGTAAAGACACCCAGTCCTTATTGTGTATGAGTACAGTACTACGTCAAGATAAAGAATTGGCATCGGCTAAAGTACCTAGTATTTTTGCTTTTCTTAGAAATGACGTTGACATTTGTTACATTGAAATGAAGAATTGTAAATGATTTTTAGGACCAAACTACTTTTTGTTAATTTGTTTTTGTGAAGTTTGTATGCTTCCAACGTTTTCCGATGCCCATTATTAACCTTGAAGTACTGTAAGAACATATCTCGCGCTAACTAGCGTTGTTCGCAACGATACCTTAGTATAGTATAGTACCTAATAATTATTAGTTATATTGCTAACTTAACAAATCTAGAATGCTGACGGTACCTACCAAAATGAAGCGGCGGCGCGCGCCCATGTGTCGTGCCGTGCGTGTGAGACGTTACGCACACTGACAATTATTATGTAGACACTTTTCAGACGCACAGGGCTCATCTTTCGATTTAAATCTTTGTATTGAATAATTTGAATTGGTGTTCGATGTAGACGATATGCTGTAGGATCAGTTTAAAAAAATTTTTGCTTAAGTTTTCTTTTCAAGTGTTTTGAAACATGTGAAAATCGAAGCTTTGCCCTATTTCGGGCATCTAAATACACTGTAAGAACCGAAAGGAAACTTAATTATGTGATAAGTAAACAAAAACAATATAACTTGTTATAACTAGGGGATGATGTTTGTAAACTAACATAATGTATTTTTTCACGAATAGAATAAATAATAATAGATAGATATACTTTAATTTTCAGTGAAATTACGCCATATTACCTTAACGCTTAGGTTATTTATTTATTTATTTCGGGATTAATAATACTTACCGAAAACGTTTCGTACACTGTGCGCAAGCGGAATTAATTATTTTTTAATTTGTTCGGATTATTATACATTGGTCAGTGGAAACAACTTCTTGATACAAAAAAAGTTCTATTCTAACGTTTGTAATTAAATTGTTAATTTCCCACCATCATAACCTTTACTGTGTTCGCGTAAAGACGACATTCATTTTGAGGATGTCTGTAATATCACAGTTATAATACTAAACCCCTATAATTTTCCTCCGAGTTTTTGTCAAAAAACCTTAATTAATATTTCTTTAATTTAATTTTTCCTAGAAATCAAAATAGTGTTGAGCGAGGTGGATTCTAAAGTATTAAATAATATTATGCAATAATTTTAAAGAAGTAAGTATATTTTGAACAATTCTAAAGTAAATATCAAATATTATTATGCAATAATGTTAAAGAACTATCTATTGATCACATTTAAACATGTATTTGAAATAGTAAACCCCGATTTTTGTGAAAAAAAAAACAACTTAATGTTCCTTCACATTAACTTTTCCTCGAATTAAAAAAAATAGTGTCTGAGCGAGGTGCATACAGGTGGTAGTAATATTATGCAAATTGATCACATGTTTGGTTGATATAATAAAAACAAATAACATTTCTTAATTTTATTAAAAGAGCTCGCTGACGCAGTGTGTGTGTGCGCAAACGCCGTGCGATTGTACCAGTTAAGCAACTATCGCAAAGGCCGGTCATGGGATGGGTGACCAAATATGTATTTTCTGGAGCTCCTCCGCGCTTCGGACGGCACGTCAAGCCATTTTTCTCGGCTGCATTTACAGTTGTTAACATAACACCCACCAATCCAAATTAGGCCCGCGTGGTGGGTTATGTTATGGCCCAACCTTCTTATCCATCCGGAATCATCCATGAGGAAAGCCTGTGTTCCAGTTGTGGGGACATTAATGATAATTATGATAAAAACAATAATTACAGAAATTATGTAATTGCAATCATTGATGCGATATCTAATTCATAATCATAACTATTTAATAAGAACAATAGATTATCCTTTAATAATATTATTGTCTTATAGTCATTTATTTTGCAAGACTGAAGATTATAAATATTTAATAGCCTACTTGTCTTTGGCTGGTTTTCCACGTGAGCGTCCGATCTGAATTGAAGGGTGAGTTGGACAAAGGTGTTAACTCACAAAAAGTGAAATGAGTTATGAGTATTTGAAAATTATGTTAAAGCCTGAAATTAATGCATTTTTTGTCAGTTAACACCTTTGCTAGGGTTTGTATATTGGTCAGGAATCAAAATTTGCGTGAATTGAGCTCATCAGTTGATTTATCATCTCTCAAACTCTATGTTCAAATAAAAAAATAGATTTTTCAGTTTTGTCAGATAACACCTTTGTCCACTCACCCCTTCGATTCCGCTCGTCCAGGGTAGTCTAAAGCAGGCCATATACGCTAGGTTATGCATGACGGTTTTAACCGAGCTGCAAAACCTTCATGCAAAACCGAGTTCAATAGAGAGCACACACGTAAGGTTACGCATGACAGTTTTAACCGAGCTGCAAAACCTTCATGCAAGCCGCTCATGCACGCCGCTCGGTTATGCCTGTGGTCAAAACCGTCATGCATAACCTAGCGTGTGTGGTGTGGTTGGCATTGGAGCAATTAAAAAAGAACTGTACCCCCACCCCCGGTATTTGCCCTGTCCCTCAGATTTCTTCACTTATATTTTTGGGATGAACGACTTCTAGCAGAATTAATTCATTTAGATGAAATAAGCATATTATTAAAATATACAGGGTGTCCCAAAACTTTGCCACACGAAGGGAAAGTACCTTAAATATTGAAGGTAGGAAATTTTACTGAAAGAAGACTTCATTTTGTTTATAAAAATATATGGAACTGCATTCAAAGATTTTTTTTAATTGATTGACTGATTCGATACGAATTGATGAAATCCGTAATTATTAAATTTTAAATGTTAAATTTCATGGCCGTAATTATTAAATTTTAAATGTTAAATTTCATGGCCTTCCATTTGTTTAAGATGCAGTGTCACTAAAAAAAAAAGTAATCCTTATAAGTAACCCTTTCGATTGGTGTTGTAAAAATAAATACAAAAATGTTTTCGTTTTTGGTGGGTTCGATTCCTGGTTAAGGCAGGCGATTTTCCAAAAATCATTGAATGCAGTTCCATATATTTTTATAAACAAAATGAAGTCTTCTTTCAGTAAAATTACCCATCTTCAATATTTAAGGCTTTAAAACCATCATGCAAAACCTTCATGCAAAACCTTCATGCAAAACCTTAATGCAAAACCGTCATGCATAACGCTAGGTTATGCATGACGGTTTTGACCACAGGCATAACCGAGCGGCTTGCATGACAGGCATGCATGACAGGCATGCAGTTTTTTTTTTTTTTTTTTTTTTTTTTTTTTTTTTTTTTTTTTTTTCCCTACTGCTCCTCAGACTCTAGGTCCGAGACTTTATATATCTGGATACACATTCATACCAGTTCTCGCTAAAATTCTTCTCGCACTTGCATGCTTCATACAGTTCTTTCTTTCATTCCATTCCTCATTCATACTTTTTTGCTGGTGGGATGCCAGCCTATCTAATCTATTTTTATTCTTTATTTATTAAAAACAAGGTAAATAAAGTTACACATATCTTTTCTTATTTGTTACAATTCTCTTGCATCTAGGAATTTTTATGAACTTAATTTCTTTTTATATTAGCCTTACATATTTATACTACATTTAGCATAATTACTCTTTTCTTATATAATTATCTTACATTCTTTCATTTCTTATTTCTATCCAATTTCTTATTTTATAAGTTCTTACATACGTGTTTATGTTCTCTTCTTTCCTATTTGACAATGTAGAAAATACTAGTTTTTATATACTTGTTTATTGTAACACTGGTTTTCCTTAATTTCTTACAGTTTGCTACAATTCTTAATTTGTTTGCTCTTAAAGGACCAGTTATCAGCTTTTGGCCTTTTTATTTCCTACTTATTTCTACTACATTTATTTTTTTATATTACTTATTTAATTATATTTCTACTCAGTTGCAGTTCACATGTGTCTGTCTATGGGTTCTTACATCTACTACGTTTCCTTATAATCTATTCGTTATTTGTAATCTTATTTCTAGGTAGTTTTTATATATAACAACGATATATAGTACTATCCTAATTCTTTTCTTATTTGTTTTAGAGACTATTTTCATATTTATAGGGTTACTCCACTATTACAATTAATAACAATATAGTTTTTAAAAGTTTTTATTACAATTTTGTTATTTTCTTTTATATTAATTTACTAATTTTACGGTTCAATTTCCAAATCTGTTAATTTTTTTATGCTTATACCTATACTTACTTATACTTATACCTAATTATTTTCTTTATTTTTTTCATAAATATTTGTTTAGTCTTAGTTTGTTTATGTACTCTAATTTCAAGGTAGTTATTATATATTCAAATAATATATAATGCTATCCTATTTCTTTAACTAGTTTGTGTTTACATTCGATTTCTTTTATAATGTTAAGTATTACTTGTATAATTTTCTGATTTTATTAATATCTAGTATTTGTTTTATTCTGTTAATTTAAGTAGTTAATTTATTTGTATCAAAATTCATATATTCAATATATGAGTTTAAATTTTGAGTGGGATATGTAATTTGTAGCTACATTTTAAATTCCAAATTTAATTTGTAGTACGTGTAATTTGAGTGCTAGTGGAGTATGATGGCATAGGTGGAGTAGCCGTGTCATTCCGTGTAGTAAGATGTGGTCAACCTCGCTAGATAGTCCCACTTTTGTCTAACCGGGCACTCGTCACTGTAGGCGCTGTGTTCGGTCTTTTTATGCCCCGCATGCACACAGTTGCAGCATTCCGGAGGCGACATGGCGAGCCAAGCTTCACAGTTGGCCCGCAAATGTGGACCTCCACAATGGCTGCATCTATCCGCGTTCTGCGTGCAGTACTTTCTCCCGTGCCCGTACGCCAGGCAGTGCGAACACTGTACAAGGGGGGACTGGTCCTCCACTCTGACCCGCTGGAGATCAACATGGAGAACCCCAACCTCCACCATTCTGTGCCACAGGAAGGGACTAACTTGCAGTATCACATGCGACGCGTGCGGATTCCTAGTTCTTTTTTTGTATTTAATTTTCATTCTCTCGTCTTCTTCTTTTATATCCTCCCATATGTTTGAGTTCTGTTTTTCAATGGCCGCAAGCAGAGCGTTATCGTTAAGGTCTTCCGATAACACCACATCTTTTATTATTATAAGCGGGTCCTTGTTTGCGATATGCGTAACTTTTAGCTTTTGGTCTTGTTTTGCTATTCTGGTGGTCACCTGCTCAAGATCTGTTTTGTTGCGGCACCCCAGGATGACTTTTTGGTCTTTGGCTTTTCTGATCTTGTCTATTTTTATGCCTGCTTTTGTAGCGTCCACCGCGCGCCTCACCCTTTCGAGTACCTGCCCGCTGGTTTCCTCGGCGGCCTCCGAGGTCACTACGACAGAATGAAGCGCCGGTGTCGGCGTCGGTCGGTTTTTGTGGGTAGCAGCAACGCTGGCGTATGTGGGCTTGGGGCAAGGGGTCGTAGCCGTGGGCTGTTGTTCTGCCTGTTCTAAGCGTGTCTTTATTGTTACAACTTGGTGACCCACTTCTTTAAGGCTGCTAGTAACGGCACCAGTGGCGGCACTCAAGTCCGTTATGCCAGCTTCCATGATCTCACTGAGATCTTTGTGGGCCCCGCACACGTTCTTGTTTACCGTCACTAGTGTCGCATCCATAGACTCCAACTTTTCGAGATGCCTATTGTTGTTACAGACTATGTCGCCTAGGCGTCCCTCGATTTCTTCCAGTTTTTGCATAAAATGTTCCGCATCTTGGCTGGTTGTTGTCGCCATTTGGGTGGAGGAATTGGAATTTTGTGCAGTCTGGATCTTATTTACTGTACTGGTTAGATATGTGATCTGTTCTTTCATCCCAATTCTCATATCTTTGTTTGATTCCACTATTAGCGATTTAATGTCCGCCAGCTCCTCTTCTATGGATTCCAAGTTGCCGCTGGGTTCTTTGCCCTTGACACCAGTTCTTTGTTTGTTTTTTGTATGAGGTGCCGCTGCTGCCTGAGTTGAAAGCCTGAGTATTTCCTTTTCCATGTCTGTGTAACGTCTACTCAGATCAAAAAGGAGCAATAGACTGCGCTTCGAAAGCGTTTCAAGGTATTCTTTAATGTCCCTTCTCATTAGTGGGTATTCTTTGATTTTGGTCGGCATATTTTCCATTGAAACCATCATTTCTTGAAGGACGTCGCCAAAACTTTTCTTAACAAACTCGCCTGGGAAGCTTTCGTATGTCTTCTTCAGGTCAATAGACCTACGCTGGACGTTTTTGCGTCTTAGGAAGTTTTCGGTTGGGTCCTGAGTCCCAGTCGACGGCTCTGACTGGCCAGGTGCTGAGGTTTCCGGTTGCTTTTTGGGGCTCTGGACTTTCCCCAGCCTTCCCGCAGGTGTGTGGACGGTCGTCATCTTTCCCGTTGGAGTGAAATGTCAAGTGCGAGGGGGAGCAGTATGGTCAGTTCGTAAAAGTAAAATAAAATAATATAAAATATAAACAAGTGTAAATATGTAAATGTATATATATATAGGGTACCTATATTTATCTAATGCGTCTTGCGCAATCAAAATGTCAAATTTTGTGTCAATAATAATTTTCAGTATATTCGCCGAAATAAGTCAAAGTGAGTCCGCTGCCTGTGCCACCCTAGAGAGTCTGCCAAAGTTAGGGGTGGCTGACAACTTTCTGCAAATAGGCTTTTATTTAGAAAGTATATATCCTAGCCTAGGGGGTTGTGCCCAAAGAATTATCTTCTCAGGCGGTGTTTTTCCTTTTGGTTCTGCCGGAGACGGGACGTCACAGGTACTTTCGATTTTGTGTGACGTCACATATAACACATTATATTGTTATAAACTAGTAATTCAAAAATTACTTGTCAGAAAATTTTGAAAATTTGTACACTTGTTGTCCTAAATATAACCAATTTTTTAAAGTCCTAAAAAAGTGACGTCATCGATCCTGTTCCTGCTCTGGATGGGGTCAAAGTTCGTAATACTTTAAAAGTCCTATAATTCCCAGGGGGATGCTCTGATTTCGACGATCGAGGTATCTGCTGGTTGGTCTCGGTGTAATACACAATTTTCAGCAGGTGGAATTTCTCTCAGATGTCGGGAACCTGGAGCACGTGGCCACGTGGTTTTCCGTTTTTCTTTTGTGGCTCGGCGAGTTTCCACAGGAAAAATCAGGAACTTCGCGTGATGGTAGCTGCCTTTAGTGCGCTTTGAACTGCAGTCCAAAAAAAGTGGGTTACCGCTGAAAATCTGGAGACGTTGCGCCTGGAAGGCCCGATTTGGAGGTTAGAATCTGGTTTTTCGTGCCTGGTGTCTCCAATGATGGTCCGATTTTCACACTTTTTTCACAGTTAGGAAGCACTTGCAAGCGCGCATCTAATGATGTATCACACTTGTAATTTTGTATAAATTTGCCCGTTTAAATGATTTTTAAGCGCGGAGCGTGCGTAAAGACGATCCGACCGCCACGAGAGCTGAATACTGATTTTTAGGCATGCAGTTTTATCCCATACACGCTCGGTTATGCATGACGGTTTTGACCTTACAGGCATAACCATCATGCATAACCTAGCGTATATGGCCGGCTTTAAAGGCTGGCGTCCACTACAGGCGCGTCGAACCGCATCGAGTCGAGTCGCATTTTTTCCGTAATTCGCCTAACTGCTTCCATTAGAGAAGAGCCGAGAGCGCCGAATCGACGCCAGTCAATGGACGCAGTTTCAAAGTAAATGTATGGAGGCGAATTATTGCGATTCGATTCGGCTTGACTCGGCGCGCCTAGTGGACGCCAGCCTTTAGAGAGCATAGTAGGGAGTTTATTTTATTTTTATTTAATCTCTTTATTGTACTACAATAAATTATTGTACACAAGGCGGACTTAATGCTAAAAGCATTCTCTCGCAGTCAACCCTAAGGGAACAGATAGCCACGAATGCGGTACATTTAATAGTATACACGGTTAATTTTTAAGTATATCTAAAAAAGAAATAAGGTTTTCAGACCACGTAAATGAACAACTTTTACTACGGGGCCAACCACGAAATCGCGAAAAAAAAATCAGCTGTTCCATACATTATAGTCGAGTCGATGTTGTACTTTTCTATGGAACAGCTGATTTTTGTTTCGCGATTTCGTGGTTGGTCCCATAGTAAAAGTTGTTCATTTACGTGGTCTGAAATCCCCATTTCATTTTTAGATATAGTTAAAAATAATCGTGTATAATAATATACATACAGTATAATAAATACAAACACACATAATATATAAATACGCCTACAATAATATATGTAAATATTGATGATGATGATTTTCACATTATGCTCATTATAAGCCTTCTAAAAGAAAAGCGTGAACCTTCTTTTTAAAGGAAAACTTGCTGGGTGATCTCCTGATAGCTTCAGGAAGACCGTTCCAGAGACGCAAAGCATGCAAAGTGAAAGATTCGGACATATACAGATGCCGGCATATATTGGCAATAGAAAGAAAGGGACAAAAGATGCGCAGTAGCCATAAACACTAAGTTTATGGCTACTGCGCATCCTTTGTCTCTTTCATTCTCTAGCCAATATATATGCCGGGCAGTATACTTGGAACGAAACGGAGGAGTGGAGACAGTGAGAGAATTGGTAGAACGAAGTTGGCGATCATGAGAGTCGCAGAGATATTGAAACTTGCATTTAAGATAATCGGGAGAATGAGGATTAAGATAGAATAGAGAGTGCAGAGCAATCTTTTTTTTGGAGTTTAGTGGGTTGCTTGCCAGGTTCGGGGTGTGCGTAAACATAATTCTCCCTACTCAAAAAAAGGCTGGTAATCCACTCATCCAATATCTTCGAAAAATTCAAATCTTTCCAGAGACGCTCGTTATCCTAGAAATATGTCTTGGGCGCGTAATTCAAATCTTTCCAGGGACGCTCATTATCCAAGAAATATGTCTTGGGGAACGAAATTCAAATCTTGCTAGGGGCACTCATTATCCTAGAAATATGTCTTGGGGCACGAAATTCAAATCTTGCCAGGGGCGCTCATGATCCTAGAAATATGTCTTGGGGCACGAAATTCAAATCTTGCCAGGGGCGCTCATGATCCTAGATATATGTCTTGGGGCACGAAATTTAAATCTTGCCAGGGGCGCTCATTATCTTAAAAATATGTCTTGGGGCGCGAAATTCAAATCTTGCCAGGGGCGCTCATGGTCCCAGAAATAGTGTCTTAGCGCGCAAAATTCAAATCTTGCCAGGGGGGCTCATGGTCCCAGAAATAGTTTCTTAGCGGCAAAATTCAAATCTTGCTAGGGGCGCTCATGGTCCCAGAAATAGTGTCTTAGCACGCAAAATTCAAATCTTGCCAGGGGCGCTCATGACCCTAACTCCGACGTTGATTCTACGCATCGTCTCGCGCGATGTTCTACTTCGACGGACGCCATGTGGAAAGTTTTTTTATAATAATGTTTATTGATGGAATTGTTTTATCTCCCAGCCTCCTGCTGACACAGATCACGTAACGAAACCAAATAAAACGGAATAAACCCGGAACCAATCGCGATGATCGTTATCAAAATGGACATTGATTTAGTTAGGGCTAGTTATTATCGAACTTGGTGGTATCGTGACGTAAGCCCTTGTTGCCGCGAAACCGACTGATAAACTTTATCAATTTGTTTTTGCGTCCTATATGAGTTAGAACATAGGTATGTTAGGTAACTGATAAAATAATCTTTATACAGGATGTTTCATAATAACCAATAAAAAAAATATTTTTATGGAAAACTGGAAAGTGACAACCCTAAACGCAAATAGACTATTGTTTTCGATAGTCAATCCTATTAATAGACAACAGCAAAACACAATTTTAGGCCAAGGGTTGCCACTATGAAGTTTAGAGTGGCAGTTTTCTGTTTTTATAATTATTTACCGCGGCTGTATGTATGGTACCCTAATTTACCCTATCTACCATATTCGGCTTTAGGAGGTTTTTTTCTAACACGTTGTATACCTAAATTAAAACTTTCATTATTACTTTTAAGATTCGGTCTTCTTCTTATCGAATAAGGATTAGTGGCCACCTCTGATGTCAGACTGCTGTTAGAGTTTATCAAGCCGCTTGTACGGCCTCTGACTTGGCTTAACGACTGTTATCAGATGACAACGGACCGACAGTTTAACGTGCCCTGCGAAGCACGGTAGCGCTCAGTTGTAATGCCACTTAACGGTTCCCCATCTGACACATGGCCGGACTGAGTGTAGCTTAACAAACGTGATCGAGTACGATCAGTCTAAGATTCTGTCTCAGATGACGACTCCGTGGGTAGACTAGACCCCAAAAAACATGGACCAATGATCTCGTGAAGGCGCGATCTTCACCGAAGCCCCTGGAAGCGGTAGCGTAGGACCGATCGTCGTGAATATCTTTGGAAGAGACTTCAATCCAGAAGTGGGATCGTGAACTGATATAATGATGTAAAAGTCATTTGGCTACGATCAACAGAAATACTTAGCTGAAATGATTAATAATTAAGAACCTAACGATGTTGTTGTTTTTTTTTACATTAAATAGGCTTACTCTTGGCTAAATTCGAGAACCATAAGGCTAAGCAGGGGCCGAAGATGGAGCGAGCTTGCCCAGAAGAAGCCTATTCACTCGGGCTTTAAATATCGCTGGGTTGTATGCTTGCAGGAATACAGACGCAGGCAGGGAATTCCACTCCTTAGCTGTGTATAATGAAACTTGTTATTTGGCATTTAATGTAGTTTGAATCAATGGCTAAAGTTTTTGCTTATCAATTTTTAGGTGATTTTTCAGTAACGTCAGTTCCATGTGCGATAATTTTAGATTTAAATTCTGTCTATAATACCAAACCAAGCAATGTTTGTGTTCAGACAATTTTGAGAATTCAAACATTGTATTTTCTGATATCGACTCGTCTGTAGTACATATTATATTATTTTAATGCAACTTAGTAATTTATTTATTGCATATCAGAGGTATAAATAATAGAAAGGTTAGTATGCAACCTTTCTTTAGATAAACTGTATTAAGGAACATTCGTTACTCCAATCAATGAACAGAAAATACTAGATCATTACTTTTAATTGGCTGTCTCCGTCTGGCATCTGATAAGTTTATTTAAAGCCCCATTAACCTCCGGGTAGCCCTAGGGGGTACTTATCTTCAACTCTACTATGCGGTTAATGTTTATGTAAACAATCACATTACTAGATAGCTTTTCATTATCTTTTTATTCATTCACGTTAATTAATGTTATTTTTGGAACAGCACGATGCTATTATGAGTTATCTGGGATTTTATAAATAATTAGTTTTAATTTAGCATTTTGTTCTTTAACATAGTTGCCAAATGTTATTATTTCATTAACACATCCTGTCACTTTTGTCACTGCTATCGTGTTATTTTCGAAAACATTATCTTGCCTTTTTCTAATGTAGCATTTTGTTCTTTAACATAGTTGCCAAATTTTATTATTTCATTAATGATACACATCCTGTCACTTTAGTCACTGCTATCGTGTTATTTTCGGAAACATTATCTTAGCCTTCAGTAGAATGCTTTAGTAGAAAAATTTATACGGTCATCTTAGTGACTAATGCGAGTAACGTTCTAGTTGCCTTTCAACTTGAATCAAAATTATTTTTGTTTTAAGTAACACCCCCTGCGCGTCCGCTATTGCCTCGCGTGACAATCCTCGCTACTAGAAGCATGTAAATCTACATTTTAGTAGCGTATTAAGCCCGCCGGTAACGATCAATTGCGATTGTCAATTTTTCCGCTAATGCCATTGTTGGAGCAATTGACAACCGCTTCATTTGCACGCGTAAACGATCAATTTTCGCATCAATAGGCGTCAATGACGTAAAAATTGACAATCGCAAATGATCGTTACCGGCGGCCTTTAGTAGAGCGCTTTAGTCAAATGACACTGTACTGGAAGAAGTGTAAACAAAACAGTCACTGGAAAGGCACCAAAACCATATGCACTCGCATTCAATTACGACTCGCACTCTACTTAAAATAAGATAATGTATATCAGCATTTAGCTCCGTAGAAAACAGAATTATTTCTACTAGACATTTAATTACTACACAGGTACTATCTACTACGGATACGGAAAAAATATAATTAACGATTGTAATAGAAGTACTTATCTGTACGACTCCTGATGAAATTCCGTTTAATGTTATTTTAGAATCAGAATACGTCTCTTGGCTAACCTGTTTGACTTGTACACCATTCATACAAATATGTAATGTAGGCGCTTGTAAAATTTAACTTCATTCACCATCTTATAGTCAATTAAAACTGACCTCGCTTTTGGCGACATGTGATCGTGTCGTGATAATGGCAGCTAAGCGGTTTACATGGGATTTGTATAGACAACAAAAAAAATTAGCGCTTCGATTTGGTAATAGTAACAATGTCAGTTAGAAAAATCTAATGACAGGAATTTAGGTACTTCCCGAGAATTGGATCAATTGGAGACCTTAACCTTTTCACCGAAAATTAGAAATAACCTTTTAGATGACTCAAACTTTGTACATTCAATAGAATTATAATGCCATAAATAACGATACATAATAACTGAGGCAGTTGGCGTAAAATCAATGGTGACTCATAGAGACATTTTATACCGGCTGGTAGAAAACTGTCGAGTCATACTAACTCCATGGATACGGTGACAAACAGAAGTCAAAGCATTACGTACGTTTGAAGACTAATATTAAATAAACATTACAACCTTGATGATGTAATAATTAGCGAGAAAAACCGACTTGCGAGTGCAAACAATATAAGTAGTTTGATAAAAGATAGGAGCCCGATGGCGCATAGCCGCAGAGATAGTGCATTCGCCCTACGATTGTGGCAGTAAAGCAACTTTCGCAAGGCTCAGTCATGAGATGGGTGACCAAAAAAATTATTATCTCGAGTCAAACTGTGTTTCGGGAAGAGTCGGTTAGTCCTCATCTGCAGGCAAATCCCATTTTTCTTATTTTTTTGCGTCAATGACAGTTTTTTTACATTGCCTTCCATTGAACGACCTTCAGGTACTTCATACTTCAGACAACCTTTAGAAGGTACTTGTTAAAGTTTGAACAAGTGTTCCATAATTGTACAGTACATAAATAAACTGTTTAAGTAATAAAGACGATCTGTTATGGCAATTAATAAAAAAACGACGACAATATCCTCAATGAAAGACTAAGTTCTAACTTAACTCTTAAATGGAGTTGGAGCTAACTTGCGAGGCATTCATGTATGAAACATCTGCAATTTATTTCATGTTTGTAATCATATTTAAATCGATAATCTTTTATGTTTATTTTATGATTTTAAGAATTGGTACTAGATCAATGAAAAATAATATATGAACAATTGTACCATTTATCTTGCTTTTTTAGATTATCAACCAAGTCGCCTTCAACCCTCAGGGTCTTTCGTGCTACAATTATTATAGTCACTAACAATTTTTTTTATCATTAACTCAATGTGTCTCTTTCGATATGGGCGCCGCGTTCTTGCAACACAAATAATCCGTCTGACTACGTCATACCCCCTAGCGTTATCAATTATTGGAAAACTGCAAGTCATTTTAGTGACGGGTTTCAAAAACGTTTTCTTTAAAAGATGTGGCGTGAATAGAAATAGGAACCGTTTGTTTGCCAGCACCCTAAGTAAATAAGAAAAGAAAGTGACGAAAAAATACTTTGAAGGAAGTTTCCGGAGGAATGGGTGCGGGAACCCAACCGTATAGTAATGGGACTACAAGAAACAGTATCGCTCCCTCGTGATCCCATTAAATAATAATGGAACTACGAGAAACAGTTCTCCCTCGTGATCCCAATAATGGGACAAAATCATGGGACCACGAGAAAACCGGGCCACCCTGTATCTGGCTGCCTATCATTTTAAAAAAGTTTAGGCGTTCTTTTAAAGATCGTGGCATAAATGGAACGGATCAGAATGCCCTATAAGGACTGTATCGTTTGCCTTTCCAGCATTAATAAAAGATGACGAAAAAAACTTGATGGAAGAGTCCGCGGCGTTCAAGAATTTTGACCTAGCTGTGATCTGATGATGGCCATCTAGGGAGTGAATGGAGGAGATTCAGATCGCCATACATACCCAACTGATCTGATCAGCATTCTAAGATAAGTTTTCAGTTTCAGGATTTCCATGCTAATTTCGCGGTTTTTTAAACATATCCATTAATTTCCTATGTTCAGACATGGACGATGATAAGCTGATGATGATGATGATAAATCTCATAGAATGTTGATCAGATCACTTGGTGGACCTTTAATGGTGTTAGGTGTATAGCGATCTGAATCTCCTCCATTCACTCCCTGGATGGCCATCATCAGATTACAGCTAGGTCAGTCCTTGGCGGAGCACCAAGGCTTCAAGTTACCTCGTTTGTAAGAAAATCGACTAGGTGTCCTTAATTATCTGGACACCACTGTATCAATATTATCATCAGTCATTTTAATGTCCCCAGTGCTGGTGTTATATATTTATTCTTATTACAACAATCATGATTTACATCGATATCTCATCGGAAGTAGGACGACTCTATTAGTCTTAATCTCGTAATATTATTATGTTAGTATAACTTGAACAGATAAGTCTTTTCTGTACAAACACGAGGTGATCCAATGAAAGTGATATTATTACTAGCTTTATTATATAGCAGGTGTTCAAATTACTTAACAACTGGTGTTGTTTGAATAACTTCACACGTGCTACAGACGTCATTTGATATTGGCAATGTTTCTCATAATAAAGAAGTTATTGATTCAGCTTTTATTATCATCCTTGTTTAATTTTTTCATAATGAATCTTGAGATTTTTCTTAAGGACTTAAAGAGATTGTAGTGTAGAGTATGTTTTCTCTCAGATTTGAAGGCTTAAAATATCCTTTATTACATCAAAACTGGTTCAGCTGACAGCTGGAAAATAATATGTCGCGTTTGTTTGCGTTATATGAGTAAAGTTGTTCTTCAAGGAAGCTTCTGTTCCGAATAGATGTGACTTGGTTTGAGTTGTTGCCAATAATGGTGCAATACATGGAACTGTTTGTTATGCAGATTCTATAATGTAATTGTTATAATAAATAATAATCTACACTAACGTATATTTGCTGCTGATTCTTTCTACTTATTCTTCGAATGGATAATAATAGGTACTTTAGTAGAATTGTATAAACTGAACAATAGCCTTTTTGATTATAACTTATTTTATTTATAACAGAACCTTCTTTCGTCGTTACAGAATTTAATGATTCATTTATCTATTTGGCAGATAAAACCAAAAGGTTCCGAGCTTTGCTAATAGTTCTTTAAATTCTAATAATTATATACCGATAGGATAACGTCCACGCCGTTAAGTATCATAGACGCATTCGTCTGTCGTCGCCTTGTAAAGATCGTCGTTGGTTTTCGAAATAACGCAATTGTCGTTGAAACAAAAAAGTGTTGTCTTATCTATTCCTAATTTTGACCACATTAGTGTAAAATAAAACCACATATTATCACATCTTGCAATGCAGGAAGGCGTTGTATGACGTAAAATAACTAAACCGAGAAAAGCTTCGAAACAAACACTCGCCAATAAAAATAAGTACTACAGTACAGAGACCGATTTTCATACAAATGAGGTAACTTTGAAGCTTTGGTTCTTCCATGACCATTCAAAGAGTAAAAGGAGGAGGCCCAAATCGCTAAAGAAACCAAATGGATTAGAATATTTTTTATATTAGCTTGTTATATACGGGTGTAACAAGACCTTCAATAAAGCCAAGGTCTACGTATTCTGCCCATCATCAGGACCATTTCTGTTCAAAATTATTGCTGGGAAACGATTTTGATTTTTGGTGTTAAAAAGCATTGCATACTTTACCACGCAATGTACCGCGTACAACAGACCGCGTCTGCGAGTGTATGCTACACAGCTGCGTGCGGCCGAGTTGACAGGCAGCGTTTAAGTGCGTGCTCATGAGATACATCAAGTGACGACTAGGGCATGCTATTCGAGTATTCGTTTAATTCGAGTATTCGCCCTATTTTACTATTCGAATATTACCAGACTAAGTATTCGAGTTTTACGAGTTTTTCGAATAACATTATTTTGTTTTCTTATTGGTATGGCAAGCCTTAAATATGAAAGGCAACACTGTTCCTCAGTAATTTTATAACTTTGGGGTTACTTTGGCAAATAATTGGTGTATTTTGATCTAGGCACAATTCATTTAATTTTGTAAGCCGAACTGTAATAATGTCTGTGTTACACAAGTACACACTTGTGCCACATCAGAATAAAAAAAAAAATGGTTTCTTCGTGTGATTTCTTCTAACGATGGTAGTTCTGTTGGACTCTGAATAAATATGTTTCTTTCTGCCAAGCCGATCCATCTCATCACTAAAAACACTCAACTATGTACTCCACACTTATCTGCCTAGGTCATGCGATGGTTTATATTCTCCACGGGGCAGTTGGACGCTCGCCGAAGCTGCCCTCCTTGGGATGTAGAAACTACTTCTACCATCCCACGGGATTTTTCCCAATCGCCAGAAAACGATCTACACAGATGCGCAACAACAAGCTTGAAGTCCATCGACCTCAGTCAGAGCAGGGTCTCCAAACTCTCCGAATTGGGTTTCAGCGTCTCATAGCTCAGAATTTCGTTATATATCCGTCTATCACTTAGGCGGTCGCGATCGTCCTCTGCCTGCGGTTGTTAGCACGCAGTATCCTCATTCCAGTAGCCTTCTCACCCACCGGCTTTGGTCTTTTTTGCCAATATGACAATGTCATCTCCGATTATTGCGTTCTATTTCTTCAACTACGCCAACCACTAAGTCTGCCGGATCTACTCGCGCAGTGTCTCCATTCCAGCAGCTTTCTCACCCATAGGCTTTGGTCTTTTTGCAACGACGCTTAATCTCGTCTTCGCATCCGCTTCTTCAAACCCGAGCATAGTTCTCGCCAAAGCCATCTGTGTGACACGGAAATTGACGGCTGACTTCCCCGTCAAGGTCTCCATACCAATTGTGAAAACTGGCAAGATATACTGATTGAAGCTTTCCAAAATCATTGAGATGAGATGTTAGAATATTTTTTTTGGATCTTATTATTTAACTACGTATTAGCTGCAAAGGCTGCTGCTTGATTTTATTACCGAGATAGACATTGTGTTTTACTCTACTTTGTCGAAAAATGTGTGGTTTTTCACATTTGGCATGATCGCAGGTTTAGGTAAGTTCATTTGCCACAGTCCTACTTTAGCTAATCCACTTTGAAATTGTTCGTCTAGCTAGACGACAGTCAAGGTTTTTGTTGTGTCAGTAGTTTCCAATTTCCGGGCTGTCAGCCTGTACCCTCTTAAGTTAAGACCTATTTGCGAACGACCATCCCCTGTGAGACAATGCACACATCACGCACTATCTGAAATATTTTTTTAAAATTTATTTTGAATTAGCTACTTACCTTCATAAGTATCTATTTTTGGCAACTCTCAAAAGTCAGTCATATATGTTTAGTCGCTGATTTCGATATATAAAAAACCGCTTCTCTAATAATTATTCGAAAAACTCGTTTAACTCGAATTATTCGAATAGTAAGGCTAATGGTATTCGAAAAACTCGAATACTGAATTGGGACGAATATTGCATGCCCTAGTGACGACGTTTTGAAGCCATTGTTTGTTACGAAATACTTAAACTTTTGATAATATTTAATTGGACAAAAAGTAGGCAATAACGAATAACCAGATTTCATAAAAATTTTGAAAAAAAAAATTGACTTTGACCTTCAATAACTTCGTAGTTATTGGTTTCCCAGGTATAGTCTAAAAGACAAAAATAATCCTGATGATAGGCGGAATACGTGGACTTCGGCTTCGTTGAAGGTCTTGTTACACCCGTTTTTTTTAAGTTCAACCCTGGGCTAAACGACTATGCCAATGTATTGGGTTTCTTTAGCGATCTGAGTCTCTTCCATTTACTCTTAGGACGGCCATCATCAAATGACACCCTGTTTAATCCTGTGCGGAAAACCAAAGCTTCAAAGTTACCTTGTTTGTATGAAAATAGGGCTATGTAGTACTTATTTTTGCTCAAGAGTGTATTTTTGGAGTTTTTGGCGGGATTTTGTCGAGTTCAGTTTGGCGACTATTTTAATTATTCGCAAATTGATATATAGTGGATATTGTGTCTTAAAATTGGTGCAGTTTTGTGGTACAAGTGTCTACGCAACTGAACAATATGTGGGATAATGGAAATAGGCGCGATCTTGGTTGTGTGAAGCTGAGACTTTTACTGTAGTGGTGGCTACCTCGGCAAAACTTACCGAGTAAACTGTCTTGATATACTTGCTGCCAAATGCTCCAAGCAGCATTGGAATGTGATGCACCCGCATTTTAATGTAAACTGAAACAATCTACTAGAATAGAAAATCTAGAAATACTGAACTATTCAAAACATGACACTGGCAAAAATTACTTCCAAGAGGAAAGTAGATTGCCATATCAAAAATAAGAAGAAGAAGAGTGTATTTTTTATAAGCTAAACAATAGGTTTCTTAACACCGGCACCGAGATGTAATTTTCTGAAGAAATAGGAGACCAAACCTCCTTTAAACTGGTCATGCTACAGGGCCAGAATTAAACGAGTAATGAAAAACTATCAACATTAAATTGGATGACAAGATGTGCAGAAACTTAATTATACCAGCTACGAACTACGTGTCTGCAAATGAAGTCGATGACTCGGCAATCTCGGCATGTATTTTCCAGGACGTTCCAAAAATAATGCATAAAAAACGTCTAGACAAGAAGTTTGGAATATCGCACGACTTTTTATTTATACTTAGCTGGCAGATAAAGTAGTTGCTGAGCGAGACGATGGCAAGACTGTAATTTTAGACCTTTGATCTTTTAAAGATATGGTATAATTTATGATTATAATTTATGAGGGATCTCCGGATGAAAACTTACTTTGTCTCTGTAATTAGTAACAGATCGTTGTAACTTGTAATTTGAATGGAATGGTAACTTGGGATGATAATATTACGTTGCTTTTAAGGACTTTAAGGTAGGGTTGGCAAAATTTTTGATGAAAAAATATTGTAGACGACGACAGTGTTACCGCTGTATAGTAGATTTGGCTACTATATATATTCTCCAACAGTATTCAAATAGTAGCATGGCCCAAAAATATAGTAGGCTACTATATTATATAGTAGTTTCGGCAACCCTACCACCCAACTCGGTGGAGCAGCGGTTTAGCGCCTAGCCCTGCAATTGCGGATGTTACGCAACTTTCGCAAAGTCGGTTATGGGATGGGTGACCTAAAATTTTGCAAGTATCTCGAGTTCCTCCGTGCTTCGAAAGGCATCTTAAACAGTTGGTCCTGGTTGCATTTGCAGTCGTTAACACGTTTGCCGTGTATGTGTGCCGGCCTAGAATAGCACTACCCCCTATCATCCCGTGGGTGTCGTAAAAGGCGACTAAGGGAGCATAGCCTTCAAGAGACGGGCAGCAGCGTCTCCAATACCTTGGCCTACTGTGATCGCCAACCCGCCTGCCAAGCGTGGCGATTATGGCAAACATGCACAATGGATCGAAAACTCGGCCCCCAGTCCCCGGCAGCCCCGCTATTCCTAGCTACGGTAGCGGCTACGGTAACGGTGGGGCAGGGGGTGCTAAGAACCCCCGGGTGCGGCTCGGCTACCAACAACGACGCCAACTGCACATGGCAACTTATAACACGCGCACACTGAGGACCGACGCGAAGCTAACCGAGTTGGAAGAAGTTATCAGCAACTTACACTGGGACATTATCGGGTTATCTGAAGTCCGAAGAGAGGGAGAGGACTCGATAATCCTTAACTCCGGTAACTTGCTGTACTACCGGGAGGTAGGGAGGTGGTGTCGGGTTCATCGTCCACAAGTCCCTTGTCAACAACGTGATTACCATCGGAAGTGTGTCGACCAGGGTGGCGTACCTTATACTCAGAATATCCAAACGGTATTCGTTGAATGTTATACAGGTTTACGCACCGACCTCGACGCACCAAGACGACGAAGTGGAGGCTATGTATGAGGGGATCTCTAAAGCCATGCATAGCTACAAAACCCACTACACTGTTGTGATGGAGGACTTCAATGCAAAGTTGGGGAATCGATGCGGTGATGAGCTAAGAGTGGGGCAATTTGGAGTTGGGCAGCGGAATGCCAGAGGCTAGATGCTGGCCGACTTTATGGAGAAGGAGAACCTCTTTATGATGAACTCCTTCTTCAGGAAGCCGGAAAGCTGGAAGTGGACCTGGATGAGCCCAGACGGTAAAGTCAGAAATGAGATAGATTTTATCATGTCGACGAAAAAGTAAATATTCAATGATGTCACTGTGATCAACGCCGTCAAGACGGGGAGCGATCACTGATCGGTATGTGGCACATTGAATATCAACCCAAAGCTGGAAAGAAGTCGACTGATAAAATCTACGCTCCGACCATTACCAGCCCATACTCAAAACCCCGAAAGCTTTCAACTCGAACTCCAAAACCGCTTCGAGGCCCTTGAGAACAGCATAGATGTGGACGATCTAAACAACATGGTGGTGGATACTGTCCGTACGGTAGGGTCCAAGTTCTTTAAGACCCGCCGTCCCAAACTAAAGAAACTCTCCGACCACACACTCCTACTCATGGATCAGAGACGTGAAATGAGGCTGCAGAGTTCAGCGGATGCTCATCGTTATCGGCAGCTTAATAGACAGATATCTAATCTAAGTGACGATAAGGCCGAAGGTGGAAGGGCACTACACCCGGAATCCTCATCATTGAGGAACTGGCCATCTTACCTCTAACTGCCAGAGCACAACAATTTTTAAATTGTTGTTATGGCGTCAGTCTTAGGTAAAATGGTGGTAGCTAAGCTAGCCAGAGGGAATTGAATTTAGCCCTACCACCAACCAAACTGCGTACAAATTGTATCCCCCTCCCCTGGGAATCAGGGGTTCACGCAAACAGACTGACATATTTAGCATGAGAGAATGCCTCTCTATCCTGTGAACCCAGAGTCAGCCACTTACGCGATCGTTACCTGTTATGACCTCCTAAACGTGAGCAAATTGTATTAAAAATTTGATTAATAAGTAGGTATAGGCTTACTTGTTATTAGTGAAAAAACCCAGATAGTAATTAAAGACAAAATATTATGATTTTGTTTTTGTTATCATAATTTATTAGAGTCCTTATCTGAAATTTTCGATTAGAATTCGATATTTAAGGGCGAACGATTTGCCTTGTTATATTTATCTGTGATTTAGAGTTGTAAGGATGAAGTCTGTACCTCTACTAATTGTGCTGGCGTTGGCGGTGGCGGTGGCGGCGTACGAGGAGCCGTGGAGGTTCTACCACTCCTCGTTCGGCATCGCTGAAGCCGCGCGCATCAAGCAGTCAGAACAAGCTTTGGACTTCGACGGTAGTAGGATCACTGGTGGTATCCCCGTTGGTGCTGGTGCTCACCCACACTTGGTAAGGATATTTCTTTTTTTTTATTCACAACGGAATAGTGCTTGGCTTTCACCTCACCTGATAGTGACGATAAGGCAGAAGGTGGAAACGCAGTACACCCTCATCAAGGAATTGGCTTTCTTACTCCTAACTGCAAGAACACGGCGTAACACTTAGGTAAGATGGTGGAAGCTAGCCAGGCGGACTTGAATAAGCCCTACCACCAACCAGAGTACAAATTGTACCCCCCTCTTGGGAATCGAACCTGCGACCCCTGAGTCTTACACGGGTGGGCCAACCACTAGACCACAGAGGCACTCGTGATTCGTGAATCCCATCCAACTGCACTTAATAAATAGGACTTGTTAAGTGTATTTCTCTCATTTGTTACTTTATTAACTTTAAATTTTGAATTTAGCTTGAACCCTGTAAATTCATTAAGAAATTTAAAATTCATTAAGAAATGAGCTATTTAAATAATGTTAGTTGAAGCGCCAGGTGGAAAGGGGTGTAGCGGCATCTACCTACGACGCCGCACATACCAACACACGGTTTCAATAAGATTCATAACCGGTATTACTAGATGGCGCTAGTGTCGAATAAACACAAAGATTAGTAAGAAATAGCACCTCGTAGTGTGGAGACAATATGGAGAAACCTTACATCTCGCTATCGGAGTTTTCTCAGCCGCCAAAATAGTTTAGCGGCTGAGAAAACTCCGTACTGTATACAGGGTCACTGGAAATATGACGTATTCCTGCTAAGGGGTTATAAATGAGGTCAAAACAAATATTTTTTGTTATATAACTTTTTCTCAAAAAATTAATAGTTTTTGAGTTAATTGAAATTAAGTATTTTTTTACCAAAAGTACGTTTTCAGACACAAACATTTAAAATAAAAGATAACTACTCATTCGATTCTGTTTTTTTTAATTATTTTGGGATAGAAAACAATCTAAGTGTTGATAATAAATTAAAAAAATTACAAAAAGTACAGGTGTTTATAAAAAAATCAATCCTTAAATGCATTTATATTTTTATTTTTTTCAGATTTTTTAGAAATAGCATCAAATATCTTTAAAAAAATTCTAGTAATTAAGCGTGCATAATATTTTAAAAACATCATCATCTATTCAGCTTTCAGTTGAGGTATAAAACTTAATAATAACTTGAATAAAAAATGAGAAATTAAGACTTAACTAAATAGCAGTCCCATTTTATGTAGCAAACATTTCCTACTTCAAGCGCTTCGAAGGTGGCCGTATTATCCTACTTATATCATAAATGTGAAAGTTTGCTTGTTTGGATGATTGTTAATCAATCACGCAAAACGACTGAACGGATTTGGATGAAATTTGGCACACAGACACTTTATAAACAGGATTTAAACAGGAGGATTATCTTGGTTAGTAGTTCCCTAGGGATTTTCTCGAATGTAATTGCGGACAAAGTCGCGGGCGGAAGCTAGTTTGCCATAAATGATCGTGCTTACTAAAAATACTTTCGTCCGAGTGAGTTTGAAACAGATGAATTTTAATGAGTCAAAATTGTATACAGACAGCATCAAAAATAACCATGCATATCAGCCATTTTTAAGGTCCGCTGCTGGGGAATAGGCCTTCCTTTCTTTTTGAGATAAAACGGACGGGCCATAACCCACCACGAGGGCCCAATGCGGATTGGTCGGTGTTAACTCAATGTATCTTACATTGAGCCCTTGGTTCTGGCTGCATTTACAGTCGTTAACACTGACCAATCCACATTAGGTCCACGTGGTGGTAGGCAATCCACATTAGGTCCACTTTATCCATCCACAAGCCAAAAGGTAGGCCAGTTCCCCAGCAGCGGGGCATTAAAAATAGCTGATATGCATGGTTATTTGTGACACAGTTTGTATAAAATTATGACTCATCGGCGGAAAATAATCCTGTCTCAAACTCACTCGGACGAAAGTATACTTAGTAAGTACGACCATTTATGGCAAACTAGTTTCCGCCCGCGACTGCATTCGCATTTACATTCGAGAAAATCCCTAGGGAACCCTTAACCAAGATAATAGTATCCTCATATGTTTTAATCCGGCTTATAAACTATCTGTGTGCCAAATTTCATCCAAATCTGTTCAGCCGTTTTGCGTGATTGATTAACAATCATACAAACAAGCAAACTTTCACATTTATGGAATAAGTAGGATAATACGGCCACCTCCGAAGCGCTTGAAGTAGGAATTTTTTTCTACATGAAATGGGACTGCTATTTAGTTAAGTCTTAATTTCTCATTTTTTATTTAAGGTATTATTAAGTTTTATACCTCAACTGAAAGCTGAATAGATGGTGAAGTTTTTAAAATATTATGCACGCTTAGTTACAAGGATTTTTTTAAAGATATTTGATGCTATTTCTAAAAAATCTGAAAATAATAATAAAATAAATGCATTTAAGGATAGATTTTTTTATAAACACCTGTATTTTATGAATTTTTTTTTATTAATTATCAAAACTCAGATTGTTTTCTATCCCAAAATAGTAAAAAATCCGGAATCGAATGAGTAGTTATCTTTTATTTTAAATTTTTGTGTCTGAAAACGTACTTTTGGTAAAAATGTACTTAATTTCAATTAACTCAAAAAGTATGAACTTTTTGAGAAAAAGTTATATGACAAAAATTATTTGTTTTGACCTCATCTATAACCCTTTAGCAGCAATACGTCATATTTCCAGTGACCCTGTATATAGATATACAACTTCCAACCATCATCGGTTGGATGGACCGCGGTCCCCGGGCTAATACCACCCAGCCCGGAGGAAGATCTTCCATTTTGGCCTTCCTACTAGTGGCTAACCTCTCTCCATACTACCATACCATATTCCTACAGGGGGAAAGTTGCGAGTTTTGAACAGCAGACCCAAGGGTATCACCAGGGATTGAAATACCGTTAAAAAAAAAAACGATATAAAAAAATAACGTTAAAACATTTTATCGGTAAATTTACCGGTAAAAATAACGTTAAAAATATTTTACCGGTAAAATTAACGTTAAAAATAGCGTTAAATTTAGTACCGGTAAAATTATCGGTAAAAAATATTTTAAATTTTAAAGTAACGGTAAAAATAACGTTAAAATTAACGTTATTTATTTACATAACGTTAATGTTAAAATTAACGGTAAAAATGTCAGAAATAACGTTATATTTAAAAATAACGTTAACATTCCCTGGGTATCACGCCACATAAGTTTCAAAACTTTTATTTGTTTCATTTTCCCATACATGTAATCAACATAGAATCACCGGACTATTATTTGATTTTTGAAATAATTCATTATTTACTTTGACCTATTCTGTGTTCAAGGGTGGTATTGTGATCACGTTGACTTCAGGCCGGGAGTCGCTCTGCGGCTCCTCCCTGCTGACCAACACCCGTTCATTGACCGCCGCCCATTGTTGGAACGACGGCCACGGCGACCCGGCCACACAGTTCACCCTCGTATGGAACTCCGCCCGCTTGTTTAGCGGTGGCACCCGTATCACCACCCGGACTGTCGCCATGCACCCTAGCTGGAACATATGGAACTTCCAAAACGACGTCGCTGTCATCACCCACAACTTCGTCGGCTTCACCAGTTAGTATCTCGTTACTCTCTTCTCGTTCCTATCCTAAGCAAAAGTTTATATTTTTTAATCTTTAAATGAAATCTGTTTCAAAAATCATTTCCCATTACTAACAATGACTCATGCTTTTCTTACAGACAACATCAACCGCATCAATTTGGCCACTGGATCTAACAACTACGTTGGACAGTGGGCCGTCGCTGCTGGTTTCGGACGCACCGGAGACAGTAAGGCGACATCAATATTATCATTCCAAAGTTCCTGCTTTACGATAATAAAAGCATCAAGGACTTTCATTTATACAGACACTTCAGTTCTTCCGCCATTTTTACACTACAATCTGAGGCCAAATATTGTTCTAATCGGCCAAATACTCAAACAAATCTTAAAGTTAAGGCCTCTATAAATTTACGAAAGTTCAGATTTGACAGAAACTCTATGAAACTGTCAGCTTCCTTAAAGTTAAGGAGACCTTAAGATTTTAGCTAAGAAGCATTTGAGTATTAAACCCAAAAAATAGTAACGTTATTTTATCTTTTCAGATGTTGGTATCACCACTAACCAGGACAAGAGGCAAGTGACCGTGCAGGTCATCACTAACGCCATATGCGCCAACACCTTCGGCCACTTCGTCGTCGCGTCGACCCTCTGCACGGCGGCCACCAGCAGCGGTGGCAGCATTTGCTCCGGAGACTCTGGTGGCCCTCTTGCCATCGGCAGCGGAAACAACCGCCAACTCGTGAGTATATTTGTAGTGCGAAGTTTCCACTATTTATGACTCTTATAATTATTATTTGAGTGTTAGGAGCTATGCAGCTCAGATAAAGCTGTAGGCACTGCGACCTAAAAGATCTATTGAAACTCGCCACCTAATTATAGTAACTCTTTAAGCCCAGCGGCTTCCAAGATGTCTAGTATCTTCCTGGTTTTAAGAGTTTTTATTTCCTCCGGGTCGATTACGTGTCGCCCAAGATGGATATTACACCTAAGGTGTAGCACGCTTGCCCAGAAAATGCCTAGTTACTCTTTGCCTCGAAGAGCACAAGGTTGTAACTATCGAGAAACACATGAGCAGGCTGCGCATTCCATTCTTTAGCAGTTCGTATAAGAAATATATTGGCAAAGCGCTTGGTACGGACCCTTGGAGTATCTACTATGTAAGGGTGACATTATGCTAACCTGCGTCTGACCCCGATGGTGGAAAGGGGCCTCCTGGCACGGCTTTCAGTCATGATTGTTTAAATTCTTTTTGAATCTAGCCGTTATTAATTTCGTATGCTAATCATTATTCTATTTCGCAGATCGGTATCGTATCCTTTGGATCAGCCTCCGGCTGCACCCGGGGCTTCCCCGCCGGCTACGCCCGCGTCACATCTTTCGCTTCCTGGATCCAAGGGAGGCTGTGAACTACTAACATTGCTTTGGTTTAGACTCTTTATCTTGAAATAAAAGCTTACATATTGTTAAAAAAATGTATTATGTTACTTTTCACCATATGCCATATCGTGATTAAGAGCTTATGCCATCTTTCAAACTTTATTATTCATAAGCGTGCGTCATTCCACACATCCACCTGGGGCCGTACCGGCTAACGAATCGATTATCGATAAGTCTGCTGGGTTTCAACTTAAAACAGAAAAATCAAAGTAAGGAATTTCGTCTTGTACTTTCTGTTGACGTAATTTGGAAGATAACGATGTTCGTGTGACATCATGAATTGGGGTTCGCCATGCTGGCCCAATTGGGGTTCGATTTATCTGTTTTAATTTGAAACCCAGCAGACTTTTAGATAATCGATTCGTTAGCCGGTACGGCCCCTGGTCACGCTGGTGTGGTAAGACGGTGTGACCACAGGTCGGTCGGGGCATTCTTTGCCACATGTAGTTTTCTTTCATATTTGATTAGGAGAAGAAGATTTATGATGTGTAAGAATAGTTTAAATCCTTTTAAATGCTATATAAGTTCTTAGATTTAAAGATGTTTGAGTTTAAATGTTTATTAACTTTGCTCTGCGGAACGGCATATTTGGAATTTGGTAAGTATTAACATACCCATTTTCCATTACATAACATAACTGCGACACAGATTTTTCGGTACTCTATTATTAAGGCGGTTGTATGACCGAAAGTGGCGCCCTCAGAGGTTTTTATTTAATAAGTTATTAATAGATTACGATTTTAATAATGTTTATCGTGGAGATTTTAGAGCCCATGGTCTAGTATTTTTAGAAGGTAGTAGTTCCGTAGTCATTCGTAGAAGTAGATAGCAAATGTGTCAAAAACGGCCACTTTTAGCAGTTTTTCTATCTACTTCTAACAGTTACTACTAGGGAATGTAACGATACCGTCTAAAAATACTAGACTGTGGGCCCTAAAATCTCCACGATAAACATTATTGAAATTGTGTATTAGAATTATAATATTAAATAAAATTCATCGCGGCGCCACTTTCGCTCAGGGTACCACCTTAATGCAAACCTACGTAGTTTTTACAATCTTTATTAAGTATTCGATCTACGGACACAGTCGAAGGGTTTTTTTATTCAAGCCGAAATGGAATGGAAATTATTAAAATCAAAATTCCTCCGACAGTGTTACCGCTGTATTGCTGAAATGTAGTAGATTTGGCTACTATATTATTTTTCCAACAGTACAAATACAAATACAAATATCTTTATTTGCTTTAAATAGGGTACAAATGGAGATCTTAAAAGTAGGTGAATCAGAAGCTTAACCTATTTAGCCAACTTAAGTAGCATGCAAACCTTGGACGAATCAACCACTGGACGCGAAATGACAGCCATAATCGCCTTTATCCCTCTGCCACTTACTGTGACCGATAGCCTCAGTAAACGATATCGCGTTGTCAGTGTGATGCTAGAGCTCGTGGCGAAACATTGGTACAAAAATGGGCAAAATGCTTCGTATTGTTCAGCAAAAAAAATAGCGGGCAATCAAGAAATGTTTCTTTTCACGCGTAAGCACAATTTCAACCTATTATAGTAGCAATTTTCGCAAAATAAATAAAATTTGGTATGTAAACAAAGTAGGGTGACTTAGCCGGTTTGCCGGCCCCCTTTGGTTTTCGGCAATTACGGAAAATGTAAGAATGTATGAAAGAAAGTTTTCGTGAAATTTCTTTTCGCGGTGTTATTAAAAGTTGCCAATACACTTATTTATTACGTATACAATATAGCAAGGGCGAGTATGATGAAAGATTGGGATTTAATTCATCCAAGGCGACACATAAACTTGGTAAAGTATGTTATTCGAGGTGGTTTACCACAGCAAACAAAATTACCCACGACACTACCAGTAGTGCGCCTTGGTAGTGTCGTGGGGAAGAAGGGCGAAAATTGAACAGGGTAGGTGTGTCGTTAAAAGTAGCAAAAAAATAGCATAATCTTATTTTTAGTACCGGATTGTGGTATTTTTATTTAATATGATGAAAAAATTGTCCTCCAGAATTAAACATTTTTAATAATTATTATTTGCAGGTGCCATTTGATGGTACGCGATCGATATGTCACCCATGCTGGCAAAGAATTTATGCAATTACGCGTGAAGATCGACCAGCAGTGCCTGTCAATCAAGCAGTTGCTAGATCTTCGATACCTATACCAGAAATAGCTCGAGCTGCTAATACGTCTTCCAGATGAATGATAAACAATTGTAGAAACATACAATTGCGCCAAATACCAAACTCTGCCAACGCTCACCTCTTCAGTTACTTTAATTTTTATGTACCTGATCGAGCTCGGATTTGTGCGCAACACTTAACCACCATGACTGTAGAAGAATTTCCACGGAATGTTACTACTCAACATCATGATTTCAATGCTCGCAGCTTCAGGGACATGGTAAAAATCTACACGTATTCACTTGAAAGAAGGGCATTATTGAATTTTGACGATATTAATGAAATATCACCGGAAGACCTACAATGTTGGACTGGTCTAAACCATGAAAAATTCAGGCAACTTAGGGACCAAACGCCATCTTTAACAAGACGGTCTAATACACCAGTTAGTTATGTAATTGGGCGCCTTTCGTTAACTAATAATAATAATAAATAAATAATAAGGGGCCCCAATGCGGATTGGTGGGGTGTTAACGACTGAAAATGCAGCCAAAAACAATGATATATCATAGGCCATAAATAACGGCTTAGCGTGCCTTTCAAAGTCACGGAGGAGCTTGAGGTCATTTTTGGTCACCCATCCCATGACCAAACCTTTGAAAAAGTTGCTTAACTGTCGCAATCACTGGGTGATGCGCTTACTTACTGCGCTATCTAGCTGGTCCGTCGTGATTATTACCTAATATTTTTTGAAAATATACCTTTAGCTACGTAAAATATTAACGCCTGAAAAAAAATTGCAGTTTTTTTATGTTAGTTACCGATCACAGAGGTCCCATATTTTTTTTGTTATACACATAAAAGGCACTTAAACCTGAGATAGATTTAATTTGCGCCGGTGCTCGGGTAATTTTGTATGTAGCCTGCGCATTCCGCTTTGATGGCCTGGTAACTAAATGCGTTTTTGGGAGGTCATTTGCTTTTCGGCCGCCCGGCCGAAAACTAATGTATGAGTTTCACAATCCATAATATTTGGCCGGCAATTATGGCCGAAAACCGGCTAAATCACCCTATAACATTGACATTATTTGACAAGTGTAATCCCCCCTCACCCCGCAAAAATTGGTTGATCGTGATTTCATACATTTTTCTTACGTTACGTATCCAGTGGTTAATTTATCCAAGATGCAAACATAAACAGAAAATATTAATGTTATAAAGGATTAAATTAAATAATGTCATTTCATATTAATTATTAAATTTGTTGTAGTCGACTGATAGTTAGGTAGTTTTTTTAATTTATTGACAAATTAAAATTAAAACCCAATTTCAAACTTTTTATAATCTCTTATCGACCATAAATCCCTTTTTTTATTTATTACACAATTATTTATTATCATGTCTTAAGAATTCATCAATTGAGTAGAATGCCATATCCACTAACCATTTGCGCAATAAAAATTTAAATCGACTAGTAGGAGTATCTTTGAAGCTAAATGGCAATTTGTTATAAATGGTCATACACATGGAATAGCAATTTTTTCGATATTTCGCTGAGTTTGGGACAGTTACGTGCACTAGTCTGCGAGGATATCTTAAGCTTCTTTGAGTTAGATCACTCGCTTGAGTGAATCTTTGACCATTTTGCTTGACATATAAAGCTACTTCTAATATATAAAGGCAGGGTAGCGTTAGCATGTCTAGGGATTTAAAATACGGCTTACACGATGTGTCCGATGTCAAATTGCATATGGCTCTGATGCATCGTTTTTGAACGATGAATAGTACAGTACAGTATATAGTAGCATGGCCCAAAATATAGTAGGCTACTATATTATACAGTAGTTTTGGCAACCCTACTTTGAGGAGCACTGCAATGGACAATACGACAAAAAAATAACATGCCCTGCCACGGTAAAAAAGGATTTCTTTAAATAAGAAAGACCAATTTCTTGAAATATTTGGTTATTCTAAAAATATATTTACTTAGGCCAATGTAATATTTTTAAAACAAAAATAGTACTCATCTTTTACTCAGACAATATTTTTCTTAATGATTAAGATAAATATTTTTGTTCCAAGGTTTATTTAAACTTAATTAAATTGACTTAATTTAAATCAAGAACTGTCCATCTTCTTGCATCAAATGAAAATAATCTTAAATCAACTACAAGTTACTTGGATTTAGAATTACCTTTTTCAAAAAATAATTTTCTTCTATTAAGAGAAAGTTTATTGTTTATAAAGTATAATATTTAACTTAAGATAAAATGTGTGCTCATTATAATAATTTTTCGTTTTAGGTCTAGCATAAGAAACTATACAATTGAGTAAAGATTTACTTCAATCAAAACATTCAGTACTAACTTTTAGCCATGCAATTTTGGCCCAAAATAATTTAAATAATAAGTTGGAGTACGAATTTAATATCATGGTCTAACCCGCGGTGTTAAGATTATTATCTGGTTCTTTATAGTCGGAATTAATTTTGTTTTGTCAGCAAGCTCAATCGGGTTTGATGCCTCTGGCTGGGTATGGCGTCCTACTTGGATCGGCTTCCCGGACTCCACTCCTTTTTCGAGCACTTTTACCTTGATTTTTTGTAGACCGCGCCCACGTTGTTATTTTGGGACAAAAAAGTCTAATCTACCTTATGTACTTTTAAAATCATTTAATACATTTTTGGAAGGAAGTCATCGGTGTTGTCCAAATTTAATAATTAATATGAAATGACATTATTTAATTTAATCCTTTATAACATTAATATTTTCTGTTTATGTTTGCATCTTGGATAAATTAACCACTGGATACGTAACGTAAGAAAAATGTATGAAATCACGATCAACCAATTTTTGCGGGGTGAGGGGGGATTACACTTGTCAAATAATGTCAATGTTATAGGGTGATTTAGCCGGTTTTCGGCCATAATTGCCGGCCAAATATTATGGATTGTGAAACTCATACATTAGTTTTCGGCCAGGCGGCCGAAAAGCAAATGACCTCCCAAAAACGCATTTAGTTACCAGGCCATCAAAGGGGAATGCGCAGGCTACATACAAAATTACCCGAGCACCGGCGCAAATTAAATCTATCTCAGGTTTAAGTGCCTTTTATGTGTATAACAAAAAAAATATGGGACCTCTGTGATCGGTAACTAACATAAAAAAACTGCAATTTTTTTTCAGGCGTTAATATTTTACGTAGCTAAAGGTATATTTTCAAAAAATATTAGGTAATAATCACGACGGACCAGCTAGATAGCGCAGTAAGTAAGCGCATCACCCAGTGATTGCGACAGTTAAGCAACTTTTTCAAAGGTTTGGTCATGGGATGGGTGACCAAAAATGACCTCAAGCTCCTCCGTGACTTTGAAAGGCACGCTAAGCCGTTATTTATGGCCTATGATATATCATTGTTTTTGGCTGCATTTTCAGTCGTTAACACCCCACCAATCCGCATTGGGGCCCCTTATTATTTATTTATTATTATTATTAGTTAACGAAAGGCGCCCAATTACATAACTAACTGGTGTATTAGACCGTCTTGTTAAAGATGGCGTTTGGTCCCTAAGTTGCCTGAATTTTTCATGGTTTAGACCAGTCCAACATTGTAGGTCTTCCGGTGATATTTCATTAATATCGTCAAAATTCAATAATGCCCTTCTTTCAAGTGAATACGTGTAGATTTTTACCATGTCCCTGAAGCTGCGAGCATTGAAATCATGATGTTGAGTAGTAACATTCCGTGGAAATTCTTCTACAGTCATGGTGGTTAAGTGTTGCGCACAAATCCGAGCTCGATCAGGTACATAAAAATTAAAGTAACTGAAGAGGTGAGCGTTGGCAGAGTTTGGTATTTGGCGCAATTGTATGTTTCTACAATTGTTTATCATTCATCTGGAAGACGTATTAGCAGCTCGAGCTATTTCTGGTATAGGTATCGAAGATCTAGCAACTGCTTGATTGACAGGCACTGCTGGTCGATCTTCACGCGTAATTGCATAAATTCTTTGCCAGCATGGGTGACATATCGATCGCGTACCATCAAATGGCACCTGCAAATAATAATTATTAAAAATGTTTAATTCTGGAGGACAATTTTTTCATCATATTAAATAAAAATACCACAATCCGGTACTAAAAATAAGATTATGCTATTTTTTTGCTACTTTTAACGACACACCTACCCTGTTCAATTTTCGCCCTTCTTCCCCACGACACTACCAAGGCGCACTACTGGTAGTGTCGTGGGTAATTTTGTTTGCGAAAATTGCTACTATAATAGGTTGAAATTGTGCTTACGCGTGAAAAGAAACATTTCTTGATTGCCCGCTATTTTTTTTGCTGAACAATACGAAGCATTTTGCCCATTTTTGTACCAATGTTTCGCCACGAGCTCTAGCATCACACTGACAACGCGATATCGTTTACTGATGCTATCGGTCACAGTAAGTGGCAGAGGGATAAAGGCGATTATGGCTGTCATTTCGCGTCCAGTGGTTGATTCGTCCAAGGTTTGCATGCTACTTAAGTTGGCTAAATAGGTTAAGCTTCTGATTCACCTACTTTTAAGATCTCCATTTGTACCCTATTTAAAGCAAATAAAGATATTTGTATTTGTATTTGTACTGTTGGAAAAATAATATAGTAGCCAAATCTACTACATTTCAGCAATACAGCGGTAACACTGTCGGAGGAATTTTGATTTTAATAATTTCCATTCCATTTCGGCTTGAATAAAAAAACCCTTCGACTGTGTCCGTAGATCGAATACTTAATAAAGATTGTAAAAACTACGTAGGTTTGCATTAAGGTGGTACCCTGAGCGAAAGTGGCACCGCGATGAATTTTATTTAATATTATAATTCTAATACACAATTTCAATAATGTTTATCGTGGAGATTTTAGGGGACCAGTCTAGTATTTTTAGACGGTATCGTTACATTCCCTAGTAGTAACTGTTAGAAGTAGATAGAAAAACTGCTAAAAGTGGCCGTTTTTGACACATTTGCTATCTACTTCTACGAATGACTACGTAACTACTACCTTCTAAAAATACTAGACCATGGGCTCTAAAATCTCCACGATAAACATTATTAAAATCGTAATCTATTAATAACTTATTAAATAAAAACCTCTGAGGGCGCCACTTTCGGTCATACAACCGCCTTAATAATAGAGTACCGAAAAATCTGTGTCGCAGTTATGTTATGTAATGGAAAATGGGTATGTTAATACTTACCAAATTCCAAATATGCCGTTCCGCAGAGCAAAGTTAATAAACATTTAAACTCAAACATCTTTAAATCTAAGAACTTATATAGCATTTAAAAGGATTTAAACTATTCTTACACATCATAAATCTTCTTCTCCTAATCAAATATGAAAGAAAACTACATGTGGCAAAGAATGCCCCGACCGACCTGTGGTCACACCGTCTTACCACACCAGCGTGACCAGGGGCCGTACCGGCTAACGAATCGATTATCTAAAAGTCTCTTCGCCACTGCTAGTTAGTTAGCGTTCAAGAATATTTTATTTTAAAAATAAAAGGATAATAGAGCTCCTACAACCTACAGAGTATTTTTCTTTTTCAAATATTCCTATTTGTGTATTTAATGGTTTTTAGGGTTCCGTGCCAAAATGCTAAAAAAGGAACCCTTAAGCAGGCCATATACGCTAGGTTATGCATGACGGTTTTAACCGAGCTGCAAAACCTTCATGCAAAACCGAGTTCAATAGAGAGCACACACGTAAGGTTACGCATGACAGTTTTAACCGAGCTGCAAAACCTTCATGCAAGCCGCTCATGCACGCCGCTCGGTTATGCCTGTGGTCAAAAACGTCATGCATAACCTAGCGTGTGTGGTGTGGTTGGCATTGGAGCAATTAAAAAAGAACTGTACCCCCACCCCCGGTATTTGCCCTGTCCCTCAGATTTCTTCACTTATATTTTTGGGATGAATGACTTCTAGCAGAATTAATTCATTTAGATGAAATAAGCATATTATACAGGGTGTCCCAAAACTTTGCCACACGAAGGGAAAGTACCTTAAATATTGAAGGTAGGAAATTGTACTGAAAGAAGACTTCATTTTGTTTTTAAAAATATATGGAACTGCATTCAAAGATTTTTTTTTTAATTGATTGACTGATTCGATACGAATTGATGCAATCCGTAATTATTAAATTTTAAATGTTAAATTTCATGGCCTTCCATTTGTTTAAGATGCAGTGTCACTTAAGAAAAAGTAATCCTTATAAGTAACCCTTTGCTCATCATTGGTGTTGTAAAAATAAATACAAAAATGTTTTCGTTTTTGGTGGGTTCGATTCCTGGTTAAGGCAGGCGATTTTCCAAAAATCATTGAATGCAGTTCCATATATTTTTATAAACAAAATGAAGTCTTCTTTCAGTAAAATTACCCATCTTCAATATTTAAGGCTTTAAAACCATCATGCAAAACCTTCATGCAAAACCTTCATGCAAAACCTTCATGCAAAACCTTCATGCAAAACCGTCATGCATAACGCTAGGTTATGCATGACGGTTTTGACCACAGGCATAACCGAGCGGCTTCCCTTAATATACAACAACAACAAAATTTTTTTTCATCAAAAATCAGTAATTACTTAGGCCAATTAAACATTTACTTATTATGAGTAAAATAATAATTTACTCGGTTAGTTTATAAGAGATATAGAAGATTTTTCGTATCAAGAATATATTTACTTGACTGTACAAAAACGGTGTATTAAATGAAACAACACGTGTCTTGGAATAAATGTATTATTCTTGTAACAACTAAATATTTTTATTAAGAGTTTTTTTTTTCTATGACGAAGAAATTATTGTCTAGCGTCTATTGGGAGAGGATCATTTCCTTAGATTCAATAAATATGTCTTGAGCTAAAGCCAACGAAATAAGAACTAAGGAAGCCTAATTCCTAACAAATATTGCTTAAAAAATGGCACCTTCACCATACTCTGCAACACAAAAGGCCGCAAACTCAAAAATAAACAAGCAAAAACAAACCTTATTACAATGCACGCATAATCGGTATTAGGTTGTATTCTGACGCATATACTGTTTTCTATTGGCTGGGGTTTGTACGCAGATCAAACATGGTTGGATATTTGGCTCGCGTCGTGTCACTGATTGGGCCGTTGTCATGCCTATGTCATTGAAGCAAGGACGGTGTAATGTAGAATCCAGTCAGTACACCGAACCTACTACGGGCACTACGGCCGGCGGCGGGTGGTATCATTTAATTATTTTATGAAATTTGATGGCTAGTACATTATTATTAGTTAGGTATAATGTTTGTTTTATTAGGTAGATAGACAACTTGGTAAAGACCGATCGAATACGCTGGCTGCAAGTCGTCTGTAATTAGTCGCTCTGGAAAACTAAAGGAGACCTATGTCAGCAGTAGACGTCTTTCGGCTGTGATGATTTTATTGTTAGGTATATTATTTTATAAAAAATATAAAATGATGATATTGATGAATGATGATCATATATTTTGTTACAAATAGGTAAGATACTTCATTTCAAGAAGGATTTAAATTAGGTAAGCTATTGAAATAAAATAGGTAAGCTTAATAAAAGACAATGTATTCTAGATAGATATTGTTTCAAACATGTAAGTACCTACCTACATATCATATTATGTAGATAATTAACATATTTGTACGAGCAACGTCTTAATATGTACTCTAGAGGTGTGGTGTGACTGATAAAGAACAACGTATTAATACGTCGTTTTATTTTTATTTTTCACTTATAAAAGCAATAAAAATTTTGAACCTACCTATTTGGTTAAGTACCTACCTATTTTTAAGCTTTGATGGTTTATAAATTGGTAGGTAGGTAAATAATTGGTCAGATTGTAAGAACTTGATTCTTAAAAATTTACTTTACCGAGATTACCCCTTTTTGAGGTAACGTAATAACGTTGTCAAAAATCATCCAACGTTAGCGGCGTTAGTGCTCTCACAAGCGGTCCGAATCAATGCCTAGTACCTATCGTGAGCACTATTGGCGTGAATCGGAACGCGGCCTGTGTCTCAGCCCCCTAGCATGACCACCGAAACACGATATGATATGGCGATTCCTAATGGGAGAGTTTTATACTTGTTTAAAAATGTGTGATAGCAGTGAATGTGAAGATTTGACTGCCCCACAAAGCGACTGAACACTTGTTGCATAATAGCGACCATAGTTTGTATTTATACGCTCATAGATATTTCTAAATAACGGAAAATATTTTACTTACCAATGATATGATATGTCCGTATTTTTTTTGCTGCCTTCTGTTGGTCTTTTACACCACTTGACCACACATGACGTCATTTTTTACCACTTTTATGCTAATTTTTTTGTAAGAACGCTAATGACTGTCACCGAGCGCTTGGCAGACATGACTAAATAGTGCTTCGGTTGTACTTTTTTAGCCCCGCCCACTCGGTTGTAGTTTGCGGGGTGCTATTTTTTGAGCAGAATTACATTTCCATAGTTCTTATTTCGTTGGCTAAAGCAATGTCTTTTTTTAAGAAATCTGTTTTTACCGTGTGTATTGTCCATTGCGGAAAACTTCTGCAAGAGTCAGTTATGGGACGAATGATCAAAAATTTAGTATCTCGAGTTCTTCCGTGCTTCGGAAGGCTTCTTAAGCCGTTGGTCCTAGCTGCATTAGCAGTCGTTAACACCCACCAATCTGAATTCGGCCTGTGTGGTGGTATAGCCCATCCTTCTTCCACCCATAAGGAAGGCCAGTGGCCTGTGCCTCGTAGTGGAGCATTAAAAATGGCTGATGTCGGGAGGACCCCCATTCTTACCCAATCAAAGGGCATTAGGCCATTAAACCTCCCTCTCTCTCCAAGTCCCAAGGAGGTTATTTTCATGTAGCATCACGCCATAGACACGTAGAAGACACTTGGTCATGACCCTGAAACCCACTTCTCAGTGTATTTATAAGTGCTATAAATAAAAACGCCATATTTATTCAGGGCTTCCAAGTGCTGTCAACACGTTAAGACTAATCTATTAACAGATGATACATGAAAGGTTATAATAATAGACATGCAAGTTCTGTTATGAGCGCTAGCGCACAATTAATTTTCAATTGTCTGGAATACAAATCTCCTAATTCCACTAGGATCCAAAGACAAGGCTCCACCGGTGGATATATTGAGTTTTTCCCTTTTTAATCCACTACCGGTGAGATACAGGTATTAGGTATATTCACTTCTCAAGCTTGTGAAGGATTAAACAATTAAAAAAAATTTTTTTGTTAAATTTTAATTTCAGAACGTCTAAAAAATTCATCGCTTGAGGGTAGACTCACGGGCAGCTTCAGTCCCCCGTGACCACGGCAGCTGCAAAGTTGCCGAAACGTCGGGAAAACCAAAAATCAAACCAAATACAAACTAATTACCAAAGTACTTTCAATACAACCGGGCTAGTATCCGTTAAAAATTGTTTTATTTCACGTTTTATTTCAGGTATTAGGTATTTAAAAAAAATAATAATAAAATACTTGCTTGATTAAAGAAAAATAAAACCGGTCAAGAGCGAGTCGGACTTGCGCACCGAGGGTTCCGTACCATCATAATTGCACCATCAAACCACACTGCAGAGTAGAATAATAAAATTAGTATTGCAGTTTTAGGTCAGCGCCATCTTTTGACCGATAGTGGAACTAATGTTAACTTTTTTAGAAATTTGATAATTTCTAAAAAAGTGTGCTATATTGAGACATCGTTTTATTTTTCGTATAATCTTTATATAAACTGCTACTAAATAGAATTATTTCAGATTTTTCTCTTTGCAAACTTATTTATTTATTATTATAAGTACAGCCACATGGCAAACATTAACACATCGATTACAACATAATTAAAATAATTTCTGATGCATGCCACAATAACGGCGTACATAGCATTCCCAATTGAATATTAGTCACAGAAACAAATAGGTAATCAAAGCACTAAAATAATATTTGTAAGTCAGTAGGTAAATAACATTTTATAATAATTTCTAAAATCAAGATAAAACAGTAAATTTTTAAATTAGATTAAAATGCATTGAATAAATTTAATTGACTTATAATGAATCGATAAAATTAGATTGGATTGATTTAATATGAAATATAATTAAAAATAAAAATAAAATGAAAATTGATTTGATTAAATTGATTGGAATTTAATAAAATGCATTAAAATAAGTAAAGTAAAGTAAAAATAAGTAAAATAGGTATGAAATAAGTAAAGTATTATATGGAAAAAACTGCTGTATTTTACGTTTAAAGGTGGTCAAGCTGTCTCCAAATATATCAAGATCTAAAATTTTATTACTCAACAAATTATAATCGTTACAAATTCGTACCAAAGGCGACTGCCTACCCAGATTAGTTCTAGCATATGGTGCACTAAAAGTCGCAAGCTGGCGGTGCCTAGGATATCTATAGGGCACAGACAATGACATACGTGATAAAAAGTGACTGCATTGCATAAGCCCATTTACAATTTTATGAGCGAAAGACATATCCAACAAACGACGGCGATCGCGAAGGCTGACAAGTTTTAATTTGGATAGTCGTTGGGCGTATGGTTGTCTGTGGGAGAATCCATTACTGCAAAAAGCAAGGTCCCGAGTGAAAGCCCGCTGTATGGTTTCGACTCTCTGCGAATGAACGCTGTAGAAAGGGCTCCAAACACAAGAGGCAAATTCGAGATGGCTACGTACTAACGCATTATACAGTAGGATCTTGGTGTTTAGATTAGTGAAGTATTTGATGTTACGTTTGATGAAGCCTAGCATTTGAGCAGCTTTTGTAACTGTTTCATCTATATGTGAGTCAAACTTCAATTTACTATCAATAATAACGCCAAGATGATCTCTCTGATCGTATCTACTTGAGCAAGTTTTACGCCACCAATCTCGTAGCTCGTCTGCAGAGGTCTTCTCTTTCTCGAGTATTTAATGTGGTAACACTTTTCAATACTAAGCACCATGCAGTTGGCCACACACCAGTCTCCTATTCTATTAAGATCATCTTGAACAATTTGACTATCACGAAGCAATTTTATTGTTCGATATATTTTCAAATCGTCAGCAAATAGTGAAATTCGACAATTTTTTATGCTAGCAGTTATGTCATTAATGAAAATCTGGAAAAGTAATGGACCCAAGTGTGAACCTTGGGGTACCCCTGACTCAGCAAAATACCCGTCAGAGTGGTAACCATCAACAACTACTGTTTGTGGTCTTTTTTGCAGGTACGATTTAAACCATTTAAGCAAAGGCCCCCCTATTCCTAGAGCATCTAGTTTCCTTATAAGAAGACAGTGGTTGACCCTGTCAAAAGCATTTTTGAAGTCCGTATAGACTGCGTCAACTTCCAAGCCCTTGTCAACTTCCTCTGATAACTCAGATACGAACGGAACCAGATTAGTAAGGACGGAACGACCGGATACAAAGCCATGCTGATGGTCTGTTATGGATTGTTTAATTAAACTGGCAATAGAGGGATATAAAAGGGCCTCAAAAATCTTGGCTAAGCAACAAAGTATCGATATAGGTCGATAATTACCCACAGAGGCACGATTTCCTTTCTTGAAGACTGGTACGACGCGAGCCTTCTTCCATTCTGTGGGAAAAAAGCCATCTTCAAGAGGTTTGTTAAAAATGATGGTTAAAGGCAGGACCAAACCAGCCATGCAACGTTTTATAAATAATGGGGAAATTGAATCAGGTCCGGCACCTTTAGTAATATCTAGCTTTTTTATTATTTTCACAACCTCTGATTCAGTAAACTTCAATCTAGTCAAACAGCCATTTCTAGGGACAGACGACTCAGGAGAATCAGTGCAATCAGGAGAGTACATTAACGAAAAATGTCGAGCAAATAAGTTTACAATATCTGGTCCAGATTCAGCCACTGTATCACCCAAATGCATTTTTTCAGGTATAGCGGAATGACTACCACGCCTGCCTTTAATAAAGTTCCAGAAAACCTTTGGGTTATTAGGAATATTACTTTCGATTGTGTTCAGATAATCTCTATAGCATTTAGTTTGCAGCTTATGACCACGACTCCGAAGCAGGTGAAATTCAATCTCGTCTCTAGGGTTGGAATATTTCAAGAATCTCCTACGTTTTTTACTTTTCTCTGTCAAAAACTTAATAAGACCACGACTAAACTAGACTTTATTGCTAGGTTTGTGTAATACATGTTTTGGCACGAATTTGTCTCTTATTTCGTATAAAGCATATGACTTTGACATTCTCCTTGGCGTTCTACGTTCTCTAAACATATCTCCAGCTGCAATTGATTGGTTTCAAAGTTACCTGCTAGGGCGACGGCAGCGCATCCGCGTTGGAGATTCATTCTCCGGGTGGTGCGATATCAAGGCCGGAGTTCCTCAGGGTGGCGTCTTATCTCCACTTCTATTTTCTATCTTTATAAATTCTATCACACTTCCCATTTCTAGTTCCTATCACCTTTATGCCGATGATCTGCAGATTTACACTCAAGCACCATTAGCGCAACTTTCACAGGCAATTGCTACCACCAACTCAGATCTTGCGCAAATCGAGTGCTGGAGTAAATCCTTTGGCCTGACCGTTAACCCGGCTAAGACGCAGTGCATTGTAATTGGCAGTCGCTATTTCATTTCGAGGATCGATTTTGGACAGTTTCCGGGTGTGTCTTTCGGCGGCACAATCATACCTTTCTCGAGTACTGTCAGGAACCTTGGTGTTATTCTTGACCAACATCTGTCGTGGAAACCACATGTAGAAGCAATGAGGAAAAAGGTGTTCGCTGCTTATAATTCACTCAACCGACTACGCAATTTTTTGCCGACCTGTACCAAAGTCACTCTGGCACAATCTCTCTTACTTTCTATAATTGACTACGCTGATGTCTGCTACACTGACCTGACGGAGGAGCTACTTGGCAAATTAGAGCGTCTGCAGAATGTATGTATCCGATTCATTTATAATCTTCGTAAATTTGACCACGTGTCCCATTTCCGTAACAAACTTAACTGGCTCCCTATTCGCCGGCGCAGGGACTTACACACTCTCAAACTCAAACATACAATATATAATATTAAATACCTCTGTACTACCTGTATTTGCAAATAAATTGAATTGAATTGAATTGAATTGAAACTCCTTTACTCGATTCTTTTCCTACCTACTACCCCGCCTTATCTTAAAACTCGTTTCTCTTTTTGTTCTTCATCTTCACATTGTACTTTGCGTTCCTCCTCAAATCTTACACTAAACATGCCTAAGCACTCTACCGACTTTGTTTCATACTCCTTCTTTGTCCATGCTGTCCGTTTATGGAACGCCCTTCCTGAGGGTATCAGAAAGGCTCAGACTCTGAGATCCTTTGGCGATCAAGTCAGAACTCATTTCCTTTCCTCTGCTCATAATATATAATATTTTATTATCTAATTCTCTTTTCTATCTGTACTTATCCTCTAACATATATTCATTATCTATATTTATCCTCTACCATGCACCCATTCCCCTTTCTCCTATTTATTTTTTTCTCTTTCACCCAAGGTTGCCTGGAAGAGATTGCTATGTAGCAATAAGGCCGCCTATTGTATGTTTTCTTTTTGTCTTTTTCTTCTGTGTGTATTATGTTTTGTCGTGTGCAATAAAGTCTTTATTATTATTATTATTATTATTAAAGCATCATAAAATGACGAAACTATTTCATCTAAACTTGTACATTTCAAGAACCGCAATTGCCAGTCGATTGCTTTCAAGCTACATTTAATGTTTGGATAGTCAGCCTTATAGTAATTAAATGCCAAATATTTTTTTGGTTTCAAAGAGCATTGGTCAAAGTAAGGAATGTTCAACTGTATGCAAGGATTAATTTCATACATTTTGCTTAATACATCTAAGGGTTTCGTTACATATGCATTAGGTATGTTACATAAGACTAAATCTAGGAAACGATTATCACAATTACAAATATTATTGAATTGGTGCAGATTATTAGCTGACATGAAATCTACAAAGGTGAAGCCCAAATTGGATCCATAATTTGACGGAGACATATAATTACAATAATCATCGCCAGGACTCCAATTAATGAAACCAAGGTTGAAATCTCCGATTATTATTAAATTATCAGTTTGGCTCATAGCAAGTTCAACGTTCTCTAGAAACTGCTTTAAGGTCTCCAATTTCACTGGAGGCGGCAGGTATACTACACATAGTGTTAGCATTTCAACTGATCGGTTTATTTCAAATTGTAAGTTTACCCAAACACATTCAATATCATCTTCCAGATTTTCGATGCGAGTGGAAGCGATTTCACGCGAAACAGCCAACAGTACTCCGCCCCCATCTTTTTTGGTGTCCTTAGAGCATATACGATCTCTACGATAAACAATATACCTATCATCTATAATTTCGTTCGATGAAATGTTCGAGTTGAGCCACGTTTCAGTCAAAGCTATCAGTTTATAGTTAGAAGTAACAATATTGGTATATAAATCATGGGTTTTCGTACAAAGGCCCTGAACATTCTGATAATACAAGTCCAACATTTTAGAATTTAAACATTGTTACATTGATTATACAACACTACATGAAATGTCAAACCATCAATTTTAAACTTTCAGGAGATTTTATAAGTAAGCCTTGACTGGTTTCATCCTTCCGAACATATATTCGCCCATTAATGATCCAGACAAATTTGTACATCATTTCCTTTGCCTTCTTACAGCAGCATGTAGGGTCTTATGCGATGGTGTGAGGTGTTTGGTCACAAATACAGGTACTCGAGGTCCCCCAATACCGAGATGATGCGAGGCTAACTTTTCCAGAGCGTTTTTTTTATAGAACTTCGAAACAGCCGCAAGCACAAAATCACGCTGGCGGGAGTTCCGCAGCTTAACCACCACTGCTCTGGGACGATTGCTGTCCTTTTGCAACTTGGCCACTCTAGTAACGTGATGAATATCCTCAGCAGTCAAGGGATTTTCCACGACCTTCGCGAGCTGGATTACGGTATCTACCAGATTTTCAGCCCTGTGTTCAGGTATTCCATTAATCTCGATATTGCTTTCCCTCATATGTAGCTCAATAGTGTGAAGCCTATGCGTGAGGTCTGCGACTGATGACTTAAGTGTCTCATTTTCTGATTGTAGTTGAACAATAACAGCGGTCTTCTCATTTAAGGCCGATCTCATTTCTTCAAATTGAGTATTTATAAAATTCATCGATTCACGAACGCATAATACTTGTTCATTAATAACTTTCAATTCAGATGTGACCAGGTTCTTTATGGCTAGTTGAAGTGTTGAGTTTAATTCTTGCTGGATTATACTTCTTAAAGTCTCTTCAGATATACAACCATGTTTGTCCACTGGTTTTGGAGTTGTTTCAGTTGGCTTTGCTCGGATAGTCACGTTGGAATACCCGGGAGATTCCTGCTCGGGGCTTTTAAAGTCTTCGTTTGCAGCAGTAAAAGATGGGCGTATAGGCGTATTAGTATTGCCAGTTTTCGGTGCTTTGCTCCGGCATTCAGAACATTTCCAACTAGCCTTCTGGCTCGCCTCCATTATCGCAAAGCGCTTAAATCCGACTTTAGCACAATCAACATCATATTTCGACTTGCAAACACAGCACATCAGGTATTCATTTTTCCTTGTTATTGGGTTGTGACAGCCTGAATACGTAACACGAGGTGCCATTATAATGTAGGTAAAAAGTCAAGTAATGATAAATAATTCCTATTTAAATGATAAAATTAAATGATAAATAAGTCCCCAAAATAAAAATAAAACAACAATTAAAAAAAAACTTAGTCCGAAAAACCATCCAAGTTCCACAATAAACCAAATAAACTTTTCTAAAATTAAACTGTTCAAAAAGATATTAAAAAAAAATATCAGCAGCCAAAGATACTTCCGACAAACAAAATAAAAAAAATATTCAAAAAAAAAGTTTGCACACACTGAGTTTCGAACTCTCGATCTTTGTAGCTACGACGTTGTTCTCAGTGAGACAGCGTTACCGTTACACCAACAGTCGCTTAGATGAAGTGGCAAAATTATTAGTCTATTGGAACAGTCTGCGATTTTTGTAATTGAGTGACGTCAGTTCAACATTTCTTTCTTTCGGAACACCGGCCACAGTTTTTTGACACAGTATTTGGTCACAGTGAATTCACAAATGTTTGACTTTTTGGACGAATTTACTTCACAACAACACCATTTTCACTGCGAAAGGTTTACTGATAAGTCACAAGTACTTTTAGTCTCAATACAAAAACAAAGTTGAAGCACACTCTTGATGAAGTACGATCTCAATTATAAGACAATATTTTTGCAAGATAACACTTGTGCAAAACACATACCTAAAACCACTGAGTTAAAATAGTTGGGCAAATGTCATCTTAAACTATTCCAAATTTCAAGTTGATACCATTAATAGTTCTCGAGATATCCAGCTGTGACAGACAGACAGACAGAATGAGTCACCATAAGGGTTCCTTTAATAACCTTTTTGGCACGGAACCCTAAAAACCATTAAATACACAAATAGGAATATTTGAAAAAGAAAAATACTCTGTAGGTTGTAGGAGCTCTATTATCCTTTTATTTTTAAAATAAAATATTCTTGAATGCTAACTAACTAACTGTAACTAGAGGGATTTTGCAATGGTTAAGCGATGCTGTTGCCCGTGGTACATAGGGTGTACGTACACTCGTTATCTAGTAACGTGAGCAAATAGTATTAAAATTTAATTAATAAGTAGGTATAGTTTTTGGTATTAATGAAAAAAACCCAGACAGTAATTATTATTGTTTTATCATAAATTATTAGAGTATTTTATCTCTTAACGGAAATTAAATTTTTGATTAGAATTCGATATTTAAGGGCGAAATATTTGCCTTGTGTTTATCTGTTGTTAAGAGTTGGAAGGATGCAGTCTCTAGTTGTACTAATTGTGTTGGCATTGGTGGTGGCGGTGGCGGCGTACGAGGAGCCGTGGAGGTTCTACCACTCCTCGTTCGGCATCGCTGAAGCCGCGCGCATCAAGCAGTCAGAGCAGGCTTTGGACTTCGACGGTAGTAGGATCACTGGTGGTAGCCCTGTTGGTGCTGGTGCTCACCCACACTTGGTAAGGTTATTTCATTTTTTTATTTACAACGGGATAGTTCTTGGCTTTTACCTCACCTGATAGTGACGATAAGGCCGAAGGTGGAAGCGCAGTACACCCGAAATCCTCATCAAGGAATTGGCTTTCTTACCTCTAACTGCCGGAACACAACAATCTTTAAAATGTTGTTATGGCGTCATACTTAGGTAAGATGGTGGTAGCTAGCCAGGCGGGCTTGAATAAGCCCTACCACCAACCAGAGTACAAATTGTACCCCCTCCTGGGAATCGAACCTGCGACCCCTGAGTCTTACACGGGTGGGCGAACCACTAGACCACAGAGGCGGTTAAAAAGCACTCGTGATTCGTAAATCCCATCAAATTTGGAAACGTTCTGTCTATGCTTGTAAAGTGTATTTCCATCATTTGTTAGCGCTATCGCACACAGGCAACTTAGTCTCCCAGCAACTGTTTTATCTCTCACATCAAGTCCACGGGTTTATATGGAAGCGCGCACACGAAGCGACACGGTCGTCTGTCGTCTGCAACTTTTCATACAAATCACGTGAGAGTCAAAAAAGTTGCGGAGACAAAAGTTGCCCGTGTGCGATAGCGCTTACTTTACTATAACTTTAAACTTTGAATTTAGCTTGAACCCTAAAAATTGATTACGAAATTTAAAATTTAATGAGCTATTTAAATAATGTTAGTTGAAAAACTCGCAAAAGTTGCCAGTTTTGAACAGCAGACCCATGGGTATCACGCCACATAAGTTTCAAAACTTTTTTTTTATTCTAAATTTTTCGAGGGTTTTTCTTCAAAACTTTTATTTGTTTCTTTTTCCCATACATTGATTACATAGAATCACCGGACTATTATTTAAATATTGAAATCATCAATTATTTATGTTGAACTATTCTGTGTTCAAGGGTGGTATTGTGATCACGTTGACTTCAGGCCGGCAGTCGGTCTGCGGCTCCTCCCTGCTTACCAACACCCGTTCAGTGACCGCCGCTCACTGCTGGGACGACGGCAACAACCCGGCCACACAGTTCACCCTCGTATGGGCCTCCGCCCTCTTATTTAGCGGCGGCACCCGTATCACTACCCGGACTGTCGCCATGCACCCTAACTGGAACATTTGGACCTTCCAAAACGACGTCGCTGTCATCACCCACAACTTCGTCGGCTTCACCAGTTAGTATATTTTGTATGCACAACGAGATAGCACACCCCAGGCACTCCATACAAGCACCGCGTTTCAACGACCTATTACAGAGACGCTACACAGTGACATTTTTGCACAAGCGCAACTGTGTGCGTGAAGTCTAGGGCTATTGAATGAGCACACGATTCGGCACACGAACTCGCGCGGTGGGGTGAGGTAATTGATTGTGGGGCGGGGTGGAGAGTTTCCTTTCTGTACGGTAGTAAAGTACCGTATATCTATGCTCTAACTGCCGGAACACAACAATATTTAAATTGTTGTAATGATGTCAGACTTAAGTAAGATGGTCGATAGTTATCCAGGCGGACTTGAAATAAGCCCTACCACCAACCAAACAGAGTACTCACCAACCAACTAAAACGAAAAATTAGACCACGGAGGCGGTTAAATCTAGTATCTCGTTACTATCCTGATAAGCAAAAGTTTATATTTTTTAATGTTTAAATAAAATCTGTTTCAAAAGTCATTTCCCATTACTAGCAACGATTTTCACGGATTGACTCATGCTTTTCTTACAGACAACATCAACCGTATCAATCTGGCTACTGGATCTAACAACTACGCTGGACAGTGGGCCGTCGCTGCTGGTTTCGGACGCACCGCAGACAGTAAGGCGACATCAATATTATCATTCCAAAGTTCCTGCTTTACGACATTAAAAGCATATTAAGGACTTTCACATATACAGACACTTTCAGTTCCTTCGCTATTTAGGGTTCCGTACCAAAATGGTAAAAAAGGAACCCTTATGGTGTGACTCAGTCTGTCTGTCTGTCTGTCACAGCTGGATACCTCGAGAACTACTAATGGTATCAACTTGAAATTAGGAATAGTTTAAGATGACATTTACCCAACTATTTTGCAAATAAGAAATAAAAAAAAATATTTTTTTTACAACAGGGACTGAAAAGGGGTCTTAAAAATTTGAAGTGAGGTGACTAGGGCATGTGGGGTATCATATGAAAGAGCGCTGTTTGCACATTTTAAAACATTTTTTCCTTTTTTCTTAGGCCGCATAGTTTTCGACTTATGATGAAAAATGTAAAAAAATACCGTTCCCCCCCCCTTATCTCCGAAGTTTGCAAAGAGAACAATCTGAAATAATTCTATGTTATAGTAGTTTATGTTAAGATTACAGGAAAAATAAAACGATGTCTCAATATAACACACTTTTTTAGAAATTCAAAAAACAAAAATTTTTTAGTTTCACTACCAGTCAACAGATGGCGCTGTCTTAAGAATGCTAACCAAAGAGAAAAAAAATAGTTCCACTATCGGTCAAGAGATGGCGCAACCTAATACTACAATAATAAATTGGGGGCTGGTTCTAATATAATTACCTACTATTTGCCGTACGAATAAACGAAGAATAAGTTCCTACTTAGTAATATAAACAGTTTGCAATGTGGAGTGGCTGAAACGTTTTTCAGTCACCATAAGCAGCTGTGGTTAAAATTTGTAAATTAACTGTCCGCCTGTTCGCCCTTCCACCTGTCTACCGTTTATCCTACTTTTTTAAAGACTGTACTAAAGTAACATATCCAAATATATTTATGATTGTACGGAACCTTCGGTGCGTGAGTCCGACTCGCTCTTGACCGGTTTTATTTTACTCTACAATCTGCACATAAGCAAGATCTAATAAATAACCCAAAATTATTAAATCCATGATAGTATTTTATCCTTTCAGATGTTGGTATCACCAATAATCAGGACAAGAGGCAAGTAAACGTGCAGGTCATCACCAACGCCGTGTGCGCCAACGCCTTCGGTGGCTTCGTTGTCGCGTCGACCCTCTGCACGGCGGCCACCAGCAGCGGTGGCAGCCCTTGCCCCGGAGACTCTGGTGGACCTCTTGCCATCGGCAGTGGAAACAACCGCCAACTTGTGAGTACTATTGTACTGCGAAGTTTCCACTATTTATGACTCTTACAAAAAGCTCGAATTATGTTTGATATAAGTGTATATTCTGACTCCTTGCTTTGCTGATTTTGTAACACAACGCAAATGTCGGCGAACATTCAACAGATTCAACTACTTGTATAGGCGTGGCATGCGTGCAGGCAGGTAATACAATATATTGTATTAATTGTGGATACAACGAGGATTTGACAATCCCTTGGTCAGTAACTATTTATTTAATCTGTGATATGGTGCACCAAAGGCGCCAGTTTTCTGGTAGGGATATGCTACGCTATGGACGAGTCTTTTTTTATTTTTTATTGGTAACTGGGCGGGCATTTGACCATAATCTTGTTTGTTAAACAGGATGTGGTCTAAGGTGTGCATTTGCCCAGGAAATGTCTATTCTCTCTTGCCTTGAAAAGACCAAGGTTGTAACTATCGGGGATCACAATGAACAGGCAGCGCATTCCATTCTTTATTTTATTTAATCTTTATTGCATATGTATAAACTACAGCAAATGGCGGACTTAATGCTAAAAAGGCATTCTCTCCCAGTCAATCAGAGAGGATGTGATAGTTAAAATGTGCAGGCAATAAAGCGAATTGATAAATATGAATAATAATAATATTCAAATTATATATAAGTACTATAACATAGATTAAATATATATTATAATATAAATACATATATATACATACATATGCAATCTTTAGCAGTTCGTATAAGAAATGTACTCGCAAAGCGCTTGGTATGGACCCTTAAAGTATCTACTATGTAAGGTTACCTGCGTAACCTATGTAATGCTTACCTGCGTCTGGTACCCCGATGGTGGAAAGGGGCTGGAGGAACAAGGTCGTGTAGTTCCTAAAACGTAGTGATTACTAGCTCAGTGGTAGTTCCCTCGCACACACTCCAAAGTGTGTTTTATAAAAAACCAATTAACAAGCAACTTTGCGACGGTGACTAAGGCTCTGAAGTTCTACCGTGGCCAATGTTGAGTTACCGATGAGCACGGTTTTCAGTCATGGATGTTTCAATTCTTTTGCATCTAGCCATTATTAATTTCGTATGCTAATCATTATTCTATTTCGCAGATCGGTATCGTATCCTTTGGATCAGCCCACGGCTGCACCCGGGGCTTCCCCGCCGGCTACGCCCGCGTCACATCTTTCGCTTCCTGGATCCAAGGGAGGCTGTGAACTACTAACATTGCTTTGGTTTAGACTCTTGATGTTGAAATAAAAGTTTACATATTGTTAAAAAAATTTATGATGTTACTTTTCACCATATGCCATATCGTGATTAAGAGCTTATGCCATCTTTCAAACTTTCTTTTTCATAAGCGTGCGTCATTCCACACATCACACTGGTGTGGTGTGGTAAGACGGTGTGACCACGGGTCGGTCAGGGCATTTTCTGCCACAAGTGCAATAAATGCAAGTGCAAGTGTAATAAATGCAATCGGGCATCACAGTACCCACTTAGATTCAGGAACCTCCACGGTGCATGTGTACACGTGTGCAAACCTGCCCCCCTACAACGACTATCAAAAGTAATATCGAAGCGATCTTGTGATTGAGATGGCTCTATACGCGATGTATAGCTCTGTCTCTATAACAACATCACTTAGATGTTGCTATAAGAGCTGCGAACGCAAACACAAAAGGGGCAAGTAAAGTTTGTAATAGCGTCCACAAGTTCGCGGAGCACTAGGTATGCGAACCTAGGTGGGTACCCAGTACCCACCATTACCGACCGCGCTCCTGCACCAAAAACAAAATTGTTTATCTTATCCTGTGCTGGCAAGTGCTGCAACAGTGCGCCGCCATAGTGTGTACGTGAGCGAACACGTATGCAAACGTGGTTCACACACGTACACGCTATAATAGTCAAAGTGAAAATAAAATTTTTGCTATTTTTGCCGAGAAACACGGAGGTTCGCTAACCTAAGTGAGTCACCCAAAGGGAGCAATTGACCATCAGCCATTTTTAATGTCCCCAATGCCTTCCTTATCGGTGGATAAGGAGGATGGCGTCATAACATAACTCACCACGCGGGCCCAATGCGGATTGGTGGGTGTTAAAGACTGCAAATGCATAGGACCAACGGCTTAACGTGCCTTCCGACGTACGGAGGAGCTCGAGATAATAAATTTTTGGTCACCCATCCCATGGCCGACCCTTGCGAAAGATGCTTAACCTCCACAATCGCAGGGCCAGGCGCTAAACCACTGCGCCATCAAGCTCCTCGAAGGAAGCGATTAGAAATTTGCAATAGCGTCCACACCACAGGTTTCCGGCGCACGAGGTTCGCAAACCTAAGTGGGTTTTTGCGCAGGGAATCAAGACAGTAATCACAATTTCTGCAATATCGGGAGACATATAGACCGAACAGACTACAAACTAGACAGGGCAGAGACCTATAAAGTTGGCTGCGATCCAGCCAGCTGCACTTCAATATACCCAAACATTTTATTAATTGGTGACTCAAGCAGGGATTTGGCGCATATGCGGGTTGTTTTGAAAAAATGAAATTTTTTGTCGTTAAATACGAATGCGAATAGAAGATCAAAGAATGGATTAAGTATTAGGTAGTTACTAGGTGTGTCTTGACAAACGTTTTTCCGTTCCTATGGCGCTTTTAACAGAGGCATGCCTCATTGCATTACACTTGCTTCTCAAAAAAAAACGACTTTGTACAGAAATTTGAAAGGCAAGCGCACGGTTTGGAGGCAATATTGCATGCGTTTGACAAGTTGAATTGAAGGTTGAAGCGACTTGGTGAAGACGAACGAAAATAGGAATAATTGTTATGTTCGTCTACAGTAAAAATTGTCAATATGCCTGATTCGTGAATTAGGTTATAAAAGGTAGTGTACCTACATACCCGCGTCCAAGACAATAAATATAAGGAAAACTTGAAACGAGATAAATAGTAGAGTCAAATTAATCTAGGACACACAGACACAGCACATTAATTAATTAACCACATTATTAAACTAAATAGAGGAATAACAGAAAAACACATTTTTGGAGAGCGAGCTAGATAGCTTACAAGCTTTCACAAAATGATTCAATCAAACGAGTAATTAAGACTTGAAGAATTGAGTTGTAGGTAGAGTTCCAGAGCTCGAAGGCAGGTAATGGCATGTAAAGGTTGGTTTACATTGTCTTAGTATTTAGTAGAGTGCTTAGTAGCGTGCGAGTAGATTCGAATGCGAGTGCTTTAGTAGTTTTGGTGCCTTTCCAGTAACCGTTTACACGCTTCCAGTAGAGTGTCATTTTCGCCATACCTAATACCTATTATTTAATTCAATTACACGTCACGCGTTCACCGGCAAATGCACTCTACTAAAGACGCTACTAAAATGTGGATTTACATGCTTCCAGTGCGAGTGCGAGTAAAATATCGCGCGGGGGGGTGAGCGGGCGCGCAGGGGGTGCTACTGGAAAACGAGTAGAAAGGCTACTAGAACGTTACTCTCTTTAGTCATAAGACGACCGTTTACATGTTTCCACTAAAGAACTCTCCTAAAGCACTCTACTAAAGACTAAGATAATGTAAACCAGCCTTAATGGGATGGGATATTGCACATATGTCGTTTAGGGCAATCATGGTTGCGCCAAAGACTCGCCATTGGAAAAATAAAACCGGTCAAGAGCGAGTTGGACTCGCGCACCGAGGGTTCCGTATAGGGTTACCATCTGACCGGATAAATCCGGTCTAGACCGGATTTTAAGGGCTCAGACCGGACTCCGCCCGGATTTCATTCGAGACCGGATTTTCCTAAATCAAAATCACTACACCATAATTGATTGTAATGATTTTGTCTAAACCATCATCGCCGGACAGCTCGGAGCGCGTGGCGCGCTACGCACGCCGCGACTAGGCTCTATAGATGGGTAGTTTCCTGAAAGTTGCCCATAATTTTCTTTTAAAAAAACCATCCACTTATGTAAAATTTTACAAAAAGAAACGTGTTGTGCGTGCCTAATGTAAATAACCTATTTTATTTTTAAATTTGAATCTAAGACCGGACTTTTGTCCAAAAATCAGGATTTTCCACCTTTTGTGACTGGATTTCCGAATTTTGGTCCTGGTAACCCTAGTTCCGTACCATCTTAATTGCACCATTAAACCACACTGCAGAGTAGAATAATAAAATTAGCATTGCAGTTTCAGCAGGTCAGCGCTTTTAGGTTAGCGCCATCTCTTGATCGATAGTGAAACTAATGTTAACTTTTTTAGAAATTTGATAATTTCTAAAAAAGTGTGCTATATTGAGGTGATTGAGACATCGTTTTATTTTTCCTGTAATCTTTATACAAACTGCTATCACATAGATTTATTTCAGATTTTTCTCTTTGCAAACTTCGGAGATAAGGTAATCGGAATGAGTGACTCTTTGCAAACATCGGATTCTACCTGAGGCAAGAATGGTATTTTTTTTACATTTTTCATCATAAGTCGAAAACTATGCGGTCTAGAAAAAAAGAAAAAATGACTGAAAACGTGCAAACGGCGCTCTTTCATATGATACCCCACATGCCCTAGTAGCCCCACTTCAAATTTTTAAGACCCTTTTTCAGGCCCTATTGTAAAAAAGGAAATTTATTTTTTTATTTATTTCTTATTAGCAAAATAGTTGGGCAAATGTCATCTTAAACTATTCCAAATTTCAAGTTGATACCATTAGTAGTTCTCAAGATATCCAGCTGTGACAGACAGACAGACAGACTGAGTCACACCATAAGGGTTCCTTTTTTACCATTTAGGTACGGAACCCTAAAAATGCAAGATACATACGTGGTTATCTGCAGGTGAAAATTGGACCAGTGCAACAAACTATATCTGGCGCCTTCAAAACATTGATAAACTCGCGGTCGATGTAACCGATTGTAACCGTACCGTGTTTTACAAAGATAAACGCAACTTGTTGGCAAACAATCGCTTCCTGTCTCGTCAACCTTACCGGCTGGCCACGCGAAACGACGATAGGCGAAGCGACAGGCGAAGCGACGACACTACGACGAACGAAAAGGGTTTAATCTAAGCAGTTCAAAAAATGAAAGGGCAGCACCGCTGTGTTAGGAGACCTGTCAAATATAGGCTTCGAGAAGTTCCAAAAGTATCTAATCGGGCAGCGACACTGTGTCTGAAGACCTGTAAAAGGACCATGCAACGTCAAGTACACAACATAATTTAGCAACGATTTCACACTATCACTTAATTTATCGGTACCAAAAAAATTCTGTAGATAGTGTGATAGTAGATTATAGTACTCAGTTATGTGATTGACAGAAACACGATAGCTAAAACTTTTCTCGATAGAAAAAGATATCGTAAAGTGAAGATTTCTTCCAGGGTTGTACTGTACGCCCCCAAGGCTTCATTCATTCTCTCTTCATCGCGCGCTCGATTTTGCTCACCGCATAGCGATTAATTCACAATACGCGGCATCACACGCCAATTCACTCGGTCGCGTCGCCGTTCGCCGCATCGCGTGGCCAGTGTCGTTACCGTTTCCTAATTTATTTCGGGCTTATGGCGTATTACCACCATTCATACCATTAAACAACGACTTGTTTGGCCTTCGTAACATTGTTGGAATCAGAAGGTCTAGGAAAGATCCTATTACACAATATGATACTATTGTATGAAGGGCCTGAAAGAACGTGACTGTGGAGTTATGATGAATGGGACACAAATCAAGTGCCTTCTCTACGCTGACGACCAAGTTATACTTGTGTCTTCTGCGCAAGAGTTGCAGGAAATGATGTCTGTTATGAATGATGATTTTGTGAGAAAAGGGATGAAAATGAATTTAGCTAAGACGAAAGTGATGATGTTTGAGAGAAGTGAAGAAATGACTGACTGTACGGTAATGATAGGCGGCGCAAAAGTGGAACTAGTCCGTGAGTTTGTATACCTGGGAAGTTTGTTCATAAGGGACGGAAAGAGTGAGGAAGACATAGAAAGACGAGTGAAGAAAGGAAATGCGGTGAATGGTGCTATACACCCGATTATGTGTAGCCAAATCGTACCTGCAAAGGTGCGAATGGCTATTCATAACGGACTGAGTGCTGGTGCCAACACTGATGTATGGAAGTGAATCTTGGGTATGGCAGAAGAAGAATGAAAGCAGAATAAATACGGTAGAGATCCGATCGTTGAGAAAAATATGTTGAATATTATCTCTAGCAGACGATTTAAGTATTTAATATTGTAATATAAGATTAATCGGAATTGTTTTATTTATACGGAGGGATTAAATAAATGCCACTCTAACCAGGGGGCTAATTGTCTAATTTCAAAATCTTATTTGACAGATGGATGTGAGACATTGCTACATTTCTTCGGTAAGTTTTTATTTGTGCCAAAAATAAGTATCAATGTATCACATGTTGAAAGCGATTGCGATGGATTCAGAAATTAGACAATAGATAGGTTGGTTAAAAGAATCTGAAAAACAGGGTTTTGATCTCCAGACAGACAAAGTGATCCTTTAAGGCAGTTTAAGGGGCCGAACAACGCTGGAGGCAATTTTCATATTAAAAATTATCGTAATTATTGTCAATTTTATAGTTTTTAATTAATAACTACTAATCTATTTCTTATTTTGGAAAACTGACAATTACAAAACTAGAGAGCTAGTTAAGGTTTCTTTTTATTTTAGTTTTAAGATTATATGTTTATTATTGGTTGGCACATCAGTGAAAAACTACTTTTTTTTTGGGACCAAGAAATCAAGTAATACTTTATGAAATCTTTGTACAAAAATGTGTTTGCGTTCTACGGCCCCTTAAGGGTTCATCTATTCTTTGTTTTTAAAGAAATTATTGACATAATAAATTCGACTAATTAAATAAGAATTGTTATCAACAAATAGGAACAGTTTATAAAATATTCCTGTATTGTATTGTATGATTAATGTTGACCCCACTGTACAACTATGTGAAGACAAATGTATGTTTAGAGTTAGTTTACATAAAACAATTAATAATTGTATACAATTTGAATAGCCTGTTGATACAACTATGAACGGTAATGGATAAACTGTATTGATTGATGTGTCGTCTTGGTCAGTCAATGTATGGTCAACCTTCTGCATGAAGTAGTCATGCATAAAGGTTTTGGAAGGTTAAATTCTTTTTTTTTAATTAGTGTCATGTTGTTATGACGATAAATGTTGTTTTTGTCAATTTTGATAGGTACAACTAGTAATAAATTGTTTTGTCTGGTCAATACAAAACTAATGAGTAGGTACAGAGCTTGTGACTTCACTTTAGCATCAATAATCTAAAAGTCTAATTATGAAAAAATAAAGATTAACCATTGGTACTTAATTGGATTGTTTACTTGATTTTTAATTTGCAGAAGTTTTCTGACATCAGCATCTAAACATTAATAGTTATCACACTTTTTCAGCAATATGGTGCACTATTCATATGGCATTATGTTTTTTTAATGTTTTATATGTCTTAAAAACTAAAGACGTAACCCACACAGTAAAAGTACTGAAATGGTAGTGGACAGGACAACAGTGAGAGGCAGAGATAAATGGAGCAAAACGATGATGTACTGGTGCCCAAGAAACGCCAAAAGGAAACGTGGAAGACTACACAAAAGATGGGCTGACGAGATAAGGGCCATAGCGGGTTCAACTTGGACCAGAGAGGCCGTAGAAAGGATATCGTGGCGCCAAATGGAGGAGACCTTTGCCAATGGACAAACAGACTAACAAACAACTGCTAATTACAATTAACTTTATATTTTAATATGACGCAAACAGTCTGCAAAAGGGGTTTATTATTTATATTTTTTATTATCCACCTTTTTTACGGGTTAGTAGCAAAAGGCCTTATCGCAAAATGCCACACGGCCTTTTTTTTAAATGCCTGCCTGCTTTAACGTTAACAGCAAATGATTGCTAATTCATTTATACAGACTGCCTGTTTTTTCGTTTATAAAAGGGTTGAATTAAGGTCTCTACCTTAATTCAACTCTTTTTTAAAAAAAAGGCCGTGTGTCATTTTGCGAATAGGGCCTTTGCTACTAATCCTTTTTAACCGACTACGATTTTTATAAGGAAGGTTCTCATTATAGAGGTTTGACCATTAAAATACAATAGGCGAAAACATTTTCCCATGTGTAATATTAGTGTGTATTTACGATCAATTGAAACTTATTGGAAATTTTATTAGTACTTCCATCTTAGTATGCCTACCTACCTACTAGCACAGATCATAAAATTTCAAGATTGTATTTTGCTTGCAATAAATCGATTCAATTATGGTACTTACACATGTGAAATTCAAAACATAACAACAACTTTCGTTGTTGCAATAGAATTGATTCTTAAGTTTTTAATTACTTTTATGAATGTCATATATACTCTATTTATTTATTTGGTGATTTAATAGAAACTATTTTGTTATGCTGCTTTCTTTTTATAGCAATCTCAAGATCAAAATTGTATTCATAATGTTCTGTTCTGCTATGGAATGCAAGAAAGGTCCTAAATATGCTAAAGAGTTAAAATAATAGGCTATTTGGTCTAAGTTAATTCAGTACCTACTTAATTACTTATTCAATAAGAAATCTGAGTCTATGCAAGTTTTTTTTTTTTAGAATTTAGGCATACACAATGCTATTTTTATATTAAGATAATTAATCATCATGCCGTCTGAGGTGTTACAGGCAGGGATTGAAATACCGTTAAAAAAAATAACGATACAAAAAAAAATGTTAAAAATACCGTTAAAACATTTTATGGGTAAATTTACTGGTAAAAATAACGTTAAAAATATTGTACCGGTAAAATTACCGTTAAATATAGCGTTAAATTTTAACATTATTTACTGAAATAACATTAATTTCGTTAAAATTAACGTTATTTATTGACATAACATTAATGTTAAAATTAACAGTAAAAAAAGTAAGAAATAACGTTACATTTAAAAATAAATCATTCCCTGGTTACAAGTGAGTTAATTTTTTATAGTATTATTTTAAATATATTTATTATCTAGATATAATGAACATTTAATTGATTCATAAGATGAATTATTGTGTTTGTATGTATTGAAATAAAGCGCATTCACTTAGATAGTGTCGCCCTTTTATCGCGCCGCCTTTGCACGTACCGCTTCCTGTCAAAGGATGCCGCCGCATAAACAAAGGATACCGCGTGCGGCGTACACCCGCAAGTCAATTTGTATTTTGGCAGTTTGCATCGAAGCGCCGCCGTAGTGAAAGCTTGTGTTTGTTGACTCTGCTACGTATACTTACTGAAAATATTTTTTCATCCTTGGAAGGACAGTTAAGTGCCTCAAGATGAAACTTTAAGTGAACCAACAAAAAAATACGGGTGTTTTGTAAAACATGTAAACAACTTATGATCAATGTCCATCGGCATTGCATTGAAATCAGTTTGTCTGCACCTATCAGAGATACTTCAAAAATAGTGGGAAAATTTGCAAGATAATAATACGGACTTTCCGTATAAACGCATGACTCTGTGAAATGTCAATACATTTCTAAAACTTGGATTTAAGTATGAAACACTTAATAAGCTAAAACTATTGCTTGAATCATCGCTACTTTTTACCGTTATCAGTAACGTTATTTGTATAACGTTACCAAAAACTTACCGGTATTCCTGTCTCTGAACACAAGTGCTTGAGGGTGTACCGACACTATCTAAACGAATGGTATTTACTAGCAGCCATCCACTTTTAAGAGACTTTGTCTGAGTGGAGTTATTTTTGTATTCCTGGGGAACAATCCTTCTTTCCGAATGAAAAGAAAGCCTATATGGCATTTTCTGTGCCTATGACAATTATGCATGAAAAATTCCATGATGATTGATTGAGTAGTTTAGTGTGAAAGTGTAACAAACAAATTTATAATAAGTTCTAAGATTAGGAGGGTTAGAATTTACTTTGGTTTGAGCCATGGACGAACAAATATATTTTTCTTTCTTTTTAGGATATGATAAGTTGTGTCATGAATAAATAAGAATATGCAAATAAAAAGTTCCATGGTAAATAAGAAAAAGAACATGAAAACTGTCCTTATAAATGAAAGTAAAGCAGGTAAACCATTATATTAGATTTCTTAAGAGTTTGAAGGACTCGGATATAATTTTCGAGAAATTGATAGTTTCCTGATCTTGGTTTCAGCACGTGTTTTAGAAACAATACTTTTCTCAGTATCGACCACAATCGGCTCGGCCGTCAGCAGCGGTCAGATAAACGCAGTGAAATCAAAACATTGTTCGATTATTGTGAGAAACGACGACCACATCCTCTCCAATTATCATCAACACCATCGTACCAACACAATACCAATCACACCACACGTGCGAACGCAAATCAATACGTAACTTCAACCAACATTATGATAACCGCAGCGATACGTAACAATATCGATTCGCACCCATTTTCAACAGTTTTGAATAAATATAGCAACCGCAAGCTGCATGAATGTCTTTTATAATGTGTTCTACATAAAAAGGGCCTCGAATTTTCTAGTCCCTGATACAGAAATTAAGTTCTACTCACCGAAATAGATGAACGTGTTGCAGTACTGGAACATACCACTGTAATCAATCTACTGATGATTTCTGAACTGTGAATTGAAGAAGTGTTTCTGTAATTTTGTTTTGTGACTAAAATAATTCGAAGAAATAGGTAATTAGTAACACGAGAAATAATAATCGCGCAAAATTGCACTCGTCCGACATAAATCGAAAATTGTACTAAAAAGAAAAGAGGGCGCTGGCATCGAAAAGCACATTTTGTTTGACGTTTGACGTCTCGGTCGGTGACATTTTGATGTTGGGATGGACTGACGTTTCAATCTGCTTCGTTCAACAACAGCGTCGGTTGGTTGAAAACGTTGAAATTAGTAAACTGTAATTTGACATGTGTATATGATATTCTACATACAATATACATTAGGCAGCCATTACATGGTCATGCAAGCGGCAGTCAAATTCCATCAGTCATGAATTACGTTTGACTGATTGACTGATGGAAACAGCGAAATAAAATCTATGGAATAAGCATTCTGCTCGAAAAATGGCACCACACGAAAAGTACAACTAAGTGGATAGAGCTAAAAATGCTGGCATTTAATTACGCAGCACAAAGCGTCTGAACACTGGTTGCTTATTACCGACCATAATTTGTATACTCATAGATATTTTCTATACTTTAACGAAAAAATAAGATACGTTTTTTCTGCATCTTTTTACTGCCTTCTTTGCATCTTTTACACCATTTGATAAAAGAGGTCATTTCTAATAAACTCTCTTTTTATCTTTTCTCTACAATACAAACTGCAATTTATTGAAAAGAACACTAAGGGTGGGTACCCACTTAGGTTCGCGAACCTCCGCGCTCCGCGAACCTCGAACAGTGATCCATAGCAAAAACAAATATTTTTACTTTGGCTACAGTGTATACCTGTGCGAACCAAGTTCGCATACGTGTTCGCTCACGTACACACCTGGGCGCCCTGTTCCAGCAGAGGATAAACGATTTTTTCGGTGCAGGTTCGCGGAGCGCGGAGGTTCGCGAACCTAAGTGAGTACCCACCCTAACGTCAATTACCGGGCGCGAGGCTGGCCCGACTAAAGCTGGTTGTACTTTTTCGGCCCCGTGGTGCCATTTTTTAAGCAATATTTGTTTGCAATTACACTTCCATAGATATTAGTTCGCTGGATGGAAAGAAGAAATCAACTTCATGCAACCATCAGTCACTACATTACACGGTAGGTTAATCGTCAGTCACGGTCACAGCCCGTGACTGTGGCTAAACTGACAGTAAAACCTACCATGTAATGAAGTTACGTAGTCCTTAACTTTATTGTTTTGGGCTGGACAGGATTACTGTAAGACAGCCATTACATGCTCATGCAAGCATCAGTCAAATTCCATCAATCATGTCAGTCACGGCTGTGACTGACGATTAACCTACAGATGCCGGCATATATATTGGCAAGAGATTGAAAGAGACAAAAGATGCGCAGTAGCCATAAACTTAGTGTTTATGGCTACTGCGCATCTTTTATCCCTTTCTTTCTCTTGCCAATATACACGCTGAAATTTTAATCATTTGGTTCCCGCCGTGTGGTGGTTCCACTCATGATTACAAGCTACTTTTACTATGGGGCCAACTCTCCTGCTCGCAAAAAAAAAAATCAGCTGTTCCATACATTAAGGTCGAGTAGGTACTGCACTTTTGTATGGAACAGCTGTTTTTTTTTTGCGAGCAGGAGAGTTGGCCCCATAGTAAAAGTTGCTTGTAATCATGAGTGGAACCACCACACGGCGGGAACCAAATGATTAAAATTTCAGCGTGTATATGCCGGGCAGTATACCGTGTAATGGGGTGACTGATGGTTGCATGAAGTTGATTTCTTCTTTCCATCAGTCAGTCAGTCAAACGTAATTCATGACTGATGGAATTTGACTGACGCTTGCATGAGCGTGTAATGGTAGGCTTACGATTACCTATTGACGATTAAGATAATTTGAGTCTGTGGTTGTCAGTGTCAGTCAATCTATTCTGTGAACAGATTATGAAATAGGGATGGGCAATTGAGAAAAAAATATCGATATTCGAATCGATGTTGTTTTAATCAGTAGGTATCGATAACAATCGAGATAATAAGAGCCATTACACACGCGCACACACATATGATGGTATGACAGCTCATAATAAATAAATCAAACATTGTTCAAATAGTTTTATGAAAGCTGAGCTGTAAAGTTAAACCCTCTTCATATTAAGCAATTTCTTCGGTTACCTATCATAAGATAATTTTTTTTTGATTGAATTTTATTTGACCGAAATTTTCGACTATTTTCGTTTCACATTTTCACACTCCGACGACGCATCATTTGGTCGAAAATCTTTTTATTTCCGAACATTCATAGTAAATTTTAGAAAAACGGTGTTTCTAGCGCTTCGCCGGTTGCTGTAGCAGCACGCTTGCTCCACTCACTCAGCTCGCGCGTTTTTGGTTGCAATACTAACCTAACCTGAATGAAAGCAAGAGACTTCGGCCAATAGTAAAAAGTTATTTTGAAATTAAATGAAATGTAGTTCGGTAAAATGATACTTATGTCAAATATTTCAAGGTTATGTATATGGCAAAAAATACATTATGGCAAAAAAGTTGTCAATCAACCGTTTTCGGCTCGGCATTCATAAACACCATCTATCGAGATTTTTCGAACAATTTTTTAAAGATAATTTACTAATTATTTTTCTAATATACTTATTGGAAAAAATGGTTCCCTATGTATTTGCATAAAATTTTAAGGCATAATATGTCATAGTATAATATGATTTCGCCGAATGATGTTTACGCATAATATTATTTAGTCATAACAGCTTATGCATAATTTTTTAAGCATAACTACTTTAAGCATAATCATGTTTAAGCATAATATTCTTTAGCATAAATTTAAACACGCATAATGTTATTTACGCAGAATTTTATAAAAAAAAATCACAGTGTTTAAAATCACGAAATAACATTTTACCTAAAATACAAAATCCCGAAGCTTAAAAAACCAAAGGTTAATTGAGGGTTACATGCCAGCAGGTCGGTTCTGGCACTTCGCCGGCCGCTGCCGCGACACGCTCGCTTCGCTCGCTCGGCTCGTGCGTTGTTGGTCGCAATGGAACCTTACCTCCTCCTCGCTCGCTACGCTCGCTCGTCGTCGCACCTAATATACCTAAACAGACTTTCGGGATTTTTAACTATCGGCATTTTAACTTTCAGGGTTTCGAACTATCATCAGTCATTTAATAATCGATCTTTTAAGTTTCGGTTCGACATTAAGAAGTTTCGGTATTTTAAAAATAGGTGTTTTATGAGTCGATATTTAGGTGGTATGTGTTATGAGTTTTTGGCATTTTAATACAATACCTACCCCTTAGCATGAAATTAAATAAGTGCGTAAAAATATTTATTCTTATTATTTTTGATTTTTATGTCTAAATAATATTAGGCGAATAGACAATATGCCTAATAACATTATGCGAAAACAAATTAGTCTAAATGATAATTATGCTAATATAAATAGTATGCCAAAAAACAATTATGTGAAAGTATTATTATGACAAAAAAGATTATGCCAAATCCGTTATGCCAAATCAAATTAGGTATAAAACAATTATGCGAAAACAAGGGATCCCGGAAAAAATACTGGGTAAAAACCGGTCAACTCAAGAGCAAGTCGGACTCGCGCTCCGAGGGTTTCCGTACTATTTAGAATATAACGCTAGCGCCATGAGGCGGCCTCGCAGCGCTCCTTATAATCTTTGTCTGCGCTGCCTTTAGCAGCGGGCGTTTGTTTTGCTTGATAGCATGCCTTGGATACATGCCTTTAGAATAGCACGGTTAAGTTGGTGCCTTTTACTAATCCCATTCGCTGGGTGTCTTGTAATTCGGTACAAGTTTCGCTGGAAGGTGCTACGAGTCTTTTAATATCGTTAAAATACGGTGAATGACCTCACCTCATCTCAAGGTTAGTGGTCGGCCGCGTCCTTGCTGTGCGAATATGTCATGGGAAATAATAACTTTGGTTTGGACGGGAAACGTGGAGTTTATAATTTAATTTTAGTGAATTCTCTTTTATTCACCGCGGGGCGAAGGATTTATATAACTTTTCGTGCCAAGGACATAATTATTTATTGGTTTGATTGCCACATGTCGCGTGGCGTTTTGCATAATATAATGAACATTTAGCGATTATAGTCCGAGTGAGGCTCAGAACAAATGAGGGTGAAGCGTGTTTTCGCGTCCGCATAAGTTTTTTTTTTATTTTCATGATATTTCGACACTACTGAAGAAGATTAGAAAGGGTGTCGCGCTGACACTCTTGAAATCGTTTCGTAAAAAATGCATAAATATGCCAAGAAGCTACCGCCATTAGATAGACCTCTAATTTAAAGATTTTATGAACCCTATTTAGAAGTGTGGGGTGTCTAATGAAAGGGAATTAAGTGTTCTATAATGTTATAATACACAACATCGGCTGATTAGTATAGTTCCGAAAATATTTTAAATTTTATGAAAATTCAATCTATAGAAACATGAAATTTTTTGTTTTAAGTTACCGTAATTCTTAAGCTAGTGCTTTATTTTGCAAACAAAAAATATGTTGACAAAGCACATTTAAAGGCAATTTAAAAAAAATGTAACTTTCAAGTAGCTGCTTTACAAACAATAAATAGCGAAAAAAAATATGAAACGTCACGCGCTGTCAATTTCTATTATAGGTAGAATAAAAAATGTTTTTAGTTATAACAATATGGGCCACAAATAATAGCTTATCAATAGCCAATTCCAAACGAACTCAACTTATGTTCATATTATATTGTGCTTTCATAGAAATATAGGTATCTACATCCATATTTCCATGGAGGAAACCAAGGAACGTATGAAAAAACTGCATAGTGGCAATTTAGACTGAAATTGTGTTTTGCTTTCGCCCATCATCAGGATTGATTTATCGAATACAATAGTCTATTTGCGTCTAAGGTTATCATTTTTTCATACTAATAAAAAAACAAAATTTCTCAGCCATGTGGTTGCTTCCGGGTTTATAATAAATTTTAGGGGTTGCGTTGTACCCTTTCTACCATATTAGGCTTTATAAGGCTACTAGCGTCCGCCCGCAACTCGCGACTTCGTGGTGGATATCTCTATCCCTCGGGTTTAAAACTTCTTTCAAATGAAAGGTACCCTTCTCTGTACCCCTGACAACGTGTGTGCAAAACATGATAATCGGTTGAGTAGTTAAGACGTGAAGGCATAACAGCCTGTACCTACATATACAAGTTATGGAAAGTTGTCCATTACAGATCAAATGAAAAACACGACAAGATAACATTTAAGGCGTTCGTGCTCAAATCTGACCGGTATCCTGTACCAGTGGCGGTAACGATATCCCGATGGGTATGCGGTAACGCGCTGTTCAAAGGTGTTTCGCAACAGCTGCGGTAAGGCCATACAAAATACTGGTCGGGATATCGGTCGGGTATACGTATACCGTTACCGACGGCGGTAGCGGATACCACTCCGGTTTGAGTAGGCCTTTATAATACACTGAGTGACTCATTCGATGATATCTAGGCATAAATTATATCATCTTCGTTTGATGCTGTTATTGTTTTTTCATGTCGACATTTCTACTCAACACAGCATGAACAAAATTTGGTGCATTGCATGGTAGTTTAGCTATTGCAACGGCATTTAGACGTTAAACATGGAGCGTATTTATTAGAGAAACAGTGGCAGTGAATCATATCTGGCACCTCTTGAGTTGAGGTGCCAGTGCTATACCTACAAGCCAAAGAACTGGAACTATTGACTTTGATCGATCATCAGTATTCCACCCGTAGGTATATCGTGACGAGGTATATCGTGAAAACAGAAACGTTATACTCGTATCTTCGCAATCGACGACAATACGTTGAAATTAAAAATATAAATAAAAATAAAGACGAAATATCCTTTTCCTCGACACCTGCTGTAAATAATGTAGGTGTTCCTCAAGGTACGATCCTAGGACCGCTATTATTCATTATATATATAAATGATCTACCTAATATTACACATCACCATTGTAACTTATTTGCGGACGATATCTCAGTAGTTATAACCAAAAAACATCAATCAAACTTCAATGACGAAATTAACGAGACGATTAATAATATTTCAAATTGGCTAAATAATAATAATTTACACTTAAATATAAGTAAAACTAAATATATTAACTTTTATAATACCAAACCAAAATCAAATAATTTAACTGTGCTTATAAATAATGAACCTATTATGGAATCGGAATCTCTTACTTTTTTGGGAATAGAGATTGATAATCGATGTTCGTGGAAAAATCATGTACAAAAAATATGCAAAAAGATAAATAGATTTGCATATGCTTTATGGCGGTTAACTACTCAAGTTAATAAAAAAGCTGCTTTAATGGCCTATCATGGGTATGTCGCATCAAATCTAAAATATGGTATACTTTTGTGGGGTAACTCGGTTGACGTAAAAAAAGCTTTCATATCACAGAAACAATGCATCCGAGCTATATGCGACGTCCCTCCAATGACGTCCTGCAGGGAATTATTTCCTAAACTAAATTTACTTACCCTCCCCTCTATCTATATATTAGAATGTTGCATTTTTGTTAAAACACACCCCCATATATTCAGTTTTAAAAATACAGATAACTGTAGATTAGCGAGACACCATGGTAAGTTGATGTTACCCACAACGCATACAAAGTATTATAGAAGGAATTGTTATCCTAACTGCATAAAAATTTATAACAAACTACCAAAGACCTTAAAGGAGCTTAGTTTACCTATATTTAAAAAAAAGTTACAAACATGGTTAAAAAATAAATGTTTCTATACAATTGAAGAATTTCTAAATTCAAAAATTGACATAAAATGATTTATTCTCATCGCATGTAATTTTAATTTGTTTAATCGTATTCAATTTACTACTCTAAATTGAAATTTCACATGCCTTTTCTATGGCAAGGCAGAGAACCGGAATGTAACCAATAACAACTGTATGCACTCTGTTTTTTGTGAATAAAATGATTTGATTTGATTTGATTTGATTTGAATACATTCTTTGGTTTTTTTCTATGGGACTCTGCCTGATGTCCTTTCAAGTTGATACCATATTAGTAGTTCTTGAGCTATCCAGCTGTGACAGACAGACAGATTGATTCACACCACACCTACGGGTTCCTTTTTACCATGTTGGTACGGAACCCCAAAAATTGGCTCACTCGTAGCATCTCAAACGGGTCCCGCCTATATGGGTGAGTCGATTTTTTTCTTACACCCGATTGCACTAAACTTAAGGATCGCCTAAGTCTGTTCCTAACTACAACACGACCAAATTAAAACGTTGTCAAACTTAGCGGTCATGTAGCTGTCATTCGCCTACTTAACTTGGTCGAGTTGTAGTTAAGAAAAGACTTAGGCGATTCTTAAGTTTAGTGCAATTGGGTGTTAGTATCTCTTCAGAAAATCGCCCATTATCATCGATATTATATCGATTATTTACTAAGAAATATCGATATTTTGTGATATATCGATTCATTTTATTTTCCCAAGCCGAGAACAGATGTTTTTGGCATTCGTGTTTTTGCTTTTTTTTTCCATTGGTAATTGGTGTGGTAATTGGTATTTTTTCCAGTGAGTCCAGTTTTTCCAAGGTTTTTCCTCATTTTTAAAACGAATAACGAAGCCAAAATTCCAATTGTACGTTATTTAGTTGTTATTTTTTTCATTTCTTTCAAACAAAAATATTTGGGTTCAAACGTTATGTGATTGAAGGTAAACCGAATGAAAAACAAACTTGAATGTTATTATCAGTCCATTAAAAAGTTTAAGCAATGTACAAATATGAGGAGCTGCGTAAACTGCCAACTGGGTCTTTGTATCGAATCAGTGAAACGTTGGAAACAAATGGAGATTGGCGGAAGGTGATGGCACTTATACCCAAGGACCCGCAGGCTGAGAAGTTTGAGGCAAAGTATAACACTGAACAAATGAGGTAAATTATACATCTGATAGATTGCTCGACTTATCATCCCCGTCAATTGGTAATGCGCTGGAACCTTTTCACATTAACATCCACATTAACGTGATCCGCAACTAAAAATGTCATGAAACAAGAAAATTCTAATTGGTAATCTAATATTTTTAATTATTAAATTATTATTTTCAATAATATAAGGCCTAGGTATATAAAAAATTTACAATTGTTTTTCGTTTTGAGGTTGAAATCATGGCCGCCAGGCGCATTACTAATTGGCGGGGATAGTAGTTCGAGGTTAAATGTTGGCCTATTGTATTGTGGCCAAAAACGTTAACAATATTTTTTTTCCTACAGAGCATTAGAAGAATATGCAAAAACGATGAGAATGACATGTGCAGAGGTCTTGTTTGATGAGTGGGGCACTTCAGGGAGGAACCGTCCCACCTTGGCTATGTTGCAGAGCCTTATTGAAAAAGCTAAAGTCTACAAGGCTTCTGATGAGTTGGCGCAGATGTTGTCTGGTATAAAACCTTTCTTTTTATGCGCAATGAACGACATAGTGCTTGGCCTTGACCTCACTTGATGTTATTTGACGATGAGGGCGAAGGTGGAAGCACACTACACCCGGAATCCTCATCACTGAGGAACTGGCTCTCTTACCTCTAACTGCCGGAACATAATAATTTTTAAATTGTTGTTATCGCGTCAGACTTATATCGGGTCATTTTGAACTTACCATCCAAATTTTAAGGATGTGTCCAGTCCAAGAAACTAAACTAAACTTTTTCTAAGAAACATGTGTCAAATTTCACCAAAAAATTTTGGTCACCCATACTAAATTGATCTGATCACGTGATCTCTTTGATTTGTATGGAAAGTCGATTTTTATTTTACATATTTGACCATGTGTTCCTTAGAGAAAGTTGTTCAGTTTCATGGACTGAACACATCCTCAAAATTTGGATGGTGGATACAAAATGACCTTATACTATAAAATGGTGGTCACGATTTTTATTGCTTGATAATTTTTTTTATAAAAATCACTGATTTAAATCAAAATAAAAAGAGGAATTAATTAAACGCTGGGAGTGCATGTTCATCAACTATTATGTTCGAAAACAATTTTAATACAAAGTATGATAGGTGCAAGCTAAGTTATTTATTAAAATAAAAATTAACAATTTTTTTTCTCAGTTTTTACAATTTGCACTCGGTCGCCAGACCATAAGCGAATTTGTTGGAAGGAAGAAAGGGCGTGTATAGTGAAGCGGTCATCACCGCTCCTCCTAATTAATTAGATATTATTTTTTGTGTCTGTAAAAATATAACATTCAATTGATTACTTTCATTCATTACATGCAATGCACGTAATAAATGAAAATAATAATATATTTTCAGAAATAAAAATGTTGCCCACAAAAAAAAACTAAGTAGGTAACTAACTAATGATCGCAAAACCTAATAAAAATTAAAAAAAAACACGATTTAAAAAAACTTATTTTTTTGATTAAAATAAAAAAATCATGATTTTTTTGCAACCCTGGCTAAGTGGAATTAAAATAAGCTCTACCACCAACCAAATCAAGTACAAATGCACTCCCCACCTGGGAAAACAAAATATGTTACTGTTCACAAGAGCATGTGATATTTATCCTAGAAATACTAGAAACAGCAATAGATTGGTACTGCAAGAAGCCGAGACGGACCAGGGGGCTAATTGTCTAATTCAAAAAATCTATCGCAATCGCTTTCGTTTGACAGATGGATGTGTCACATTGCTGCATTTCTTTGGTAAGTTTTAATTTGTGCCCAAAAGAAGCTTCAATGTGTTACATCCTGAAAGCGATTGCGATAGATTTTTAAATTAGACAATAGAAAGGCAGTTTAGAAATAGCTGTTTATGTATGTGCATAAAAATATACAATAACATACCGAACAAAATAAGGAAAATGAACATAAGTCGGTTCAAAACGCACCTGCATGAATGGCTTCTAACGCTCACTTTTTATGACATAAAAGAATTTTTAAATCTAGGCACTAATTTTTTTAAAAGTTTAATATCAATGTTAAATAATAATTTTCTATAAAATATAGGTAATAATAATATTTTTGTCTATTTAATAGTTTATAAGAAATACTTCCTGCTGTATTATTGGCTAAACATGTTTGGCTACTTACAGTACGAGGCATGTAACTTGAAATCGGGTGGGGATTGCGCGGAACGTGTATTTTAGGTATGCGTAGCGGTGAGGGGCGCGGGCGGTGGGAGAGGGACGCGGTCGCGCGCTATTGGTCGCTCACAAGAGCAAATGCGCGAACTGATCCCCACTCCGTCGAAAAAAATTCAAGTTACGTGCCGCGCACTATACTATTGTTTAAATTACCACAATTTTATATCATGTTTACAAGCAAATAAAGATTTTGTATTCACTTCTCAAGCTTACGCGCTCACTAGACATGAAATAAAACACTTTTTAACGGATACTAGCGCGGTTTTATTGAATGTACTTAGGTATTTAGTTGGTATTTGGTTTGATTTTTGGTTTTCCCGACGTTTCGGCACCTTTGCACCTTTTCTTGGAGGGGCCTCCCAATTTTATGAAATGGTGGTAGTTTCAGTAGATTCTCTCTCTTTTTAGCATTAAATAATTCATAAAATTAAATTATAAATCAACATAAAATAATTAAAAATTTTGTTAAATTTTAATTTCTGAACGTCTAAAAAAAATTCATCGCTTGAGGGTAGGCTCACGGGTAGCTTCAGTCCCCCGTGACCACGGCAGCTGCAAAGGTGCCGAAACGTCGGGAAAACCAATAATCAAACCAAATACCAACTAAATAATGTTTATTTCGTAACCAGTTAACATTTTCTCTTGCTTGAAGTAAATTATAAACATAACAAAGCCAGTTTTTACAGATTTAACACATAGTGCTAATAGTTTCATTGATTTCATCACCTAGTGACAACAATTTCCTCCACTGCTCTGGAGTCATACTTATGCCCTTCTTCCCTGGTAATAATTCACCATTTTTTTCATAAAATTCTCTAACATCGACATAGACCTTGCCTTTAAATTCACGAACTTTAACTAGTTTTTTTCCTTCTAAAACCCATGTTGGTTCTTTGTCATCTGTTCGAGAACCCATCTTTGCTTTCTTCTCTGGAGGGGGATTTCTATCAACAGGGCCATCGTCGCTATCGCTGCTGGAGCTCTCAGCCTTCTTGTTTTTAGGCATTTTCTGCGTGTCACAATCCGAACTGATCAGAAATTAAGGATGGATGGGAGCTAGATAGATAGAAAGCAAATACCAAAGTACATTCAATAAAACCGCGCTAGTATCCGTTAAAAAGTGTTTTATTTCATGTAAAGATTTTGTATTTGTGTTGTGTTTGTATTTGGGAATCGAACCCGGGAGCCCTGCGTCTTACACAGGTCGGCAAACAGAACCATTAGCTTCTGATGAGTTGGCGTCTGCGCCAACTCATCAGAAGTTGTCTGGTATAAAACTTTTATTATTACTTCTGGCAAACCATAATTGGCCAATGCCAATTATGGTTTGACAGAAGTAATCTCTTAAAATGCTGACAGATCAGTTGGGTGTGTATTGGGAGGGTGCGAAGGTATAATAATCGATCGCAGCGCTCATGGTGGCAAAAAGTAGAAATAAAGAAGGCTCTGTAATCTGCTTGAAAACGATATTTAATTTATTACTAGCGATACAGGAATAATTTTATATGTTTATTATCACTTAGTAAAATTATTAAAGTAGCTTTATCCTCTTGTTTTACAAAATCTACAACTGAATAAGAAGTAAACAAACCCTGATATAACCAAAATAAAACACTCTTTTTGAATAGATCTTACTTGGCATATTTAATTTAAATGACCAAAAATGATTTCACAACACTTTGTCCACCCAAATCATAGTAATTTTGAAATTTACATTAATAACACAATATGTATAGTATTTTTTAACATTTTGTCACAATGCCGCCATTACATATCAAAACGTCAAAACGGTCAGGTCAGAGCCAACAAAGTTGCAACACGCTAGGTGGCGCTAAAAGCGTGCACGGAGCCAATAGCAATCTGAATCTCGTCTATTTACTCCTTTTTTTTTATATGCCGAGGAAAAACGCATTTACGCGCTTCCCTTCCCGCAGGTCATCGGGAAGGGGGCATGTGGGACTCGCCAGGAGGGGACCGCAACATTCAACGTTGCGGCTCCGTCCACGACTACCTCCCGTAATTCCACCAGGTCAAAGTCCGGTGGAATCCCAGGAGGAGGGAATACCCACTAAAAAACCCCGGCACCTGCCCTCTCGCCGCTATGCCGACAGCCGTCTATTTACTCCCTGGATAGCCATCATCAGATCACAGCTAGGCTAATCTTTGGCGGAGAACTACGGCTTCAAAGTTACCTCTTTTGTATAAAAATCAACTGATGTCTTTAATTATAAGACCGCCACTGCATAAAGTCGCATTACTCATCTCCCAGCAAAAATGTAAACAAAGAAACGTCACTGTCAAATTGACAAACTAACCATGAGAGTGACATTTTCAGATATTGAAAACCTTTGGTCACTTTTATAACTTTTTAATTTGTTTATTATATTTTGAGTCGTAATAAATATAATATTATCCAGGGTAATTTAAAAGTATGATGGTAATTAGAATTTTTATCTTTATAACCTATCATAACCATTTTGATGTTAAAAATTCTTGATACGAACTGATAAGAAAACTAAACTTAGATATTGACTGTATGTACCTAAACTATCAAAAATACGTAGGTAACAGGACATTGCAATCAATGGGGTTGGCAACGCAAAGCTAATTGTAGATGTTGCTGCGTACGCTTGTTCTTAAGACACACACGTTCAGAACAAAATGTATGGGAAAATAGTTATATATTTTGTGGTATTTTTTTACCGAAAAAGACCCATTGACCCAAAATGGATATAAAAGACGGAAGAAACAAAATGGAGATGCCAGTACTGAAAGCCAAATTAAGACGTTTTTATTCTTACAGAACTTATGCATTTCTTTTAATATATCCAGATTTACTTCTCAGAATTTAATCATTTTAAAGCTAAAAAAACTATATTTTTAAGTAAAAGTCCTTCCCCCAGTTCGGAGGTAAAACTAATGAGGGAGGCGGGTGCGTGCTAGAGCCTCGTTACAGTATAGAAGGGCAATATATCAGGTTAATCAGGATTTTGTCTGGGGAGGCACCACACTGTTATGGGGTGCGCACGCTCTCCCCTTCCTACCCAAATGCAAATAAATTACAACAAGATTAGTAACCAAATACTCAAAGGTGCATCGTGCGTCCACTAGCGCCGTCTCAAGAAAAAATAATTACAACGAATAACTAGTTATCTATTCACAGTGTTTGGTAATAGCCTTATAAACCACATGTTTTATGTCGGTTAGTAAAAAAATGTCGCAACCCTCCTATGTCCTATGTCTCCCCTACGAATTAAATGTTTATGGTTTTTGTAAAACTATTTTGATTAAGAAATAAATGTAAAGATTATTTAGGTATTCTTATTAAAATGTTGGATCTAAGTTAAACTGAACTTATTTTAAGACAATTTTTTAAAATCTTTTACATACATTCTTAATCGAGAACTGTCAGAATGTCTTAGCATCTTCGCCGGTCGTCGTCGTCTCCCCCCCCCCCCCCCCCCCAAACCAAAAGACAAATGTTACTACTACAGCTACTATTATTACTATTTTTTATTAAATTTTATAAAATGAACCAAAGGTTGATGTACACGGTTTGCAGTTGATGTGTGCACAGCATCATGAATATCTTTTCTACTACAAAACTGTTATTATGAAATATTAAATTATATTACTGTTTTTGCCGCAAAACTCATGATTCAGAATATTTATCTAATCAATTTTTATTAGGTTCGTGATGTAAAAACATGTAGGTGTGTTTATTTCTTGACTTAGCAATATACTATTTCCTCTTGAGTTGTTTTGTTCTGGCAACACCTTTGTTTACATTTTTGCTGGGAGATGAGTAATGCGACTTTAAGTATCTATTTTCAATTATTGATGTTGACTTTTTGATTTACAGAAGCTCCACCACCAAGACCGGACACAGGCCCTTGGGCTAAAATTAATACTGACGTAGAAATATACTTGAAGGAAGACCCAAAGAAAGTGGGTAAGAAGCAGAATCCAGGCACAGAGTCGACCGCCCAAATGAGGTCTTCGGGTTTCTTCAATATTCCCAAAGTAATTAAATCCATTGGAGCTAAAACTACTGCTTCAGTCCAATCAAGTACTCGGGGATACAGTTCAAGGTATTCCGAAGCCACTGACAATAGTGCCGATTGCTTACCCGACTTTCAAGTACTATTGAAAGATAAAATTGACGCCAAATCTATTGTTTACCCTGCCCCGCCTACCTTCCGTATAGACACAACTATATTGGAGAACAAAACATTAATACAGTTCAACTACAACCATCTAAAAGAGATAACTACAGATTTCTCTGAAAGTTTCATTTACGGGCCACAAGGACCTACAGGGAAAATTGGGAGTGGTGCTTTTGGAGATGTGTACGCTGGTTTCGATCCTGAACATGGTCTTCTTGCCGTTAAAAAGATTAAAAACTTGAGCCTGCTAAGTGATAAGCCAGATCTTGTAAGCGACACTTTTAATGCAGAAGTGAAATGTTTGGCTCAGCTCCGGCATGAGAATATTGTGCCAATAGTTGGGTATAGTATCCAAAAGGACATTGCATCCTTTCCGTCTTTGTGTATCGTTTGTCAGTACATTGAAGGAGGTTCGTTGGAATTGAATTTGGCAGCAGAAACTAGAGCCAAGAGACTTATGGAGAGAGAACGAATCAATATAATAGTTGGGACAGTGAAGGGCTTGAAGTATATCCATACTAGAGATTCTGCAGATACGATACCAGTGGCTGATACAGGAGACGCCATGCATTACATTCATGGGGATGTTAAAAGTCCCAATATTTTGTTGACTAAAGATTTTCAACCTAAGGTGAGACTTTTGTTATTTCTTAATCTATGAAAATCATGTATAAGGAATCGTCCACACGAGCGATTTTTTCAACGCGCGATATTTTTACCGCCGCTGTCGTTTTACGGGAAAAGGTACCTTATGGTCAGTTCATAAGGTAACTTTTCCAGTGGAACGTCGTAATCTGAGAAGTCATGTGAATTATGTGTGAATGTGAAAAGGTACCTTATGTGTTTGACATATGGTACCTTTTCCCGTGACGGCGTTAAAAATATTGCACATTCAAAAAATAGCTCGTGTGAATGATCACTAACGGGCAGAATTAATAATCAATCGACAGATTAGGATAAGTCTGGGGCCCTATTTTTAAATCGCTTGTATGACATAGTTTTGTCGCATGTGACTTAAGTCACACTCGTCTCCCAAGTCGCATGGCGCCGTTTTTCCGTATTTTTGAATCATTCGTTTCCGGTGCTGCCAATATAAACGAAACGCAGAATCTAGAGAAAACTGGTAATTACCGCAACGAAAACGAAACGTAATATCCATGTTTCTATTGGCTGTTACATAAATATCTTTGTTTTTAGTAGAAAAGAATATCGCTCGCCATGCCATATCGGTCGACTGCAAACGAGTGCCCTCACCCACTCGTTGCGGTCGAGCGATTCAAAAATATGGAATGTCAAATGTCGAACGAAAATCAGTAGAATCCAATCTCTCGACGCCAGCCGAACGATTCAAAAATAGGACCCCTGATCTAGATTAGTTGCTATGTTTGATATTGATAAAGAATTTGTGACAGTCGCCTAGGTACTGGCTAGCAATTAATCTAGATTGGGCCTATCTCTACCTGTGCATTGATTATTAATTCTGGCTGTATGGCCGCGTTTCCACCTGCAAGAAGTTTCCCAGAGTTTGTCACAAAGTAGCTTATAAACGGGGAGTTTTTGGCGGGATTTTGTCGAGTTCAGTTCAGTGACTATTTTAATTATTCGCAAATTGATTCATAGTGGTCTTGAAATTGGTGCAGTTTTGTGGTACAAGTGTCTACGCAACTGAACAATATGTGGGATAATGGAAATAGGCGCGATCTTGGTTGTGTGAAGCTGAGACTTTTATTGTAGTGGTCGCTACCTCGGCAGAACTTACCGAGTAAACTGTCTTGATATACTTGCTGCCAAATGCTCCAAGCAGCATTGGAATGTGATGCACCCGCATTTTAATGTAAACTGAAACAATCTACTAGAAAATCTAGAAATACTGAACTATTCAAAACATGACACTGGCAAAAATTACTTCCAAGAGGAATGTAGATTGCCATAACAAAAATAAGAAGAAGAAGAAGCTTATAAACGTGTGACAAACTCGGCTGCCCTACGCAGAAGTCAAATAACCCAGATTCCAAAAAATAAAATTATTTTTTTCTGTTTAAGCAAAACAAGTCGCATCTACAATTTTTTCATTTTATTAAAATTCGGTTTAATTTGGGAAATATAGCCCATAATTTGTTTCAAGAATATTTTTCCGTTCTCAAAATCGACGTTAAAACAAAGTATATTTCCCGTTTCTAACTTAAAAACAAGCAAGTCTTATCAAGATACTTATATTTAAAATAGATTAGCAGATACTTGATTTCTATGTATTTATTTTATAGTTGTAAGGACTAAATTCTATGGCTCTATGCAAAGCTGAAAACAAGCATCTACTAAAATTACAATAGACAATCTAAGTTACTTTTTTTATAGCGTAGAATATTATTGACAAATCAATACATATTTCTATGCAGAGCACTATTTTCGTTCGTCAATGTTTTTACTTTAAATACCAATGATATTTTAACATTTTAGTGTTCAGAATATCTATTTTTTTCAATTAATACACTAAATAATTTTTTAAGCCCTCCTGTAAAGTTTGTCTGGAATGAGATACTTGGATTTGGTTTAGGGCAGCCGTACTGTCGCCAGTGCATTTGCTATTATTAGTTAACACTTGTAATTGTAAGCTACTGTCTGACAGGCTGTGGGACACTTGCAGAAGTTTTCTTGCAGGTGGAAATGAGGCCTTAGTCTTTTCAGATAAGTATTTTTTCGGCGATTGAACCACCGACGGTCCTACCGCCTAACCACAGAATACATAATGTCCTAACTCAAAGCTATAGCGATAGCAATGCACTGTCCATCACTGTCATATCATAACACAATGACAAAGACGCTCACTGTATTGACGTCACGTCATAAACTACAATTTGAGGGCGGTAGGCTACGCCTGCCGTTCGAGCGAACTCGCCGGAATAAGCCTGCCACGTGCATTCGGTGTTTTGAGGCGCAAAATATAAGCGCGTATGCCGAAACGAGCTAATAATGCGCATGTGAAAACGCTAGTCGGAAAACGCCCTAATCTATGCATTATTATATATTTGGGTCAATCAACTTTTAATTATCCTATCAGTTTTCCTGTCCACAAACATAAAAGTATATTTCCTTAAAAATAAATATCAACTAACTTAAAAATAATGATTTTAAATGTATCATTTTGGTAATAGAAAAAAAAATGTTGTTTGTATTTTAACGGTTGTCCAAGAAACGTCGATGTGCCTTTTATTTGTATGACATTGTAAAAATGTCCACTGGACAACCTATATAATACGAACAAATATGTAAACAATTTGCGAGATGGTCCCATTTAATTTTTTTTTCAAATCGGTCTAGTAGTCTTCAAGTAATCCTGAAAATACTATGATTTTGCATCAACTACCTTGACGACTTTGTTATTTATGAACCGAATCAGATGAAGTTTTTTGTGTTGGAAAGAGGATACCTTTAGTGTAGTCATTTTAACCGACTATAAAAAAAATAAGGTTCTCAGTTTGACCTGTATATAGTATGTTTCTCCGCGATTAACTCACGTTTGGCTGAGCCGATTTTTCTACCTAAATAATATACTTACCTACACTTTCTAATACAGAAGGTACTGACACTAAAAATAAACAAATAAAAAATTGTTTAAAAACAAAAAAACCGACTTCAAAAAAACCTGCCTCTAAAAAGCAAGAAATAATATTCAAATCAGTAGATACGCATTATAACGTCTATTGAAGTCGGGTGGGGATTTTAGAATAAAAAAAGGAAGTTGTACTTGTCAAGTTGTACTGTAAAGTGGGGTACGAACGTAACGTACGTACGTATGGGACGTACGTTACGTTCGTACCCCACCCGACTTCAATAGACGTTATAATGCGTATCTACTGATTTGAATATTATTTCTTGCTTTTTAGAGGCAGGTTTTTTTGAAGTCGGTTTTTTTGTTTTTAAACAATTTTTTTATTTCAAGATAATAAACTTTTATGTTATAGGATACTTAAAAGTTGATTGACCCATTTGGTGTTTTAGGTATACGTTAAAAAAATGCTTCCTATTTCTGTTTTAGTCACTGGATATTTTTTTTTGTCAGCTGAAACTTAGTACAGATACCGGCATGTAATTTGGCAAGATGAGACAAAAGATGCGCCGAGTGTAGTGTTTGTAGGTGCTGCGTATTATTTGTCTCATGTTTATCTTGCCAAGTTACTTGCCGGGCGGTATATAAGTTACTATTACCTATGTACTATACTGCTTAACCCCCAGATCCAATAAATAATCAATCCACAGATATGGATACGCCTAATCCAGATTAGTTAGTCGTAATTTTTTTAATAATATCAACCGTTACATAGCAACTAATCTTGATTAGGCCTACCCCTATCTGTGGTATGATCATTGAGCCGTACTAAATTAAAAACAAACCTGTTTTCAGCTCTGCGATTTCGGGCTAGCTAAACAGTTCACAACAACACGTGTAAGTTCCATGGTCATGGGAACTACCCCATACATGTCGCCGGAACGTTTAAGGGGCACCATCACTCAAAAAGCAGACATATACAGCTTCGGGATAGTTTTATTGGAGTTACTTACTGGCCTGCAGTGTTTAGTGAAGAAAAACAACGAAGTTGTTAACATACAAGATTATATTATAGAAAAAGCTAGAGGAGATATTATGCAAATCTTGGCTCAAGAAGTCACGTGGACTAAAGCGAATGAGATATATGCATTGGCCAAAAAGTGCCTGACACACGAGTACTTGCTTAGACCTGATATAAATCAAGTTTATGAAGAAGTGATGAAGATAAGCGAAGAAATGTAAAGTTAGGAAAATCATGAAAACGGAACTAATATTTTTTTAATTTCTTACCACCTTTTGAAATAATAAACCAAGAAAGACAACCAAAAGTTTTCGCGTACTTAACACCTGAAATGATGCTGAAAATATGCAAAACCTATGTAAGATCGATTTAAGAATACGCTATTCAAATCTGGAGCCCATACTTCAAGAAAGTTATTCAAAAAATTACTAGAAAAAGTTCAACATAGGTTCTCCCGAAAGCCTTGAAGAATAAACCATACGAGGAAAAACTGGAATCACTGAAACTCACAACTTTAAAGGAACGCAGAGAACGTGGGGACTTAATAGAAACATATAAAATCTTGCATGGACACTATGACATCGAGAATTTTGATAAACAACTATTCCAGTGCTCACGAAACATAAACCTACGAGGCCATCATCTCAAATTATCAAAGGCACTATCAGGAAACAATCCACACAAACATTTCTTTAATAATAGAGTAGTTGAAGCTTGGAACAAGTTGCCAGAAGAAGTGATATCTGCACGGAATACGAATCAATTTAAGAATAGATTGGACAAATATTTAAAAACTAATGAAAGAAACTCAACCCATGATATAACTGGATACAGGCTCTTATCAGTTGTCTCAACTGCTTGCCTGTCAATTAATAATAATAATAAAGAAAGATAAAACGATGAAACTTGTAAAATTGATAAATATGTAAGAAAAGAATAGATAGAATATTTTATCCAAGGAAATTATAAGTACTTCATACAACAGGAAGGTGCTCTGCAGCTAAAAAATGGTCCACTTGAGACAGCAAGTACGAGGTCAGTTTGTCTCGCTCTATTAGGGTAACCATAAGTTTGAAAACAAATAGACTTGTTCTTTTTTTTATGCAATTTGTTATTATTGGTTAAACTAACTTATAAACGCGAAAGCATTTGTTCGATATGCTTTCATGCTTCGTGTAGTGAACCGCTTTTGACGAAATTTGAACAAGATGATGTCATAAGTTTGAACCTAATAAGTTTTATTATAAAAAAAATATAGCATTAGAATATTCAAGTGCACATTTGCGGATGTATTAAACTACTGAATTGAAGTCATCATCGGGTCTGAAGTGATTACCACACACAAATGAATATTTTCCAACATTTACTTGTAGCGATTTTTGCCATTGCATCCTCACTTCTTCGTTCTTAGGGAAGCTAAAAATAGTTTACTTTGAGGTTTACTAACGTCTGTCCAATGAAACGGAAAATTGTTGTCACCCTTATTGTCTCTTATTAAAAATATCGTATGCTGGCAATGTACGGCAAAGAGACACTCTCACCTCATAGCTCGTACTTGCTATCTCAACTGGACCGCAATTTTTTTCTAATGAAATATAAACCTTAATGTCTTAAGGCTAAAGTGTATTTTCGTATACACAAAAATACGGCGTGCACCGTCCTGTTGTACGAAGTACTTATGATTTCCTTGATTTTATCATTTTTAAATGCAGTCAGACATGGATTAAAAAGTATAAAAAATTAATTACTAGCACACATGGTTGTGCATACATTTTTTTATAGTTTATGCAAAGTAGTCAAGTGTTGCCATACAATAACACCAATGACAAAGAAAGTGGCTCCTCCATTATTTTAATGAGTTTCTTGACAGACTCATAAGTTAGTTTTAAGTGTACATTTGACAATTTCAATGCATTCTGTACTTTAATGCTTGTTAATAAGGTTTGTATTCGCATGAAACTTTTAAACAAATCATAGGTAATAATATCCAAGGTATAGAATCGGAAATTAAGAACATTTTGGTGCTGTAAATGAAGATGTTTTTTTAAGCAACATAAATATTTAAGTAATTATTATTTATAAGCAGAAATATTCTTATTTTTATTGTTAAAAGTACATACTAATATAAAATTAGACTATTCCAGCCGTCCTAGCGGGGCATACCTAAAAGTGTTGACCAATGTTTTGGGTTTTTTTTAAACTAGCTGGATTGTATTTAACGAGTTCCGAACCAAGTGTAGTTCCGAAGCCAGATGTCATGCTAGTAGGGTTATTTACGATTGTCCGATATCTACTCGAAAGCATTCGATTCGAATCTGTGTCCTCCGATCAGGGTTGCCACCTTTAGGAACATAAAAGTCGGGACAAGGGTTGGATCTTGCAATTGATTTTTCATTAAATCTACAGAGCAACGATTTCTGACATTCGATCATTTAAGCGTCATGTGGGAAAATACTCGCTCAACATCGAAGGCGGTATACTTAACAAGATACAAAGCAAAATAAGGCATTTAACTTGCTGTCCTTTATGTTAAAATATTTCGACCCATTTTTTTATCAACACTGATTTTGATTGCGTGTTCTCATCAAAAATCGGGACGAAACTGATGAATCGTCGGGACGCGGGACAATTTCATCGAAATCGGGACTGTCCCGGCAAAATTGGGACGGGTGGCAACCCTGCCTCCGATAGATTCGAAAACTGCTATTCACAAATACATTCGACTGACATTCTATTGACTTTCCGACAGAAAAGCGCAATGCATTTACAAAGTTTGGTGGCATAAGGTAGAAAATAAGACTGAAGACTATAGACTTTCCGATTCGATACGGAAAGTTGGTTTCCGACAATCGTAAAGAACCCGCGGGCTGATTATCTAATTAGAAACCACCTAGCGACCGGTCTCATTTGACAGATGAATGTGATACATTGCTACTTCTTTTTGGGGTGAAAAAAACATACCAAAGAAAAGTAGCAATGTATATCAAATGAAACCAGTCGCTAAATAGTTTCTATTTAGATAATCAGGGTGCCGGTCGGCCGAGTTGTACACAAGAATTTACCTAAAGTCTGTTCATCCTTACTTGTCTTATTTAGTAAAACAGTTTTTGACAGTTGTCATAAGTCTTTTATACTTAAATCGTTATTTAAAAATATGTTAGTAAGTTTATGAAATTATTGTTAATTTATTAACAATTTATTTCGTAATCTATGTGTGGATAACCCATTTGTTTTATTTTATAAATGACTAGCGGCCGCCCGCGACTTCGTCTGCGTGAAGAGGTTTTTCGCTATCCCTCGGGAACTATATGTTTTTTCTGGATGAAAGGTACCCTATGTCCTTTTCTGTACCCCTGACAACGTGTATACAAAATTTCATGATGATCGGTTCAGTAGTTAGGACGTGAAGGCGTAACAAACAAACAAATAAACAAACAAACGGACTTTCGCATTTATAATATTAGTAAGGATTATTTAAATAAAGAGTTGGGTGAAGATTGTTACCATATAAGACAAGTAAGGATGGACAGACTTTACATTACTTATTGCAAGATATGAAGCATTTTACATTCCTTCCTATGCATTTATGCTTTCTATATCAACAATGTATTTTTCATTTGCTGATAATAAACTTATGTTAGTTTCAAAATAAATATTGTGTCTGTGCATGCACAAATAATAGGGTACTTCTTATATTTTTTAAATATTTAACAGAGATTATAAAATTAATAAATAAATACCAAAAAGATCAAAAATACTAATAGTACAGGACAGTTGTGACATTGTCTATTATTGAACATTTATATTTTATATTTAATAAGTTGCCTATCTATTTTTATACATAGTGTAAACTACATACAATTTTATAAGTGTACTATTTTTGATACATAGTTTTAAACTTGTTTTTAAAGTTATCTGTTATTAAATTTGAAATATTTATTTTATACTGAACCTGTGTTTTATTTAACTAAACCGTGTTTATGTATACCGCAGATCACTAAATTGTAGCAGAAAATAAGACTAATGAAATGAATATATGGGCAGGATGCTAAGGCAGGATGTCAGAAAATTTATCCGCTTGGTGGCGCTGCTGTAGATGTAGACCTTTGTACAGATGCCGGCATATATATTGGCAAGAGAATGAAAGAGACAAAAGTGAAAATAAACTTAGTGTTTATGGCTACTGCGCATCTTTTGGTCCCTTTCTTTCTCTTGCCAATATATATGCCGGGCAGTATATGTGTGCAAGGTTCTTCTTCTTCTTCTTATTTTTGTTTTGGCAACCTACTTTCCTCTTGGAAGTAATTTTTGCCAGTGTCAAATGTTGAATACTTCAGTGATAGATTGTTTCAGTTTACATTAAAATGCGGGTGCATCGCATTCCAATGCTGCTTGGAGCACTTGGAACCAAGTATATCAAGACAGTTTACTTGGTAAGTTCTGCCGAGGTAGCCACCACTACAGTAAAAGTCTCGGCTTCACACAACCAAGATCGCGCCTATTTCAATTATCCCACATATTGTTCAGTTGCGTAGACACTTCTACCACAGCGGCGTCACTCCCTGTATGTGTGAGCTTGGCGCCAGTCTGGCGGCGGCTTCGTCATACGCGTCACGACTTGTGATAGGGTTGGCTATTAGCATCATTAGATATTAACGCAACTAAATAATAAAACGAAAGTTTGATGAAATAAATTGTATTGATTTTATATTAATTTAAATGCATTACAATTATATGGATCAATAGTTATACTTAGAATAATAGTTATATGATTTCTTAATTTGTATTAATTTCAAGGTTTATTTTTCGTTTGCCCGAATCGTTATTCTTAATAGAATTTCAACTTCAGCAATTACTTATTTTTAAAATTAATTTCCGCACGTACAGTTCATTAGAAATTAAATGCTTTTTACGGATTACCGCTCGTATATTGGTATTAATTCAGTTGTTATTTTAGAATTTAGTTTAAGGCTCCGTTATGCGAAATCATTTGTCTCTGTCTTTTTATTTAAGTGTAAAGAGTATGGAAAATAACCCCACTTCTGCACTTTTTCGATGTTTTTCGTTGTTTTTTCATCATTATCTTTAGCACAATTATCTTTCTTGAAAAAAAATTATTGGAGCAACTGCACAGTACGTTAAAGTGTATTTTGATGTAGAATTGAATACTTTTACGCTATTATTTACGCCAAAAATATGGCCCGCGACAAGCGCTTTTGACGATATTCTGTTTTTTTTTACAATCATCTGTGAGGTTTATACGCAATTTAATGTTTGTAGCAACTAGATAAACTCTTTAGCTTGTCGTATAATTTTTTTGGTGGCTACAAGTTTACGTTTTCTATATAAAGATATGGCCCGCGCAAACCATGTTTTCCTATTACCGCCCCTTAATGAGAAAATTGGAAAGTTCGGAAATTTCGGAAACGGTGCGTCGGAGCCAAGAAATAAAGTATTTTTGACCCCCCTGAAAAACTCCGGAGGTAGATGAGAGGTATTAAATGAAATGTCAAAAAACGGTCAAGTGCGAGTTTTTAATATTTTTACTATACAAAAGTACAAAAACGTCATTCTGTGCAGTCTCTGTGTAATATAGATATGTAGTTCGGTGGTTGTATGGAGTCTCTGGGGTGAAAGACAAGACGCCATAATTATTGTTACTATTTTTAATTCATTAACATTTTAAGTACTTATTTATTTTATTTTAAAGCACTATGAAAGTGCAATTACCACATCACCTCTCAATGTACAATATACTATTAATTCCCTCGCATTTCTTGAGAAAAGCAATAATATGTCCTGTATTGTATTGTACGAAAAACAAATTACATTGCCTGAATGATGAAAGATTAAAGCCCGACTGCCGACACATATCACTCTAGTTTGTCGTACATACTTGCCTGTAATGTATGTACTATGCGCGCCAAATAAGAATAGTATCGACAACTTCACGGCACTGGACAATTTTGTTATTGCTTGGTAGAATTGATAACTTCATAATGTATAGGATGTGCATAAAAAGAAACAAAATATATAAAAATATGATTTTTATTTTTGCTGGCATCGATCAGCATGGCAAACGATCATTGGATTTTTTGTTGGCAGTACAAAATTGACCAGTGACGAGAAGTTGTCGATACTATTCTTATTTGGCTTGGCACGCATAGTACTATTGCGCGGTGCGAGTGCGAGCGAACTGGGCAAGCCTGATAGCGCGTGCCTCCGCGGAGGAGATTCCTCGCCCCGCGGGCTGATTATCTAATTAGAAACCACCTAGCGACCGGTTGCAGTTCATAGATGATAGTGATCCATTGCTACTTCTTTTTGGATTAAAAAAAAAATACCAAAGAAAAGAAGCAATGTATATGGAATGAAACCGGTCGGTCGCTAAATAGTTTCTTTTTAGATAATCAGGGTGCCGATGGCGTCGCGGCACCCCCGCGATCGCCCGGCGCACTCACACATAGCCGCGAGCAATTTTACAGCACCCATGCGCAGGTGTCGCTTCTTTTCGCGTTAGTGTATATTTTCTTTGCTTGTACCACAAAACTACACCAATTTTAAGACACAATATCCACTATGAATCAATTTGCAAATAATTAAAATAGACACCGAACCGAACATGACAAACGGCGCCAAAAAACTCGTGTGCAAGGTTATTTTTCAATTATATCTAAAAATGGATCTATGCTTATGTCTATTAAATGATTAATTACAGCAAAGACCTCTAAATATTTTTAACATTGCGGATAATGTTAAAAATATTTAGAGGTATTGATACAAAGAAAATAAAACACCGTACCTAACTAAAGACAAGGCTGTATGATTAAAGATTCCTTTTTTTTTTTTTTTTTTAATATCTTCTTCCCGTCAGTTGGGAAAGGCAAAGGCAGAGCCATACAGCCATTGTCTTATTTAAAATAATTTCAACTACAAGAATTCCAGCCTCTAGATTTCATTTTTCTGTAATTGAGTTTTGTAAGGCCAAAGCCACTTCTTTAATTATTATTTTCTCCGTGTCCAGGTAATGTAAGGCCAAAGCCACTTCTTCAATTTTCTTTTTCTGTGTCCGGGTTATATAAGGCCGTAGCCACTTCCTATTCCATTTTCCTTGTCATCTTCAGTGTGATATAAATCTTCAAAGTCTTATCCATGTTTATAGTTCCAAATCCGATGATACAACAAAGTTGTATAAATCCTTATAAGTTTCAGGATTTGTGAGAATGTCTTGAATGTCGCGCGGGATGCTATTAGATGTCTTATATATTTCTAATAATCTGTCCACCAGGACTAATCTCTGAATGTTGTAAGCAGGGCAATCAAAAAATATATGATTAAGAGTCTGATCCACACCTAAATTGCATTCAGTGCATGTTGGAGATGTGATAATACGCATTCTATGTAAATGTGAGTTAAATCGACAGTGTCCAAATCTCAGGCGTGTTAGGATAGTATAAAACTTTCTGCTATGGTATTCTGCTGATTTTGTGAACCAAGGACGACAGCCAAGAACATTATTAATCTTCGCATACCAAGTTCCTTTTACTGTTAGAGTTTCTTGCCAATGAGTGGACCAGTCTTGTTTTGACAAAAGTTTAAGTCTTGGTAGTAAATCAGAGTACGGTATAGCAACATTTTTAATGTCAATGTTGACATTTGCGGCGTCATTTGTAATGGCTCTAGCTAACTTATCGGCACTTTCGTTTCCAGATACTCCAATATGCGACGGAACCCACATAAAAACTATATCAATATTATTACTTTTGAGCTTGAAGTAGGTTGTTTTAATATCTTGTAGAATATAGTTACATCCGGTATCAAATCTGGTATTTTGCAAAGCTTTGAGACAGCTCATGCTGTCTGTTAGGACTAACCATTGAGTGCATTCTTGGGTGTTCTCCTCAATAAACTGTAGCGCAGCAAGAATAGCAAGACACTCCGCGGAAAATATGCTCATTTGGCCCGGGAGTTTAATTCCATGACCCGTTTTCAAATAAGGTATGTAAACAGCCATCGAAACATTATCATTATTTTTGGAACCATCTGTATAGATATGTCTATGCTGAGGGAAATTATCAGTAATTTCATATACTTCTTCTTTATTCTTTAAATCAGGGTGAATGTGGATATTCAGGTCACAAAAATGTGTATCATAAGATCCTGTGTAACATATCCAATTATTCTCAGTTTTATGAATGTTATACTGCTGATTGAACTCTACGATATCCGAGAAGTCATGAAACAGATAGGGGATTCGGGGAACATTCAAAGGAGAATATGTTGTATAGAGAAATTCAATTTTTCTGAGTAGGTGATGAGTAGACAGTGAAAGTAGTTTTAACAAAAACTTTGATTTTAAAAATTTGAATCTGAATTGAAGTGGAGGTATATTGCATTCCACCTGCAAAGAGTTAATGGGAGTAGTCTTCATAGCACCAGTAATGCATCTCAGATTATGATTCTGCAGGATATCTAATTTTTTTACTAATTTGGGATCAGACCCAAAACAAAAAAAGCCATATTCAAAATGACTCCTCACAATTGATTTATACAACATTAATAGAATTTTAGGATCAATTTTTGATAAACTTTTAATGACATTGAATGCCTTATAGGCTTTACCCAGCAAATATTCTATATATTTATTCCAAGAAAGGTTATTAGCAAATATGACACCCAAGAACTTGACTTCACTTTCCAATGGCAGACTAATATTATTATATACAATATCAACATCAAAATCACATTCACCAAACACAACAACTTTAGACTTTTCTGGACTTACATCTAAGTTTAGGTAACTGAAATAATTATTTAATTTTTTAAGAGCAGAATTAACTATAGAGGATACTTGTCGAATATCAGATCCAGAGAAGTAAATAACTAAGTCATCAGCAAATTGCAAATTTTTTACTTGTGGACCTAATATGTAGTTCAATTTATGTACATATAGTATATATATCAATGGGGATAATATGCCCCCTTGACACACACCCCTGTATGAATATCTTGGTCCAATTAACTGATTATTTGATTTCACATAAACCTCACGACCATGCAAAAATTCAAAAATCCAATTAACCAATTTTTCAGGAATACCAAGAGAAAGAAGTTCACCAGCTAAAATATGGTGATTCACATTATTAAAAGCACCAACGACATCGAAGAAGACACCAATAAGAACATTATCTTGTTTGAGAGAATCAAAAATATCAAGTTGAAGATGTGCTATACTCTCTCTAGAGGATCTACCCCTACGAAAACCAAACTGATTTGAAGGTAAAAGATGATTACTTTCAATGAAGAATTCAAGCCTTTGTTTAAGAAGTTGTTCAAACACTTTTCCCATGCATGATGTTAAAGCTATTGGCCGATATGAATTTGCTTTGGTTTTATCTTTGTTCGGTTTTAGAATAGGAACCAGACAATCCTTTTTCCAATCCAGAGGTATGGCAGAGGTAGACCACAACAAATTATAAACTTTCAAAATGATATTTTTGGCATTATCTGTAGTATGTTTTAACATTTTATAAGGAATACCATCGAGGCCATGTGCTGTATCTCGTCGTGAAAAAATTGCATTTTTAAATTCTTGAAAATTAAATGGTGCTAATAAATAATTACTATTACGTACAGGATTAATACTATTTACATATTGTAAAGGGGCCTCAACAGTATCTGGTGTATATTTTTTAAGAAATTCTGGAATCCAATCTGTATAAACATTTTTAAAAGAAACAGGTTGACCATTAAACCTCTTAGCAATCCTCCAGATTTTAGATATGGGTGTAGATCTATTTAGTGACTGACATAATGAAAGCCAACTTAAGTTTCTTTCTTTTTTTAAAACAATTTTTTTAACAGCTTGTAGCCTTTTAAACTTAAGAAAACTTTCTTCTGTAAGACTGTTTTTAAACTCAATATATGCCTTTTTACAATCTTCTACTGCTTTTGCACAATTTTTATTCCACCATGGTAGTGGTATACGTTTTTTGCGGATTCTGGACTGAAATTTCCTAACCGATTGATTTGATTGGTCAACAGAGAAAGACCTATTGCTGATAATAGCTGACTGCTGCAATGCAAGATCTAATAACGCAACCAAATCAGAATAACATTTTAATGGATTAGTTTGATCAATGTAAAAATTTTGTAATAAGTAATCAACGTTTTTGCTATATTTTTGCCAGTCTACTAAACGAAAATTGTAAGAAGTAGGAGGTGTAAGATAATCAGATGAATCATTATTATTATTACTAATAGTGATGTTTATAATTACAGGTAAATGATAGCTGCCCATAGGGTCGTCATGGACCGACCACTCACATTGCAATGCCAGAGAAGGTGATACCATAGTAAGATCCAAAGCATTCCTTTGCCATCTACTAGAACCAACAGTTGTCAACTGACCATCATTCAGAAGAACCAAGTTATTGTCGTCGATGCTTTCAAGAATATCACGACCACGTGTATCAATATTACTACAACCCCATGCTGTGTGCCGTGCGTTAAAATCGCCGGCAATCAACAAAGGGCCCGGTAAATTAGAAATTAAATTATTAAGTTTTATTTTAGAAAATGAAACATCACAATTACCAGGACTATACAAGGACATAAGCGAAATTTCTTTGTTGCCATACTGCAATCGCACAGCTATATTTTGAATTGAATCATCAAAAGAAGTGTCTATTTTAGCAAATTGTAAACTATTATGAACTAAAATGGCTACACCATTATGTCTTGTACCAGAATCTAATCTAATTATATTATAACCTTTCATATTAAAACGAATGTGAGGCTTTAGCCATGTTTCACATACTAAAGCTACATGAATCTGATACTCTTGCAAAAAATTTAATAATAAATATTTATGTGCAGGTAAACTCTGAGCATTCCATTGAACTATTCTTAAAATATCCATAAAAAAATTAAATAATTTATTTCTTATTTTTTTTAATTGTTTCTAAGAGAGTATCTTTAATACTCTGAGTGGAAATAATTGTATCATTAGTTTTATTCATTGTTATCAATTTAACAACAGACTCAACAACCATATTCAGTATTTGATCAGAATTCAGGAGTGAAGCTAGCATTTCAATGGGATTTTGTTTCAGAGGAGGGAATGACTTCTCGTTTAATACAGCAGAATATGTTTTGCTTTGAGCTTTTTCTCTATTTAATTGTATTTTCTCTTTCTTAACAGGACATTGTGATGAGATGGCAACATGATTTCCCTTGCAGTGACAACAGATGGCTTCTTCAGATGATTTCAAGCAGAATTTAAAATTATGAGACTCACCACATATGGAGCAGCGTTCGGAGTTCTTGCAATATTTGGCAATATGCCCATACCTCAAGCATTTGAGACACTGCTTCACTGGAGGAATGTAAGGACGCAGCTCGAAGCGCCAGCTGTTGAGATCGACGCTTTCAGGAAGCACCGGGCACGAAAAAGTAATTGAAACTGTTTTTGTGGGTTCTAATTTGATTAGCCCATTATCCATCTTTGACCTTCTCATGAATCGCCTAATACTCACAATATTTTTGGTTGTAGTCAGTGCGGAGTAAATCATTTCATTTGATAAATCTATTGGTACATGTGTAATTACTCCTGTTACCTCGCTGGCCGCCGCAGGGATGCTGGCAGCCAAACTGTAAGCGTCCAAAATTTTTTTATTTTGTAGTGCCGCATTAGCCAGGCCTGGCCGCTCAAAAATTACTCCAATCTTGTGTTTGTTAATTCTTTGCAATTGTTTGACGCCCTTGTTGTATCTCTTTAAACAATTAGCCAATGACATCATGTCACGGTTGCCTATAGGTTGGTCACTTTTCGTACTCTCTATGAATACAACATATTCGAAATTGCCGCCTTGTTCTGGATAAAACCGAACATAATTTGGGATTCTAAAATCTTTGTACTTATCCTCTTCCATTTTTTCTTCCAGGGACTTCGTGGAGCAGGTATCACTGAAGTCGGACTCTCCACCTTCGCCTCCACTCCCGTCTTCAAGTTTTTTCTTTCGTTTTCGCCCACTCTTCTTCCCCATATTTACAGTTTTATTTTATTTACAACAATGAAATATTGATTATTTACACCTTTTTTATACAAATTATATACAAATTGCAACAATTAAATATTTTTTAGTTTTATTTGTTTGAAAAGACCGTCAATCCCGTCAAACGTTCCCGCCTAAAAAAACTTAAAGATTCCTTAAAAGTGACAATGACATCTCACTGACATTAGGTGCATTCCAGCAAGCTAATCGCTGAATCATCGTCACCATAGTATACATTTTATAAGTTGTTGCAATCCACGAATGCGCGTCGGCTATGAATGTTGTTAGGCGTGCACGTGCACATTGTTATACCTAGTTTGCGTATATATAGTTGTAAAAATATAGATCAAAATGTAGAATGTCATGTATGTATGGTTATTAACAATTGTTTAAATATCAGTAAAAGAATGTTAAAAATATTTAAAGAAAAACCAATGAGGATGATGATTTATTATTATTGAAACATTACATTACTACTTCATGGTCATCTAAAGAAAAATTGCAAAATAACTTAAAATTCTACTATTCAATAAAAGATGAGTTGTATGTTGTTAATGATTAAATATTTAAAAATACAGCATTAGTTGTACCTAAAGTGTTAAGAAAAGAAATGTTAAGTAAAATTCATTTTAATCATTTAGGTAAAGAAAAATGTAAAAATAGAGTTCGAGGAATTCTATTCTGGCCATTTATGAATAAAGAAATTGATGATCTTATAGAAAACTGTGACATATGTCTGCAATTTTAGAAAAGCCATTTATATGAAAATCTAATTATCCGTAAAAAACCTGATAGACCATGGCAAATTGTAGCATGTGACTAGGCTTGCCAACCGTCCCGGATTTTCCGGGACGTCCCGCTTCTGAGTCAATTTTGGGCCGTCCCGCCGAGACCCCTTGCGGGACGCCTTTTGTCCCGGAAATCAGTTAAAGTCATTAATAGAAGAAAAACAAAAATCAGCTCCTGACAAGTATTGGGTGCTTATGAATGAACATGGCACAAATTATTTATGTCCATGAAAGAGTAATAATATTCCATGATTAGTGAGATTAGTAGACAAAACTGACAAAAAATCTCGCTGTGCGGCTGTTTTTATTTTACTTTAGTCTGGCAAAATTACAAAAATAGTGGATGGAACTGTCTAAAAATCGCGCTGCGCGGCTTTTTTTTTACTATTGACAGGCATTTTCCTAAAAAAACAGGTTTTTTGTGCATCTTAGACAGGCATCCTCCCTTACGTAGATGGCGACCCAGGGACGAATCTTAAAATACGTCCCTGGGCTAGACTACAAATTAAAATTAATTTTGTCCAAAAATGCAGCGAATTTTATAACTACGTTTATTGTAAAATAAAAACTTGTTAAAATGTGCAAAAAATCTCAAAATAAGTAAAGTTAGAAAATAAATTAAAATTAATAATTTAAAATGTTTGTCATACATTTTGTTTTGATTTTTTTTATTAAATTACCTATAGTTTTTTTCTAACCATTTTGTATGTGATGTGTTGTGTCTCGCGTAATATACCCAAGTCCCGGATGTCGAGCTAGGTAATCCCGGAAATGCCTTTTTTGGAGTTGGCAAGCCTACATGTGACATGTTTTTCTGTAATGATAGAATTTATTTGTTGATTGTAGATTATCTAACAAAGTATGTAGAAGTTATACCATTAAAAGATCAGTCTTCCGAAGAACACATTAGTGCTCTAAAATCTGTGTTTGCCCGTTGGGGAATACCTGATGTTCTTTATAGTGATGATGGTTCTCAGTATAAAAGTCAATTGTTTAAAGAGTTCTGTGAGCAATGGAAATTCAAACATGTAAATTCCACTCCTTATTAAGCTAGATCATGAGTCTCCAAACTTTTCAGCAAAAGGGCCAGACTTACTCCTCCACCAAGTTCTAAGGGCCAGGATCTAGCTAGTTCCGTACCAACATACTGTAAATTACAGTATTGTTGGTACGATCTGGCCTGCTTTCGCGGGCCGGATTGTTGATGCTCGAGGGCCGCATCTGGCCCGCGGGCCGTAGTTTGGAGACCCCCGAGCTAGATCAAATGGTATGGTAGAAAGATATTTACAAACTGTTAAGAAAATGTTTAGAAAATGTATGTTAGAAGGGAAAGATATATTATTTAGCTTTGTCCAAATTAAGAAACACTCCAGTAGATTCTGAATTAAATCTATCGCCTAATCAGATATTAATTGGTCGTCAAACAATTTCTATGTTACCTTCACTCATTAAAAAGAAAGTGAACTATAAGAATATTTATAAGCATAACCGCAAGAAAGATAATGTTATTAAGAAATACCATGATTCTAGAAACAAGAGTAAAGAACGGATATTTTATAAAAATCAAAATGTGTTTGTTCTAACAAACATTAACTTATGGGTATTTCTATCTAGAGATAGATAGTGTCAGAAGGCCGAACTAACGTGTATTACTACTGATCAGAGGGTTTATAAAATGAGAATGCATAGTAGTATAAATTCAAAATACATTTATTATAGCAAATAATTTTACTAAGCATGTAAATAAACTAAGCTTTACTACGGAAAATAATAATCAGCAATTGTTATAAAGCATTAGTATCCAAAACAATGATACATAAAGTATGTATCCAGCTACTTGCTATGATATAGTATAAATAAGTAAAAGACAGTAATAGGACATACCTTAATTATAAGTAAAATAACAGGCGTACTCACACACTTTAGGAGACAGTCCGATCGCTACGACGCGCACAGAAATAATGCCCGATACCCGGCCGTGCAACGACTTTTATAGGCTTTGCGCCGGGGAGGGGCGCACTCGACAAACAACACCTGCGCTCGCAGGTGCGAGCGCACGTGTTGTCCGTCGCACAAACATGTTATTCACAAGTAGTCGGCGCACAGCCGGGTGGCTCACAAATAAGTAACACAAAATAATAAATGTATTATACTTTATAGGTAGGTAATTAATATAGCTGCCGACAGTCGGCCATCCTATATTAAGCATGCCCTCGTGCTTTATATCTGATTTCTTTCTCAGTAATTCCGACTATAACAAATTATATACTATAATTATACAAAATTGTATATATTTAAAATTCTTATTTGACATACAATAATATTGCCTTTTATTTAGTACAAACAAAAAATAGGTAGAATTTATATAATTTTTGTACAAATGTAGGTAGGACCCTTCCGTCCAATATACATAAATAGGACCCTTCCGTCCAATAAACATAAATAGGACCCTTCCGTCCAATAAACATAAATAGGACCCTTCCGTCTAATAAACATAAATAGGACCCTTCCGTCCAATAAACATAAATAGGACCCTTCCGTCCAATAAACATAAATAGGACCCTTCCGTCCAATAAACATAAATAGGACCCTTCCGTCCAACATAAATAAATTATAGGACCTTCCCGTCCAGCATAAATGTGGTATATTGAACCCTTTAGATTCAATCACCTGTAATCAAATTAAATTAAAAACACAAATCATTAATAAATTAAAAACACAAATCATAGTTATATTAAAAACACAAATCAAAACTAAATTTAAACAAATCATAAACCTTTATTGATATTATTAATCGGACTCACTAGACAATTCATTGTCACTATCATGAGGTCTTTTAAAGTTTAACCAGGGTTTAATTTTATCAACAGCCACTATAGTTGAGTAAAGCCTATTGCCCTTTTTTGTTAAAGGCGTATCTTTAATGTGATACCGATCGTTATCAAGAGCTTCGGTTATTCTATACGGGCCTTGAAATCTAGGGACTAATTTTCTACTTTGCCCTGTCGATGGTATTTGGCGTTCAACCCGTACAAGATCACCCACTTTATATTTAATTGGTTCACAACGTTTTTTGTCGAAATTATTTTTTTCTTTCTCTTGATTAGCTTCAATATGGGAGCTTATTTTATCACGAATCTCATTTATATTCTGGCTGTCGTTAACCTGAGTAATGTCCCCTTCCAATTCAGAAATAATTCTATTTTCTGTACACCCCGTCATTCTCTTTCCAAACAAAGCTTCTGCAGGAGTTCGGTTTATTCCCTTATTAAATGTATTGTTCATACCCCACTGCACATCGGGAAGATGATCGTCCCATTTATTCTCTTCTGTACCGATTGTTTTAGCCGTTAACGAATCTACAATAATTTTATTATACCGTTCTACTTGCCCGTTTGCTCTAGGGGTAGCAACGGCGTTTAAAATATGTTTGATTCCCTTTTCGATCATAAATGTTTTAAAACTATCGCTAGTAAACGATGTTCCCCTATCAGAGATTATTCTACGCGGTGTCCCAAAAATTCCAAAATACTCATTAAGTACTTTTAACGTTGACTGAGTTTTCGTGTTTCTAACCGGCTTCAAGAAAATAAAACGAGTGAATGCATCGATAATTACCAAATATACATGTTTCCTTTAGTACTTCGCACAAATGGTCCAGTGTGATCTATGTGTATCGTGTCAAAGGGAATGGCTACTTTCGGTATCGGATGAAGGAAACCAGGTTTCTTTCCTGTGGTAGCTTTTGAGTATGCACATTCCAAACAAGAATCAACGTATTTTTTTATGAAGCGTCGCATTTTCGGAAACCAATAGTTAGATTTGATTTTCTCTAAAGTTTTATCAAACGCGAAATGACCAATATCATCGTGATTTTGCTTCACTATTTGCCAGCGCACTCCCTTTGGCACGACCCACCGATCACCGTCTGGAGTTATACGAAACAGTTTTTCATTTTTTAATTTAAAGTTAGTTTTAATATCAACCATATTATCAATTTCGGGATCCTTAAGAATCTCTGTCACCCGTTGTAGTTTCTCATCAGCACCTTGTACAGTTGTTAGCCAGCTACAGTCAGATACCGTGAAAACACTTAAAATTTCTGTGCAAGAGACTGGGTTTCGACTAAGCGCATCGATATGGGACATATTCGTGCCTGGTCTGTATTCGATCGAGAAATTATACTCCTGCATTTGTTCCCACCAACGCGCCACCCGAGGAAGCATATCCTTTTTTTGAAACGTGGCCTTTAAAGAGTTACAATCCGTTACAATTTTGAATTGTACACCAATGAGGTAAACTCTAAACTTTTGAAGGGATGAAACTACTGCTAAGGTCTCAAGATCGTAAGATAAATAATTTTGTTCTTGGGGAGTAGTTTGCCTACTAAAATAGGCTACAGGTTTGAGTAACTTATTATTATCTTTTTGTAAAAGGATCCCTGCTACCCCCAGTTTACAAGCATCAGTATGTAACTCGGTTTCGGCCTCAGGGTTGTACAATGCTAAAACAGGTTTTTGAGATAGTTCCTTTTGAAGAGTTCTAAAAGCCGTCTCTTGAGCGGATCCCCATGTCCAATTGACGTCTTTTTTAAGTAAATGAGTAAGCGGTCTTGATATTACAGAAAAATTTGGGATGAAGCGTCTAAAAAAACTCGCAAGTCCTCCAAATTGCCGAACATTGTGTTGATTTTGTGGTATAGGGAACCGCTCAACTGCGTCGACTTTCTTACTACCAGGACTTATGCCATTTTCAGATACTTCGAAACCTAGGTAGTCTACAGTGCGCTTAAAAAAGAAACATTTAGATGGGTTCAAGGAAAGCCCTGCATCTTTAAATAACTGTAGTACGGATTGTAACCTCGTCATGCCTTCAGATATAGTTTTAGAAGGGATAATGACATCGTCTAAATAAGCCAAAGCTTCACCATGACGGGCGGCTCCTAATATTTGATTCATGATCCGCTGAAAGGTGGCAGGTGCATTTGCGAGTCCAAATGGCATCCTGTTGAACTCGAAATGCCCATCAGGAGTCACAAACGCGGTCTTATGTTTATCACTCTCACGAATGGGTACTTGATAGTATCCTGATGTAAGATCTAAAGTTGTGTAAAACTTATTTCCGGCTAGAATATCGAGTTGGTCATCTATTTGCATAGGATAAGTTTCTTTAATTGTTTTTTTATTAAGAGCTCTATAATCAATACATAGGCGAAACTCTCCTGTCTTCTTTCTAACAAGTACTATAGGACTAGCATAGGGTGAGGTTGATGGTCGAATAATATCATTACTAAGTAGTTCGCTAATCATACCTCTAACATTTTCTTTTTCTTTAATAGCAAGTCTATATGGCCTATAGACAACAGGTTGAGAATCATTTAAGTCTATCTTCATATCCCCTGCCGAAGTAGCACCTAATTCCGAAAGGTTGAATGCAAAATATTCTCGAAAATTATTTAAAAGTGTTAATAGTTGATGTTTACATTCAAGAGGGAGATCACTATCTATATTCAAATGAGTTTCATTTATAGGTTGCAAGAAAGATTGGTTGACATTTAAGACCTGAGACTGAGTCTGTTCCTCGCGAGCAATTATACCACGAGCAATCAAAATATTCTCGGGGAGTTGTACCTTATCTGTCGGTGCACAGCTCACAACAATCTGTCCTTGACCCCTTTGGATGAAATACAAGCCAGATAATACAGAGTACCTCACAGAACCCTTATATCGTAAACTCCCTTCGACGAATAGTTCCCCTTCAAAATCAGGATTATCTGTATATACCTCAATAACTGACAAACCCTCTACGCTAGTGTTGTTTTTACAATAGAGCTTTATCTTTAGGATAGTGGTAACAAAGTCTAATCAGCAATCTCTAAGGAACTACTAGTTTTTCTGAAAGCTATATGCGGTTGCTCTGTAAAAGTATGTCCAACCATCAGAGGAACTTGCATCGCATTATCTGGAACTATAATTATGTCTAAATCGGCTGCAATACCATCTATAACTATGTGTGTCCTACATTTCCCCAAAGGCTTAACAACCGAATTGCCAAAACCTCGCAAAACAGGTAGATCAGATGTGTTGAGCTGTGCACCAATGTTATTAAAATCGGTTTTTCTTATCATAGAGCATTCACTTCCGAAATCTATATAAGCAGTCATGGCAGTACCATTCACAATAGCTTGTTTAAAATATTTTTGATTAGGCTCCATCGTGCACATATAACTTGTGCCTAAGTTGGATTCATTATTAGCTACCCGTAGTACAGTCTTATCTGAGGCGGGTATTTTTGAATAACAGTTCTCAGTCTCATGTCCAATCTTGCCACATTTACTACATTTTTTTAAAGGTTGTTTGCATTGTGCAACCGTATGACCTTCCTGTTTACAATTTAAACAACGGATAGGTCTAGGATTTAAACGTAATTGAGAGTCAACACTTTTGATTGGGGGACCTTTAAACATTTTACGATCATTGGTGGGTTTGACATTCCTCACATTACGCAAATAAGATAATAATTTATCAGGGTTTTCGAATTTAACAGCTTCTGCACCCAACCTTACGGACCTATCGTCAATGCCGTGTAAAATACACTCTACCGCCCGAGATCCTATTATACCGCATCTATTTATCAGAGCTATTTTTTCGTAATAGTAGTCTTCTAACGAATCAGTATATCGTGCACGTTTAACAAGCATATCACTTAGCATCTGACCATAATTTTCTTCCGAAGGGAATGCAGAACACAGTTTTTCCTGCCATTCGGTCCAGGAGTAAAGAACAGACGATAAACCTTCGTACCATCGTTGGGCTACGCCCCGTAACTTAGGCAGTGCGAAATGAATAGTTTGTTTTTCTGACCAACCGTATATACATGCGCATTGGTTGACTTTATGTAACCACATGGTCATCGTCTGTTCCTTCCTAGCTGGATCAAATTCAGGTACAGCGTTCTGCATCGATCCAAACTTATCTAACGAATCATTACGGTTCACGGAAGTGATAGCCTTAACAATTTGTTCAATATTATCCATACTATAGGTTTGTTTGGACTCACTCAGTTTTTCTTCATTATTCTTCACCTTTGGACTGCGTGGCGGCTCATCTCGATGACTCACTGGCCGCTCGTAGTGGTGATTGCACGACCGCTCTTCGAGGCGATTGGGCGACCGCACGTCGCGGCGGCTGGGCGACCGCTCGTCGCGATGGCTGTGCGACCGCTCGTCGTGATGGCTGCGCGACAGCTTGTCGCGGCGGCTGCGCGACCGCTCGTTGCGGCGGCTGCGCGACCGCTCGTCGCGGCGACTGCGCGACCGCTCGTCGCGGCGACTGCGCGACCGCTCATCGCGGCGGGTGCACGACTGCTCGTCATGGCGGCTGCGCGACCGCATGTCACGGTGACTGCGCAGATGTTCATCGTGGTGACTGCGCATCCGCTCATCGCGATGGCTACGCGACCGCTCGCTGCACCGACTGAGCGAGCGCTCACTGTGATGAGCGCCGGACTGCCCGTTGCAGCGACTACGAGTCCGCCCGCGGCGATGACTTGACCCGGCTTCTTGGAGTTGTCCACTACGATGATTGTCGGTGCCTGATTCTTGTATGCCGAGTACTTTAACCTGATTGCTCGGCTGCATTCCGGAAGGCATCAGTATTGGACTCACAACAGCGGGGCTTCGGGTCACCTGCTGCACTTCTTGGCAGTCATTTGCTTCCATATTCTGAGCCATTAGCTGAAAATACATATTAAAATATTACGCAGAAAGCCCGATGTTTAATATAAAGCTTTCTTTGCGTAAAAGATGAATACTTTATTATGTAAGAAAAAAAATGAGGGAGAGAAAAAAAGAAACCATCCCCACTTCTGATATGTCAGAAGGCCGAACTAACGTGTATTACTACTGATCAGAGGGTTTATAAAATGAGAATGCATAGTAGTATAAATTCAAAATACATTTATTATAGCAAATAATTTTACTAAGCATGTAAATAAACTAAGCTTTACTACGGAAAATAATAATCAGCAATTGTTATAAAGCATTAGTATCCAAAACAATGATACATAAAGTATGTATCCAGCTACTTGCTATGATATAGTATAAATAAGTAAAAGACAGTAATAGGACATACCTTAATTATAAGTAAAATAACAGGCGTACTCACACACTTTAGGAGACAGTCCGATCGCTACGACGCGCACAGAAATAATGCCCGATACCCGGCCGTGCAACGACTTTTATAGGCTTTGCGCCGGGGAGGGGCGCACTCGACAAACAACACCTGCGCTCGCAGGTGCGAGCGCACGTGTTGTCCGTCGCACAAACATGTTATTCACAAGTAGTCGGCGCACAGCCGGGTGGCTCACAAATAAGTAACACAAAATAATAAATGTATTATACTTTATAGGTAGGTAATTAATATAGCTGCCGACAATAGATAGATAGAAATACCCATAAGTTAATGTTTGCAAAAATAATAGATAAAAGTAATAAACCTAGAGCTTACAATTTGTTATTAGAAAATGGACAAATAATTATTAGAAACACTCACAACATATTTAAAGGGTCGAAATATATAAATTTTTAAAACAAATAACCACAGATAATGATGACTTAGAAATAAATAAAAATAATGATTGTACTATAGATAATAATATTCATAGAGATAGTCCTAGTAAGAAATCTGTAACTTTTGCTGAACCAATAGTAGAACCTGTGAAAACAACCAGATATGGTAGAAAAATTATGCTTAACTTCTGAGAAAAAGGGGGATGTGAGATGTTTAATCTGTGGTCGTCTCATGCCAGTGCAGTGTTGTATTCTGTATCTTTGCTACTCTGTGTGTGATGGCGTCCTTGCGCGTTCTCTTTACTTGGTCTCGTTACTTTACTTAAATACTTTGTGTTTACTAAATAAAGCTTTGATTAAAAGTTATAATAAGTGTCTCATTTAGAAGACTTTACACACACTTACCATCAGCAAATAAAAAACCATCCTTGAGCCGTACAGTTCAAAAGCAGGCCTTAAACAGGACTGTTCAAGGCCTGCTTTAGAACAGACCTTTGAGGTCATAGTAGTACGAAAAAGTAAGTTTCATATAAGTCCTGCTTTAAGAGCTCATAGTTCAATATAAGTTTTGCTTTAAGAGCTCATAGTAATGAAGGCCCCAGTTCGATTGCGTGACGCAACAGTGTAAGCTGACTTCGTGTGTGTGTGGACAGTATGATGCTCGAGCGCCCGTAGTACTAAGCTTAACTTCTCTCTATTAAGTGGTTATTACTTTCCATGGTTAAAATGTACTCTATGGAGATCGATGACTCAGCGATTAGTCTGTTGGAAGGCACCCATTGATTTGAATTTTGACATAACAGATTTGATTGACAGATAGGAGAAAAGAAATGCCGCGGAACTTTTTGTTACCTTACCTAGGTACCTACCGTTATTTACTTGTGTTTAGAGAAAAACTGCACGGCAACTAAGGGAATATTATTTTAGCTACCTACAACAACAACAATGATGGGTAGCGCACGTATGGCGCGGCTCGCTCGCGAGGTGAAAAACTTCGAAACAAAGCCGCCATGGGGCATTACATGTCAGCTGGAGAAGCAAGATTGCTACGACGTCTTGCTGGTCAGCCTACTCGGCCCGAAAGGCTCCCCGTATGAGAAGGGCTCCTTCAAACTGACCGTCAACATCCCAGAGAAGTACCCCTTCGAACCACCGTTGGTGAAATTTATCACTCCAGTGTATCATCCCAATATAGATAAAGGTATTGTTATTTCTTTTTTGATTCGAATTTCTTGTCTATTAATATTAGACTTTAAATCGAAATATTGCAGAGTCGTGTCCTTACCTATATAATTTAGTATGGAGTGTTTATTTTAACACGTTTTTTTATATAAAAGGCATGTGAATTATCAATCAATTATTGTAGGCCATTTATAATGAGATCTCTATACTTATTGAAAATAATTGATGTTCTATTTCATGAAGAACGTTGGCTATGAATGTTTTAGTACGAGAGTGTGCAGGCAGACACACTAAAACAAAGTATATATTGTGCCTAAAGCTGAACGGACTACACGAGATAGAACAACTGTACAATATCAAATGCCTCTTTTCAATTAAAAATATACTTGTTAACATTTCAGGTGGTAGGATATGCATGGATATGTTAAAAATGCCACCAAAAGGAGGCTGGCTCCCCACGATAACCCTGGAGACTCTGCTAGTGTCGTTGCAGACCCTCCTCGCCAACCCCAACCCGGACGATCCGCTCATGATGGACGTGGCCAACGAATACAAGTATGAAATAGAGAAATTCCAAGAAAATGCTAGGAGACACACGGAAAAACATGCCGTTGGGACAGGATAAGCATACTATGTGTTTATTTAAGAGTAAAATGTAGTGAGTATCTACAGAAAATATTACTGCCTCACTTTCTGAAAATGTTTACTAGTCATTAGGTTACTTATTGTGAATATAAATTGTGTACCTATTTAATTAATAAGCCAAGCTGCGATTAGTTGCTCTACTGTGTAAACATATTTATTGTTTTTAAATTTGAGATTTTTGCATTCAAAATGCAATTTTTATACAATACTAAATAATATATAAGAAAATTTTCAATTTTGCACACACACGAATTTTGTTGCAAACTGGTTAAGCAACGCTGTTGCCCATAGTACATATTAAATCTAAGGTATTTTATTTTACAAATCTTCGGAAAACTTTCAGCTAGGTTAAAATAAAGTAGGTCATTTAAAAAGATATGTCAAATTGCTTCACCACAGTGTTAAACGGGTAATTAGTTTTGCTTGGGGGATATTAAAGTCTATCCATCCTTACTTATCTTATTTAGTAAACAGTTTCTGACAGTTGTCATACGTCTTTTATACTTAAATCGTTATTTAAAAATATGTTAGTAACTTTATGAAATTGTTGTTAATTTATTAACAATTTATTTCGTAATCTATGTGTGGAAAACCATTTGTTGTATTTTATAAATGATTATTTCAATAAAGAGTTGGGTGAAGATTGTTTACCATATAAGACAAGTAAGGATGGACAGACTTTAGGCTTTTTACTACTTAATTTTAGGCAGTTTTTACTTTAATTTAATTTTTACTAGTTAATTTTAGGCAAACAATAACTTTTGTAAAATATAGTTTGTTGTAGTATACAACGTGTAACAGAAAGGGGGTATCAACCCGAAAGGAGGTCAATGTACTCGTGAAATTGAATACATTCCAGCAGAAGAAAAAATCAAATAAAATAAAAAAAATTAAACTCTCCATAAAAATGTTGGCGGCAAATTCAAATTTTCTATGGAGAAACCAATTTTTTTTTTTCGATTTTAAATTTTTTTTTCTCGTGGAAGGTGTTCAGATTCACAAGTACATTGACCTCCGTTCGGGTTGATACCCCCTTTTTGTTACATGTTGTATATAGTTAGCAAAAGAGCAAAAAGTGGCCACTTTAGGCACTTTTGCTAACTACTACTACAACAAACTATATTTTACTGAGGTTAATGTTTGTAAATAAACTATAGAACTTTAGCTTGTACATGTGAATTTTTGATACATTATGTTCTTAGCAGGCAATAAATTTATTATGATGAGGGAGCCACTTGAGGGTGATAGTCGCCTTAAGTACAATAAATATGATACTAAATAATATAATACCGAGTCATTCGATAGCTCAGCGGTCAGAGCATTGGACTGGATATCTAATGGTCGCAGGTTCGATTCCCATACGAGAATTGATCTGGTGCAAGTGAAAATTTTCTTGTATATTATTTAGTATTGTATAAAAATTGCATTTTGAATGCAAAAATCTCAAATTTAAAAACAATAAATATGTTTACACAGTAGAGCAACTAATCGCAGCTTGGCTTATTAATTAAATAGGTACACAATTTATATTCACAATAAGTAACCTAATGACTTGTAAACATTTTCAGAAAGTGAGGCAGTAATATTTTCTGTAGATACTCACTACATTTTACTCTTAAATAAACAAATAGTATGCTTATCCTGTCTGTCAGGGGGTTAATTGTCTAATTCAAAAAATCTATTGCAATCACTTTCATTTGACAGATGGATGTGTCACATTGCTGCATTGCTTTGGTAAGTCTTAATTTGTGCCAAAAAGAAGCTTCAATGTGTTACATCCTGAAAGCGATTGCGATAGATTTTTAAACTAGAGAATAGAAAGGCTGGTTTATCCCAGAAACAATATCGCTCGCGAATCGGTTCCGCTCCGAGTGAACACTTACGAAAAAACTTGTTTGAAATCGAAATTAACCTGGTTAATTAAAAACCGGTTTCCAGGCCTGGTGTAGGCTCGGTGGGCCCTTAATAGAATACAAAGTAAGCCATTCCAAAAGTTGATCGCTTTGTTTTTTTAATTTTCAGATGTTAGTTTTAGTTATAATAATGTGTAAAGATAAGAAAAAATTTTGTTATGTAAGGGCAATGCTAGACTAGACAGGCAATTATTAAGGCCGCGCAGTCTGCACACTAGCGCTGCCATCGAAAGGAGAATCATAGTGCTTAAATAAAGTCGAAATTGTGAATTATCTCTCTGTAGTGCACTCCAAGCTTTGTAGTACTTTTTAGCACTTTAACAATATTTTTTAGCCTGTCGTTTAGTTTAAAAAAATGGATAGAAATGGATGAGACAATATTGTTTCATAAAAATGGATAATTTAATCGACCAGTGTCCACTTTTAGCAATAAAAGTCCATTAAACGAAACGACAGGCTACAAAATATTGTTTAAGTGATAAAAAAGTACCACAAAGCTTGTTCGACTCGCCTTTATTTAAGCACTATAATTCTCATCTCAATGGCAGCGCTAGTGTGCAGACTGCGCCCTCTTAACTGTATGTTTTTAGTATTTTTGAAATGAAAACTTCTTAAGCGGCGTTGTACACTTTTTTTGTAATGGGGAAAAAATGTTAAACTCGCGTCAGTCAGGGTCACGTGACCCTGATCGAAAATTCGTAAGACGGATGTAGCGTAGACAGCCGGCGGCGGTAATCTCGACGGCGCGTCGTTTTGGCGTTCGGCGGCTTGATTTTTCTAAGATAAACTTTTTAATGTAATATAAATAGTCATGTTTGTGTACGATAGCGCAATAAATAAATATTGTATTCTACCTCATAAATGATAGTACTTTTATACTGATAATTAAAGTAATTCGTGCAAAATTATTCCCTAACCATTCCAAAATATCAAAAATGCACAACGTTAATATTAGTTTTCACTCTGCCGACACTCCCGGAGTGCAACCCGATTTTTTTTTATAATACTCATGTATTGCATTTGTAATTAGGTGTGAATGTCAAGATGGCGGGATACCGCTTGGTTTTTTATACAGGGTTACTTGTAAAACACCAACAACCTCGCAGGAGTAGATTACTAACATCATAAACAACATTTCTTCTACGACTTTTCCGAAAACAGCCAAAAAATATTCGACTTTTCATACAAAACTCGATCAGCTGTTCGGACATTTGTATGGAAAATAGATATTTATTCGTCTGTTTTCGGAAAAGTCGTAGAACAAATGTTGTTGTTTATGATGTTAGTAATCTACTCCTGCGAGGTTGTTGGTGTTTTACAAATAACCCTGTATATTTTGTGGCTAGGATATCCAATAAAAGTATCGATTCGTTTTACAGGTCCCTTTTTTTTAGATATATTTTAATTTGGCTACTATGGCGTAAAGTCTGTCCATCCTTACTTGTCTTATATGGTAAACAATCTTCACCCAACTCTTTATTGAAATAATCATTTATAAAATACAACAAATGGTTTTCCACACATAGATTACGAAATAAATTGTTAATAAATTAACAATAATTTCATAAATTTACTAACATATTTTTAAATAACGATTTAAGTTTAAAAGACGTATGACAACTGTCAAAAACTGTTTACTAAATAAGACAAGTAAGGATGAACAGACTTTATGTAGTTTTATGAGTATGTTCAAATACAACACAGTATATAGGATCCGTTAAAAACGGTCCTGTAAATACGGACCTGCTGTGTAAACGCATTTTAAAGGAGTGTTGTGGTGCTCACATTATTTTGTTAATTAGGTTAAGAGCTAAGAGTTAACGCATTTTTGTGGGAAAACTAAAATAATAAAACAGTTAAAAGAATTAAATATTGATTTTATTTCTTAATAAAATTATCAACTTAAAATATTAAGTGTAAATACTGCAGTATGTACCTGTTTTTTATTACTCATTGAGGTCACAATATTATGAGAAACCCATTTAATGACAGGATTAACCTGTAACAACGCTGGTAGTCTATAATAAAAAATATTTATTTTAGATTCTGAATATTGCCTCGATTAATAAACCATAATACTATTAGATAATATGTCTATTTGGTAACTCACAACTTATTTATAAATTATAACTTAATAAATAGTTTGAAATAGTTGCACCTGTGTGGTTTACCCTTTAACCGCCGCCGGTCGGATTCATCCGACTAATATTTTTATGCCCATTTTTTGGTATTTAGTCATATAAAAGGACCTTGGCAAAAAAGACACAAAAAAGTCACATTAATCAGACTCGTGGTGGTCAAAGGGTAAAATGAGATCTTTTAAAAGGCAAAAACAAGTTATTTTATATGTTGAAACATAAACCGGTTTTTTAAAGCATGATAATAATTACTGTAAATCAGTGCACCACATGCAAACTTGGTAAAAGATGTCCGATAAACAATCGACTTTTCTCATCCTGTGTCTGTACTGCTGTCATCGCCCGAACTAGCACTTTCAGTTTCAGATGAACTACTATTCCTCTTAACTTTTCTACTATTTTCTTTATTATTTTCAGCGCTAGCAACACCACTTTCTTGGGACTTACTGCTTTGGCCACTTTTGAGGATCCCTTTGGTTTTGAGTGGTTTCTCTTCACTTGTTGTCGGTTTTAGAGTTTCAGTTGAGGCAGTTGCCACCATTTTGGACTCTATTCTGGTGTCTGAAGGTTTGAAGTCGTCTTCATCTTCTTCGTCAATGGGTTTTTTATTCGCTAATGAAGCTGTAACAGCGGCCTTATAAGCTTCAGGGTATTGTGTACTGGAAAATAACAGATTATATTAAATAAATTTAATTGGGCTAATATTGATAAAAATATGATTAATTGATGTTATTTTTGACTACATTTGACCAAAGGCTCTCTAAGTAAATCTTTACACTACAGTCCTTGCTATTTTATTTGTTTGTACACAAGACAGCACCTCAGACTATACATGTTGAGCTTGAGACCGCCTTTATGCCCTACGTAATAAATACAGTTTTGCAGTTTAACTGTATGTAACCTGACATGCTGTCGTGTATATTGCATTAATAAAGGTGTGGTGTGATGATATACATGAATTTTAGGTAATTTGTGATAGTTGGTAAAAGTCAAATGAAATGTAATAAAAATTTCCTTAAATTGAGACACTATAGATTTTATCACCTCATGCCGTATTTGATGAATTAAACCAGATTGATAGTGCTATTGATCTTGAGCCTGTGAAAGAGGTCCTAATGATTGTTTGTAACGGATTAGCGGGCGCCCGTGACTTAACATATTTGTGAAATAATTGTGAAAAATTTGCAAAGTTTTGTTTTCAAATATTCTTTTTGTAAGATGGCTGGAGTATATAATGTTAGGATGACAATTCATAATTACCTTAGTTTAGTCTTTATTGCTCTTATCTTCTTAAATATAAACTCTAGGTCCTTTCTCATGTCCATGAGGAGTTGTGTGTGCTTCTTAAACTCGCCGGAAGCTGCTCGCAGTCGACTGGCCGATAACTGATTGCAGTTTGTCAACATTTCAGTGGTTTTTTCAAAATGTTGCAACCTGAAAATTTACATAGTCATTTTTAAGACTTAGAACCTAAAACATTAATAAATATGTCAAAGTCTAAAGGTGTTAATTTAGCTTTTCCAAGCATAAGCATGCCCGCAGACTGCAGACTTGCTATCGGTCGAAAGTTGGCCCAATAGTAGGTTTTGTATGAAGAATCGGCCAATACCAAATCATTGTAGTGTGCACACTTGCATACTTCTTCATACTGATTCCAACTATCGGCCGACAGTTTGGTCTGTAGTTTGCGGGGACTCTTAAAGGTTTTACCCCTTCCTGATCAGAAATTAGCTAAATGTCTTACAGTGCGAAACATCTAATGAAATGTAAGTCAAATAAATTACCAAATATCAGATTTTATGTAGCCAAAAGTCCAAATATCAGATTGGTCTGTATAGCAGAAATCTATTTAGCAAATCACATTCTCAAAATGTATGATGTGGATACTCAGGCCACATAACTTGGCCGAAGTTAAAAGATATAATATAACTTACATATTTTTCTGAGCCCTTATAATTGTTTCAACGTCCGTTTGATCGACCATACCAGCTAATCCTTGGACGAACACTTCGGGAGCTGAATAATTTTGAAAACATTCTATAGAGAAGTCGCTCTCTGGAGTGTCGTTAGCCATTTTCCCGACTGGACGTAATTCACTTGTGATCGTCTTTTAAATGAGTTGTAGGATTATATCCAGTTAAATTATTAAAATTAGACGGGCTAAAATTATTTAGTTTTTATCGATAATTTCACGAATTTCTTTCACGAATACAACGCAAGAACGCAAATCAAAAATTGAACTGTCACTGTCAATGTCAAGTTAACTACTGTCATTGAGTACATTCCAGTAGACCAATCGCTAAGTCATCGGTCACCACAGTATACATTTAACCATGGAAAGTAATTTAAGTTAAGAGTGAGGGTTTTTCCAAATGACAAAAAAAACTAGGCTCGTTAGATGGCGTTGATAAAAAGGTAAGTGTCAACTGAAGAAAACGTAAGAAAAGCCAATTTTGACACTTCACTTGAACATCAACGCCATTTAGTGAGGCAAATAATTACTTAATTTTTTTTTAATGTCACTTTGTAGAGCCCTCATTAAAGTGAAAAAAAAAAAAAAGTCTAGAACGGGTGGTAGGAAAATATAGACGATTCAAAAGTACTTAATAATTAAGTTTATTTGAATAAAGCTTATTTGACTTTGACTTTGACTTTGAGTGTTGAATATATAGGTAAGCTTATAATTATATTATGGTCTAATGGTCTATAACCTATATCTGTTTGGGAAAAGAGTGGCATATGGGATGCCTAATACAGTAATCTGGGGTGAATAACTGGGGAATAACAAGATAGAAAAAATAACTTGGAGCAGGGGCTCTACCACCATCTAACTCAAAGCTATAGCGATAGCGATAGCAATGCACTGTCCGTCCTTGTCATATCATAACACAATGACAAGGACGGACAGTGCATTGACGTAGTTAGGCGGTATGCTAGCTGAACATTTTAAAAAAGGTATTTCTTTTTGATTTTTTTAGTATATTTTCAATCAAAAATGTGACTATTGTTAATCACCCCGCAGTTACTAATCACTACACTAGGTAGTAGTGGTACTACAACCTCTTAAAACTTGCCAGGTTTATGAATTGCTATAGTTACATCTCTTTCTCGCTGTATAGCAAATAAAAGAAACCCATTGACAGTCATTCAGAAAACTGGCAAGTTTTAAGAGGTTGTTGTAATACGAGGGCAGATTACCATAAAAAGAAGCGTGCTGTTATTTTATGTTTATTTAGGTTCATAAAATAACTTATTCAGGACTGGCATGACCTAATCCTTCTATTTGCAGTTCGAATGGCAGTCCGTACTGCTCCGCCGTGCGGATCACGCGTCGTGGCGGTGGCGGAAATGGGAATGACAGCGGTGATTTACTCATCTTTTTCTGTAGCTTCAGTTTCTGCTTGTGTGTTAGCGGAAATATACTTTTCTTGGTTCTCTTTGTATTTTTATGTTTGTAATCTACCTCCCATTGATGCTCTCTCCTGCTGTCCTGATCAGAATTCAAAACTATTGCCTTAACTCGTGTCCACAATTCGGTTTCGTCGGGTCGAGTATAGCGCCCTTGAATTTGTGATCTCAGCTTTTGTAGCTGGTACCTTTGTTCCCTTGCGAGGAAAGACAAATCTTTGTCACCTCTTCTATTGTTGACATAATTCCAAGCCTTGTTTAGAATGCTTCTTTGATAATCTTCATCAAGTTCGCTTAGCTTGTTAGGTTTTAAAGAAGCCCTTTTTTTCGCTTGACCTAACAGAGCTTCTGCAAGATCTGCGTCATCTATATCTATTACAAAAGAGTTTTCGTCAGGTTTGCTATTCCTATCTTCGTCATCTAAACTAAAATAATAATCCAAGTCGAGATCTGGAATCGCCCCAGTAAGCTTTTGCTTTTTCAATTTTCTTCCATCGTTGTTATTAAGTTTACCCAACAGCCCATTGAAGTTACTAAGGTCTAGTACTATTGCGTCCAATTCCTCGTTTATTTTATATTTCTTGCCGTACCGTTCAAGCTCTGACTTCAAGTCTTTATCTGATCTAGTGCTGCCTCTTCCACATCTGTTGTTTTTGCAGCGTAAAGCTTGGCTTTCATCGTCGTCATCATCATCTCTGTTATCACCATTTCTGTCATATTTTTTATGTCGGCATCCACACCTGTCTCCTTCCCGCAACGCGTCACATCTATCGCCCGAGCATCGTAATTTAGTAACTATTTCCTCAACTTCGTCGTCTTGTTCTCTCCTCTCACTATCATCATTATCTCTTTCATCGTCACATTTATTACCTCCTCCGCAGCCACATCTTCCATATTGGCACAACCTGTCCTTAATTTCAGATCGCAGCGGCAATGGTAGCTTCTTATTTGCCGAATTTAAGTATAAATTAACATTTTGAATGTTCAATAAATTGGTAGGCGTACCCTTCGTGTGCTGATCATGGTGTGGACCCGTATGGTGAGCAAGATGTTCACCTACTTTTTTGAAATCAACTCCATGATGAATTCGTCCGACATTATTTTTTTTCACTAACGTTAGTTGCGTTGTCGCAGAAATTAGAGCTAGCAAGATAGCGACCAAAGATAGTTTTGAAGCCATAACTGGAATTGGTAAAGATTGTTGTCACAACATAATTCGATACCTCCGGACTCTGCACGTAGTCGGCAAGTCAGAATTAATTGCGAAAGGATCAGAGAATTTAATTGAGCGTGGAATTGATTGTGTGTCGCTTCTGGTCAATTATTAATTTTGATTGAAAAATAATTTCCGTCTTTTCGCCTGCGGATCACCGTGCGTGATTTCTTTTTTTGCCGGAACAAATTCAAAACTACCTAATTTTTGTATTTTAAGCGAATGCTAATCAATTATATTCCATTCACAGCTATTTTACCTCTGAGAATGACTTCATAGTATTTTACATAAAGAAATGACACTTTCAGAGGTAATCACTATGAACCGACTTTGTAATTAATTGACGGAGTGAGCGCGAAGCGTCTCTGCTACAGCTTGGGCAAAAATTCTTTCGTATGTCCGGCTGTATCTGTTCTCCTCTACAAGTAATCTTTCAACCGATTCTCGTAGAATTTTGTGAGCAGGGTTCGAAAATTGCCTACCTACTTATAATATTTTCGTCGTGCCAGTTTTTCAAAATTTTTGAAGTGAAAACTTCTTTAGCAGCGTTGTACTTACGCTTTTTTGTATGGGGAAATAATGTTGAACTCGCGTCATCAGGGGCGGATCCAGGATGTCAATTTGGGGGGGGCCCTCGGAGCCTCGGGCCTAGGGTTTCCATCTATGTAAGGGATGCCAGTCTAGGATGCACAAGACGCCTGATTTTTCAGAATAATGCCTGTCTATAGTAAAAATCGGCCGCGCAGCGCGATTTTTAGTCAGTTTCATTCACTAATCTTGTACTCTTGCCTGTCTATAGTAAAAAAAATTGCCGTGCAGCGCAATTCTTAGCGAGTTTCATTTCATCCATTAATCTTGTCGGTCTATAGTTAAAAAGATAGCCAAGCAGCGCCATTTTTAGTCAGTTTCATCCGTTATACTTGTACTCTTGCCAGTCTTTAGTAAAAAAAAAACGGCCGCGCAGCGCCTATTTTAGTTAGTTTCATCCGTTATACTTGTACTCTTGCCTGTCTATAGTAATAAAAAGCGGCCGCGCAGCGCAATTTTTAGTCAGTTTCATCCAGTAATCTTGTACTCTTACCTGCCTATATATCAAAAACAGGCCGCGCAGCGCGATTTTTATTCAGTTTCATCCACTAATATTGTCTATCTTTAATAAAAAGAACGGCCGCGCAGCGCAAGTTTTAGTCAGTTTCATCCACTAATCTTGTCTGTAGTAAAAACAAACGGGGCCCACGCAGCGCCATTTTTAGCAAATTTCATCAATGTATTTCGTAATATGTGGTTTCATCCGGGCGGACGAGTAGCTTGCGAAGCAAGGCGTGCATGATTGGAGCATGTATACAAGATTTCACAGCGAGACCCGCGAAATTAAAAATGCCTTTCTCAGCTTAGCGCCAGCCGCACCTTTCGAAACCGTAAAATGCTTGTCAAATGCGGCAAATGCCTGTCAGATGGTAACCCTACTCGGGTCACGTTTTATGGTTAAAAAATAAAATAAAGTGAGATGCTCTGACACTACCTACATAAAACATCAAAACAATAAGATTAAAAAAAAATCAATTGTGATTTTAAATGCAAATTCAATGTTATCCGCAAAGGTAATCGGACTTGTGGGGGGGGGGGGGGCATGGCCCCCTTGGCCCCCCCCTGGATCCGCCAATGGCGTCAGTCAGTCAGGATCACGTGACCCTGATCGAAAATTCGTAAGAATATGTAAACACTTGTGTCACCATGCATAGCAACCATAAAGTTAATATTACCTAGCGGAATTCCGACAGGTAGGTATATTAACTTTATGATAGCAACGCGCTAATTTTTTAATTCAATGTCAAAACTGTAGATTTTCTGTCAAGCTATGGATAATACGTACGATGTACGTACGTACGATGTACGTACGTACGATTCGTACAATACTGTTCTGTATTCGGTATTCGTAAATTCAAATGCAGAGTAAATTCGTAAAACGGCAATTCGTGCAAAAAGTTTTCATTTCTGCCGGCACTCCCGGAGTGCAACTTTTTTTTTCAAAACTGAGGAGATATTTTAAAAAGACATATTTCTAAAGGGAGGGGGGGTTGGAAAATCGCCAAAATCATGGACCCCTATAGAGCTTTTTTCCTATCTGACCACCCAATCGCTTTCGGTGCCGGTGGTCAAGTGAGACAAATCGGAATCATTTCCCCTCTGACTACTGGAGATCTATTGGGATATTTTTTCCTTAATTCACCACCAGGGCCCTATTTAATAACGTGACAATTTGTAAATTGTCGCGACAATTTGGTTTACATTGCGGTGTAGCTATGAGTAGTTTATTCTATTTTCAAATGATTGACGCAATGGATATAAAAATGTCATGACAGGTGACAAATTGTCACGTTTATTATATAGGGCCCAGATGATGAAGTGGGTTGTGCATGGGCGTAATTTCAGGTTTTTAACTGGGGGGGCAAGACCTACCAAAAAAACTTTTACTGCATTTTATTGTATACTAGCGGCCGCACGCGCTTTTAGTCAGTTTCATTCACTAATCTTGTACCTTTACTTTACTAATGTAAAATAACGGCCGCACAGCGCAATTTTTTGTCAGTTTCATTCACAAATCTTCTAATCTTGCCGTTTTCGCCTGTCTAATAGCAAAAACCTTAATCTGTATATAGCAAAAACAAACGGCCGCGCAGCGCGATTTTTACTCAGTTTCATCCACTAATCTTGTACTCTTGCCTGTCTAACTTAGTAAACGGCCGCGCAGCGCGATTTTTAGTCAGTTTCATCCAGTAATCTTGTACCTACTCTTGCATGTCTACAGTAAAAAAACGGCGGTGCAGCGCGATTTTTAGTCAGTTTCATCAACTAATCTTGTAATCTTGCCTGTCTAATCTGTCAGCAAAAACAAACGGCCGCGCAACGCGATTTTTAGTCAGTTTCATTCACTAATATTGTACTTTTACCTATCCAATCCATACTATAGTAAAAACAAACGGCCGCGCAGCGCGATTTTTAGTCAGTTTCATTCACTAATATTGTACTTTTACCTATCCAATCCATACTATAGTAAAAACAAACAGCCGCGAAGTGCGATTTTGAGTCAGTTGAGGCCTGACTTACGGGATTCGTCCAAGGTTACGGGTGTATTAATATAATACTAGAAATATTTTTGTGGTTAAAGAGTTTAAAAGGGATGATGCTATTACCACACGAAGGAATGATAAGCAATTAATGTGAGAGAGAACCCCTGGATAAAATCACATCACTAAACCCATAATTTATATAATAATCAATAAAATGTTTTAGACAGGGTGACTTTAATAATAAAACTAGTGGCTCCGTGAGCTGTAGACCTCGCGATAAAATAAAATAAAATGTCGCCATGAAGTTTTCAAAACACACAGTAGGTACGTGAGTATTCGCAGCTAGATGGTGCTCCTAATTTTGATGATTTTTCAAAATGGGTGAATATTTTTTTTATGAATTTGGAAAAATAGGCTAGATTAAACAGTTATATATAATTATCGAACCTACTCACAAAATTTCACCAGAATGGGTTGAGAAATGCGGCCTGTAAAGAAGATCAAACAGCCGGAAAGCTGGACTGAAATATGTTTTTTTACATATCGTCGTCATTTTATTAAATTTAGAAAAATTGCCTCGACAAAAAAAATCTATATATTTATCAAATCTACTCACAAAATTTCACCGGGATCGGTTGAGAAATGCGACCTGTAGAGGAGAACAGACAGCGCCGGAAATCCAGACTGAAATACGATTTTTTTACATTATCTCCACCATTTAAAGAAAAAATTAAAAACTGGCTGGACAAAAAAAATCTATACAATTTTCAAACCTGCTTACAAAATTTCACGAGAATCGGTGGAGAAATGCGACCTGTAGAAGAAAACAGACAGAACTGGAAAGCCCGACTGAAATATGTATTATTAACATTTCTCCGTCATTTTTAAAAATTTCAAAAAACTGGCGTGACAAAAATTCTATATTATTTTTGAACCTGCTCACAAAATTTCACGAGAATTGGTTGAGAAATGCGACCTGTAGAGGAGAACAGACAGCGCCGGAAATCCGGACTGAAATACGATTTTTTTACATTATCTCCGCCATTTAAAAAAAAAAACTGGCTTGACAAAAAAAATCCATACAATTTTCAAACCTGCTTACAAAATTTCACGAGAATCGGTGGAGAAATGCGACCTGTAGAAGAAAACAGACAGAACTGGAAAACGGACTGAAATTCGTTTTTTTAACATATCTCCGCCATTTTGAAAAATTTCAAAAAACTGGCGTGACATAAATTCTATATTATTTTTGAACCTGCTCACAAAATTTCACAAGAATCGGTTGAGAAATGCGACCTGTAGGCTGAAACAGACACCGGACATACGAAAGAATTTTTGCCCAAGCTGAAGCAGAGACGCTTCGCTCGCACTTCGTGCTCGCTCGGTCAAAAAAGTGTTTAAAAAATAACGTTGGGAGCTAAAAAACTGACTTTACCGACCATTTTTTTGAAAAACTGACTTACTGACCGAAATAAAAAAAACGACTTTTACTGACTGTACTGACCATTTTAGACCCCTGCTTTGTCATACTGCTCTACAGATTCAAAGGGAACCTTACTCCCTCCTCCAATTTTGGAGGGAATTTTTCCCCTTCTTGGTAACTCTGCTGCTCTAAATAGTAAGAATTAGGGCTTATTAATAATAAATGTAGGAAATGCCACGTTTTTGAGTCACTAATATTCTGGGGGGGCAAAATAGAGGGTTGGACAATTCTGGGGGGGCAACTGCCACCCCTTGCCCCCCCCAAATTACGCCCATGGGGTTGTGGTTGTAAAGTTTTTTAAAAAGTAGGTAATTCGAGAAATTAAAAGAAAATTAGTTAGACCCAAGTATATTGAAACCAAGATTTTGGACTTGGAGTTGTTTTTTTCATTTCATAGGTTGTCTGAAAATTTTATTAGGATTTCATTCATCCGATTCATATTCATAATATTGCCGTCATTTGAGGATGTGACTTGAATTCCTTTATTCCATTCGTCCTAACAGTTCGATAGTCGAACTGGGGCCGTACCGGCACCGGCTATTGCATCGAATTTCGGAAAATTGGCCGAGTATCAAATTCAGACAGATAAATCGAGCCCCAATTGGGCCAAAATGGCGAACCCCAATTCATGATGTCACACGAACATCGATATCTTCCAAATAACTTTGGCAAATAGTACATTACGAAATTCCTTTCTTCTATTTATCTGTTTTGAGTTGAAGCTCAGCGGTCCCGCCGAAGTTCGAAAAGTTAGCCGGTAGGGCCCAGTATAGACAACATCCACTGACATGAAAACTTTTTTTTATTTGACAACATCACATACATACCTCTCGTATACTCAGATCGTTCGTGCTAAAGGTAAAGCTATCTGCACCTTTAGCAAGCACGAACATATTATGTTGAAAAAAAAAACACTACCAGCGACGCTTACCGTGTTTATTGTATGGAACTGAAAAGCTTATGGCACGTAATTTGATAGTGTACCTACTGCTTATTTTAAAGCCTTAGCGTAGCGTTCAAATGCATAGAATGTTGGCTATTTGAGTAGGGCGGCTGGCAATGCGGTTAACCGGACTAAGGCAGCCATTACATGGTCATGCAAGCGTCAGTCAAATTCCATCAGTCATGAATTACGTTTGACTGTCATCACCATCAGTCACTACATTACACGGTAGGTTAATCGTCAGTCACAGCCCGTGACTGTGGTTAAACTGACAGCAAAACCTACCGTGTAATGGATGCCTAACAACCGAACTACTGCAACTAAAGGATGTAAACTGACCCCGATACTGTTGTTGCTAACAATTGAAGGGATTTTTACAAAAACAACACAACTTTTTAAAAATAATTTCAAAGGAAATAAAGTCTCTCCATTCCATATTTTTCATTGCTTATCTAAAGACTTTTGATCATTTATTTATTTATTGAAATGTATTTGATCGATAACATAACATTTTTCACTATTTAAGCCTACCATTACATAGAAAAATAATAAAATGTAAAGTGAACTACTGTTCTTTTTGTAAAAAAATGTACTTATGTTATTTTTGTAAAAAATAAAGAAAAAATTTAGAAGTTAACCGCTTAGCGTAACTTTTTCCATAGATTAAATTGCCATCATTAAAAAAATATCGTTAAAAATGTTAGTTAAGTAGTTTTTGTAAAAATCCCTTCAATTCTCGATTGAAATCGATTAAAATCGCAGTTGCATTGCTGCTTTAAGTAAGATAGTAGTCACATTGGTTCTTACTAAAGCAGCAATGTCACTGCGATTTCTGTCAAAGTTGATTGCAACAAAGTTAGACAATCAGCCTACTGGTCAAAATGAGAGATAGAGCGACGCACGCATAAAGGTACAACAGTGTTTAATATTGGGGGTCGGGTTATCACACGTCAGTTTCCCTAATTCGTCAGTTTTTCAAACTGGTCAGTTTACTTGATTCTGGTTTATGTAAAGTACTCTCAAAAAATACAACAGTGTTTAAAATTGGTTTATGTAAGATACTCTCAAAAAATACAACAGTGAATTTTAATATTGCTTTATCTATTCTGAAACTACAACTAATCAACAAGAGGCGCTTGAATATACCCGTTGATTTTCATATCAACAGGCACTGCGTAATGTAATGCCTCTCTTTCCAAATTAGGCGATCCGACGCCAGCGCCACTTTTACGGTTTTTGTTTTGAATATAGCTTAGAACATTCTGGAACCTTCTAGAAGTCCCAAACTGCCTTAAATTTCTGTTGTACTCCGACTCTTCTCCCCCTTCGTCGCTGTTCATTTGATTGTGGTAGGCAAATTCGCCGAAATCTTTATTGTTTTTGACTTTCTTCCTAAATTCTGAAACTAGTTGTTCCATTGGGTAGTTCCTCCTGTATTCACTTATTGTTTCTGGCTCCTCCCTTTCATAGTACCTATAGTGACACAGTTTATTGTAAATTTCGTGACATCAGCCATTTTTATTGCCCCCACTGCTTAAAATGTTCTTTTTCCTTATGGGTGGATAGGATGAAGGATGGGCCATACCCACCAAGTAGGGGGTCAAGTCTGCTAATGTTTTCGTCAAAATCGTAGGTTTGATTAGTAATGCTTTTTGACACAGTTCTTGTTTCTTAAACCCAAAATCAAGACACAATATGTTTCCGTTTTGGGTTTAAGAAACACAATGTTTTTCAGTTTTGGGTTCAACGAAATAAGAACTAAGGAAGCCTAACTCCTAACAAATATTGCTTAAAAAAATGGCACCTTCACCATACTCTGTAACACAAAAGGCCGCAAACTCAAAAATAAACAAGCAAAAACAAACCTTATGACAATACACGCATAATCGGTATTAGGTTGTATTCTGACGCATATACCGTTTTCTATTGGCTGGGGTTTGTACGCAGATCAAACATGATTGGATATTTGGCTCGCGTCGTGTCACTCATTGGGCCGTTGTCGGCCTTTGTCATTGAAGTAAGGACGGTGTAATGTGGAATCCAGTCAATACACCGAACCTACTACGGGCACTACGGCCGGCGGCGGGTGGCATCATTTAATTATTTTGTGAAATTTGATGGGTATAGGTATAATGTTTGTTTTATTAGGTAGACAGACAACTTGGTAAAGACCGATCGAATACGCTGGCTGCAAGTCGTCTGTAATTAGTCGCTCTGGAAAACTAAAGGAGACCTATGTCAGCAGTAGACGTCTTTCGGCTGTGATGATTTAATTGTTAGGTATATTATTTTATTAAAAATATAAAATGATGATATTGATGAATGATGATCATATATTTTGTCACAAATAGGTAAGATACTTAATTTCAAGAAGGATTTAAATTAGGTAAGCTATTGAAATAAAATAGGTAAGCTTAATAAAAGACAATGTATTCTAGATAGATATTGTTTCAAACATGTAAGTACCTACCTACATATCATATTTTGTAGATAATTAACATATTTGTACGAGCAACGTCTTAATATGTCTTCTAGAGGTGTGGTGTGTGACTGATAAAGAACAACGTATTAATACGTCGTTTTATTTTTATTTTTCACTTATAAAAGCAATAAAAAATTTGAACCTACCTGTTTAGTTAAGTACCTACCTATTTTTAAGATTTGATGGTTTATAAATTGGTAGGTAAATAATTGGTCAGAGTGTAGGAACTTCATTCATAAAAATTTACTTTACCGAGATTACCCCTTTTTGAGGTAACGTAATAACGTTGTCAAAAATCATCCAACGTTAGCGGCGTTAGTGCTCTCACAAGCGGTCCGAATCAATGCCTAGTACCTATCGTGAGCACTATTGACGTGAATCGGAACGCGGCCTGTGTCTCAGCCCCCTAGCATGACCACCGAAACACGATATGATATGGCGATTTTTAATAGGAGAGTTTTATACTCTTTTAAAAATGTGTGATAGCAGTGAATGTGAAGATTTGACTGCCCCACAAAGCGACTGAACACTTGTTGCATAATAGCGACCATAGTTTGTATTTATACGCTCATATATATTTCTAAATAACGAAAAATATTTTACTTGCCAATGATATGATATGTCCGTATTTTTTTTGCTGCCTTCTGTTGGTCTTTTACACCACTTGACCACACATGACGTCATTTTTTACCACTTTTATGCTAATTTTTTTGTAAGAACGCTAATGACTGTCACCGAGCGCTTGGCAGACATGACTAAATAGTGCTTCGGTTGTACTTTTTTAGCCCCGCCCACTCGGTTGTAGTTTGCGTGGTGCTATTCTTTGAGCAGAATTACATTTCCATAGTTCTTATTTCGTTGTTTGGGTTACTGTGTCAAAAAACATTAAGTACCATTAGAACACCATTGAACTACGATTTTGACGAAATAATTAGCAGACTTGACCACCAGGTTCAGTGCGGATTGGTAGGTGTTAACGAATTCCTAATACAGTCGGGACCAACGGGTTATCATGCTTTCTGAAGCACGGAGGAACTCGAGATTATAAATGTTTGGTCACCCATCCCGACCCTTAGGGCCATGCGCTAAACCACGTCGCCATCCACCAGGGGCCGTACCGGCTAACGAATCGAACTTCGAAAAGTCTGCCGGGTTTCAAATGAAAACAGATAAATCGAGTCCCAATTGGGCCAAAACAGCGAACCCTAATTCATTAGGTCACACAAACATCCATATCTTTCAAATAACTTCAACAAATAGTACAATACGAAATTCCTTATTTTTTTTATTTATCTTTTTTAATTTGAAACTCGGCAAATTTTCCGAAGTTCGATTCGTTAGCCGGTACGGCCCCAGGCCAGGCCCCATGCCGAGCACCGAGTCAGCAGAATATCGTAGCCCTATAGTCCTATAAACCAGGTGCCCTAAAGGCTAACTTTCGAACTTCGGCGGGTCTGCCGGGTATGAACTTAAAACAGATAAATCGAAGTAAGGAATCTCGTATTTGTTTGCCGAAGTTCAAAAATGTCGATGTTCGTGTGACATCATGAATGGGGATCCGCCATTTTGGCCAGGGGCCGTACCGGCTAACGAATCGATTATCGAAAAGTCTGTCGGGTTTCAAATTAAAACATTTTTATTTTTATTTTATTTTGTTGGGAAAACTTACAGCTGTGATATACAATATGAATATGAGTGATTACAAAATATGTAAATATGAGCCATTTACAAGTTTTCACTTATGGGTAATACAATTATGGACTAAATAACAGATAGGTACCTATGTGGGTTAAATACAGATAAAATGTGTAATCTAGGTTATACAATTACTTTATGTTATTAAAATAATAACTTTATTTGACAATATCTTCATCAAAGAATGAGGCGCCGATCATGCGACGTATCGCAGCCGGCCTTATACCAAAAACATCAATAGAGGGATGCTCCATAGAAAATTTATTAAATTGTGCAACAGCTCTGCAGAAAAACGAGTTTTTTCTATAATTCGTGTTACATGTCGGTATGCATAGGGGACGATATTTACGGAACTGCCGACGGGGCGTGTTTATATATATTTCGCTCAATAGTTCAGCAGAGTCAATGGCGTTATTTAGTATTTTATTAAGGTAAACAAGATCAGCAATATTTCTTCGCATTGTAACAGGTAGAAAATGATACTTTTTGCATCTAGCTTCATAGTTTGAAAGAAATTGCTTGCATTTAAATTGTAAGAATCGAAGAAACTTTTTCTGAATGGACTCGATTCAGTCGATATATACAGCCCCAATCGAGCCCCAATTGGGCCAAAATGGCGAACCTCAATTCATGATGTCACACGAACATTGATATCTTCCAAATTACGTCAACAGAAAGTACAAGACGAAATTCCTTACTTTGATTTTTCTGTTTTAAGTTGAAACTCGGCAGACTTTTCGATAATCGATTCGTTAGCCGGTCCGTACGGCCCCTGATTTGGGCTAGATTTACCTGTTTTAATTTGAAGCTAGGGCTACCCCTGTCTACACTTGCCGAGATTCGAAGCGTTAGCCGGTACTGCCTCTGTCGTATCTTTACATGCGTATACAACTACATGAGAGATAGAACTGTGGGTCTATCCGACGGCGAAGTCGACGACATTTGGGCACAAGTGTCGTCGACTTCGCCGTCGGCTTCATTTGACAGATGGTTGTAATACATTACTACGTTTCTTTGATATGTTTTTTTTTATTGGTACCAAAAAGAAGTAGCAATGTATCTCATCCATCTGTCAAATGAAGCCGACGGCGAAGTCGACGACACTTGGGCAATAGACCCACTGGTTTATACGGCTACGGTTTGATTTATACTGCTACGGGATACGGCTACGGAATACAGCTACGGAATACGGCTACGAGACACGACTACGGATATGGCTACGAGATTTATAATAATAATAATATAAGATTTATTTCAGATATTACATCCATATTTGTTAGTATTACTTAGACTATGTTAGTAACTTGAAAACAAAACGAATGACAATTAATTTTAAATTACATTAATTTAAATATTTAAGTTAAGTTAAGTTTAAGTAAGTTTAAGCAATACGCTTGCAATTAATGGCGAAAAAGTCCAATACGACTACGGGATACAATACGGCTAAAAGATATCGCTACGGGATATGGCTACAAGATACGGCTACGAGATATGGCTACGGGATACGGCTACGAGATATCGCTACGAGATATGGCTACGGGATACGGTTACGGGACGTATACCGTAGCCGTAGTTACGGGATACTGGTTTAAGCTTTGTCCAGACGTGTACCATTTTGGCATGTCAGATCACCTATCTTTATCATACGTCGTCTCTTTGATCTCCAACGTATGCCTACAGTACGAGGCATATATTTTGAAATCGGATGGGTATTAACTTATCCCTACTCCGTCGAAAAAAATTCACCGTTTGACACGCCAAAATGATACAATAGGGAACATGCATCAATTTTTTTTGGATCAAAATCAAAAGTATAATGCGTGAGAAAATCAACTGTAATATTAAAACTTTTCTCTTGTGTTCTTTTCTCGTGATATAGTTACTTGAAGTTAGCACGCAGCAGCACCCGCCGAAAACGCTCTATACAAAAAGGTCAACATTTGTGACGTCACTTTAGTCCAATAAAACTAGCTTTACCTGGACATAATTAATAAACTCGTTGTTTTTATTAGTTTATCGGATATTGATATTAAGTGTCAAATATTAATTAGATATGTGATGTAAGAAATCTGCGGTGGTAACCGTTTCATATAAAAATCATGCGATTTCGTACATTACCTAGCTTTTTCCTAAAAGCAAAATAGTTAACCAAATACCTTGTTAGTATAATTTTATGGTGCATTAAAATGCTATCACCTAATAGCAAAATTAAACTGAATCCAATTTCGCATGTTTGTTTTTTTTCACAGTATTCATCTGCTCTCAATATCTAGATAAGCCAAAATGGTAACTATGATGTTTGTATCTTATTAAGCTATGATGCGTCTTTTTAGACATTTTAGACAAAAATTAAACATTTATTTTTTACGTTTTAATAATAATGTATTTCTCAGTAGTTAAAAATCGTAACTGTAAAATCTTTGTTTAATAATAGGCTTTTGTGTACTACAATCATGTTTTCATCAAAATTAAACATGTCAATATCACGTTTATGAAATTGTAAATTACGCGCAAGTAGTAGTGGAGCATGCGGTGAGTGCGGGGTGGGGAGAGTACCTACCACCCGCCCCGCCCCGCCCCGCGCGCCAGCAGCGCCGCGCACACGGCGATTTATTTTATTTCAATTAGGCGTGCTTTGTAACTACGGACCGCGTTAGGTATTTAAAAAACAATGGAATTTCTTTGTGAATGTGCGATAAGGCGACTAGATATCTGAAATGATAGTTTTTTTAGGCGAATTGCTCTTAAATTAGCCGACAAAAAAACCCACAAAAATATATTTTACGCCTTGATATATGGCCTGTACATTTGAAAACTTTGAAGTAAGTATATTAAATACTATGCAAAAAAAAGGTGTCTACACTTCTTTTGAATGCGTTACACATTTCCTTAGTGCAAGTCACGTAACTTTGTGTGCGAAAAGATGCTTTATGTGATTATTTATAAGAATAGTTTAGTAGAAGTTTGTCTTAAGTTTTACTTGAATAATTATTAAACCTATAAATTATGTAAACATTTTATTCTGCTGTGCGATAGGTACTTTTGTTTGCTTTTTGTGAAATTTACGGACGTGAATTAAAAGGACGCTTTTTGTGATTGAACATTTAATTGGTTTAGTATATTAAGGCGGTTGTATGACCGAAAATGGCGCCCTCAGAGGTTTTTATTTAATAAGTTGTTAATAGAAAATGATTTTAATAATGTTTATCGTGGAGATTTTAGGGCCCATGGTCTAGTATTTTTAGAAGGTATCACTACATGCCCTCGCAGTCATTCGTAGAAGTAGATAGCAAATGTGTCAAAAACGGCCACTTTTAGCAGTTTTTCTATCTACTTCTAGCAGTGACTACTATGGAATGTACCGATACCGTCTAAAAATACTAGACTGTAGGCCCTAAAATCTCCACGATAAACATTATTAAAATTGTGTATTAGAATTATAATATTAAATAAAATTCACCGCGGCGCCACTTTCGCTCAGGGTACCACCTTAATGTCAGATTCTTCTACAAATGCCAACTTAGTTTAAAACGCCAGATTCTACAAATGACAAATTCTACAAATGCCAACTACTACAAATGCTAGATTTTAATTGATATGGAGAAATAATTTATTCAATCACTTTTAAGATTTTGTTTTTTATTGGGAATTAATTAACTAAACCTGGCAGCGGTTTATTTTGTTGGCGACAAAATAACTAAACGGATGACAAACTGAATAAACAGATTGACAACAAAAAAAAATGGGCAACTGTATGTGGGTAACAAATAATTTAAACTAGCAGTGATGTGACAAAAAAACTGAGTGGGCGACCATTAAACTAAGTAGGTAACTATACCTATCTACTATATAACTGATATAGGCTAATACAATGAGGGCTTCAAAAAATATCTTTTGGGATGTTTTTGTGGGCAACGATAAAAATATTTTGGGAAACTGTAATACTATTTGAGCATACATATATCTTTTTTGGAAACAGCAGAACGGCGACGACAAGCAGTAACCACAGGTATTAGGGTGCTCCCACACAGCAATTATGTAACGATAAATAACATTGTACCTATAACACGATAACATTCTGTCTGTAACATTTTGCTACAAAATGTACAAGAAAGAAGTTACTCGACGTCGAACTCTGCCTGATATTATAGGTATTTAGCAGCGTTGAGTACTTCTCGAGGTATTGTTTTTTAAGTTTGACAGATGACAGCTGTCAAACTCACAACAGCAATATCTCGAAAAGTACTCATCCTGCGGGTCTATCGGCTAAAACCATTGAAGTTCATGTTAACTGCAATTTGACAGATGGATGTGATACATTGCTACTTTTCTTTGGTAAATTTTTATTTGTGCCAAAATGAAATAGCAATGTATCACATCCATCTGTCAAATTACAGTTAAAATGAACTTCAATGGTTTTAGCCGATAGACCCGCTGGACTGATGGTTTCTTTGAAGAAATGAAAGGTCTTGATGAGATCTCCGTTTTAGATGACAGCTGTCAAATTTAAGTTTGTCATCTAAAATAAAGATCTCACTAAGATCTTCAATTTCTTCAAAGACACCATCAGTGTAGGATGAGAACATTTCGAGATATTGCTGTTTTAAGTTTGACAGATGACGGCTGTCAAACTCAAAGCAACAATATCTCGACAAGTACGCATTGTAGATTGATGGTGTCTTTGAGAAATGAAAGGTCTTGATGAGATCTTCATTTTAAATGACTGCTGTCAAATTTAAATTTATCATCTAAAATAGGGATCCCATCAAGACAAGACCTTTCATTTCTTCAGTTTGTATTTTAAAGTCACCCATTATCAATTCTTATTGTCGCTCTTAGTCCGTCGCCCACTTAGTATTTCAGTTAAGGCTCGCAAATATTCGATGAAATTCAATATTCGAATCCTTACTAATATTATAAATGCGAAAGTCCATTTGTTTGTTTGTTACGCCTTCACGTCTCAACTACTGAACCAATCATAATGAAATTTTGATACACGTTGTCAGGGGTACAGAGAAGGACATAGGGTACCTTTCATCCGAAAAAAAGTATTGTTACCGAGGGATAGCAAAAAACCTTTCCACGCAGACGAAGTCACGGGCGGCCGCTAGTATTCAATATTATTAAGGAGGTATTCGAATATTTCTCTGAAGTGAAACAGATGGTTCTCCCATCCACCACCAAGATTGCGCTTATACAGGCTCTTGTATTACCAATCATCGATTACGCCGATGTTTGCACCACTGACCTTAATGAAAACCTTCTCAATAAGTTGGATCGGCTTCTTAATAATTGCATTCGTTTTATATATGGATTACGCAAATACGACCATATCTCCCAATACCGTCAGCAACTCAAATGGCTTCCTATACGTGAGCGTAGGAACCTAAGAGTTGTCTGTTTGCTCTTCAACATACTTTTCGATCCACTTACCCCAGAATACTTGAAATCAAGATTTCAGTTTCTGGGTGCCTCTCATCAACGTGACCTTCGCTCTAGTAGTAACCTTCTCTTACTAATACCTGCACATACTTCTGGCTTTGTCTCCTACTCTTTCACCCTTTCGGCTGTACGACTCTGGAACGCTTTACCTCTAAATATTCGAAATGCACCTAGCAAGTACGTATTTAAGAAATTGGTCCGTGAGCACTACTTGAGTTCTTTACGCTAGTCTCGTCGTATCTGACATTGCTACACTTTCTTGTATGTATGTATAAATGTAATATATGTATTAAAATATATTTGTATTAAAATATATATGTATTAAAATATATGTATTAATTATGTAGGTATATATGTATTTAATTATGTATTTTGTTTCAGTTTTTTTTAAATTAGGGTTGTTTTTATTGCCACCACGATTTCTCTCCTTAACACACTTACCGGTTGACTGGTAGAGAATGCCCTTGGGCATTAAGTCCGCCATTTGCTGTTTTAATTTAAGCAATAAAGATTAAATAAATAAATAAATAAATAAATGGTCGTAATTACTAAATATTGTTTATTTTCCAAGTTAAACTAAAGTGAAATGCTTCGCTTAATGGGGCGCATTCTGTAAGATTTATCATCAACTTACTTTTGCATTCGCCCCACGTTTTTAGGTTTAAAACTACTGTATAGGCTTATATCATAGATCTTTACGGGGAAAATATTATATATTTACCTATAAAAACGGACCTTTCCTATAAATACTAATAAGTATAAAATAATTTCCCCCCCTAAAGATTTATGACTCTACACAGAAGTTTTAAACCTAAAAACGTGTGGCGAATGCAAAAGTTAATTGATGATAAATCTTACAAAATGCGCCCTATTAAACGAAGCATTTAACTTTGGTTTAACTTGAAAAAGTTTGGAGTCCGATTTTTATACTTTTTAGTCCGTTTTTAAAATATGTTTTTTCGTTTTTTTTTTCAGTAAATATTTATATTCTGCACTTCAATCTTAACTGTGTTTTTTTACGTGGTTTCTTTTCGGCGTCATCATCATACCAGGGTCTAACACTGTCTTCCATCAGAATACTTGTCAGAACGAATCAAACGAGCCCAAACTTGATGGAGTTTTATGGTAACATTATAGAGTTCAGAAGAGTGGAACAGGCTGCCTGCCAATGTGTTTCCCAAAAGTTATAACTTGGGCCTTTTCAAGGCTAGAGTGAATAGGCTTTATCTAAGTGAGCATGCTCAATCGTAGTCCGCATTATTACTTAACATAACACCAAGTGTGATTGTTGACAATTGCTCACTTATTTTCAATAAAAAAAATGAGTTCCCGGGCCCTTCTTCCGGCTCCATCACCAGACCCTGCGCTCATGGCGGAACTTGACAGACTGATCGTACTCGATCACGTTTGTTAAGCAACGCTCAGTCCGGTGAGGTGTCGGATGGGTGACCGTTAAAGTGGCATTACAACTGAGCGCTTCCGTGCTTCGGAGGGTACGTTAAACCGTCGGTCCCGGCTGTTGTCATCTGATAACAGTCGTTAAGCCAAGTAAGAGGCCTTACAGGTGGCTTGATGAACTCTAACACCAGAGGTTGCCACTAATCCTCATTTAATAAGAAAAAGAAGAAGAACCAGACCCTGGACTTTATTTCCCAAAAGAGTACATGTCAAGACAAATCAAACGAGCACAAACTCTATGGAGTTGTATGGTTTTATTACAGAGTTCCTGTGGCCTTCTTACGACTCCATCATCAGATGCTGAGAACCTCTCCCATCAGACTAGACGAATAATATTCAAGACGAATCAACAAGCCCAAATTAAATGGAGTTGCATGTTTTTAATATACAGTTTTTGTTGCCTTCTTCCGACTTCATCATCAGACCCTGGACACTATTTATTTTCACGACAAAGTACTTGTCAAGACGAATTAAACAAGCCCAAATTCGATAGGTTTGTATGGTTTTATTTAGCTCCTGTGGATTTCTTCTAGCTCCATCATCAGACCTTGGACACTATTTCGTAACAGAGTACTTGACAAGACGAATCAAACGAGCCCAAACTAGATGGATTTGTTAAGTTTCATTACAAAGTTCTTGTGGTTTTCTTCTGGCTCCATCATCAAATCCTGGACATGCCAACAGAGTACTTGTCAAGAAGAATTAAACGAGCTGAAACTCGATGGATTTGTGATGAACAAATGAGGCTCCAGAGTTCAGCGGATGCTCATCGTTATCGGCAGCTTAATAGACAGATATCTAAGTCTTTGACGAGCGACCTTCGCCAATTTAATAGGAATCGTATTAAAGAGGCCATCGAGCGGAATAAAGGCTCCAAAATGTTCGCGAGAGATCTGTCTATTGGGCAAAGCCACATGACGAAGCTGAAAACTGACGACGGACGCATCATTTCATCGAAACCTGAAATCCTGAGGGAGATTGAGAGTTTCTATGGGCAGTTATATTCCACGCAGACACCTGTTGAAAGCAAGGCTAAAGACCCCAGAGCCAAGCTTACCCGACACTATACCCAAGATATCCTGGATGTCAGCATGTACGAGATTAGTATGGCTCTCAAACAGCTGAAAAACAACAAGGCGGCGGGTGACGACGGAATCACTACAGAACTTCTGAGAGCGGGCGGTAAGCCGATACTTAAAGTCCTCCAGAACTTTTCAATTCCGTCATCGTCGAGGGCAGAACGCCGAAGGCATGGAACATAAGTGAGGTGATTTTGTTCTTTAAAAAGATGTTATGTCCGAAAATCCTTATAAACACGTGTGATAACAAGCTAAATAATTGATTTTTTCAGCATTATGAAAAAACTACATGCCAGATCTCTGTAATTTTTTTATGGGACCACACACGAACTTTGTTCTTTGAGATAAAAAAATAATTGTATAATTCGGATAACAACTGACAAAGTTATGGTAAAACTTACATAAAAAAAATAAACAAAACCGTCGACTTGATAACCTCCTCCTTTTTTTGAAGTCAGTTAAAAAGGGTGATAAGTCCCTCTTAAAGAACTACAGACTCATCTCACTTCTGAGCCATGTCTATAAGTTGCTTTCGAGAGTCCTTACGAATCGTCTCGCTCGTAAGTTCGACGACTTCCAACCTGCCGAACAAGCCGGATTTCGAAAAGGCTTTAGCACCATAGACCACAAACCACATCCATACGCTGCGGCAGGTTATTCATAAGACCGAAGAGTATAATCTGCCACTCTGCTCGGCGTTCGTGGATTATGAGAAAACCTTTGATTCGATTAAAACCTGTATTGCAGTCTCCCCAAAGGTGCCAAGTGGACTATAAGTATATCGAGGTGTTGAGGTACTTGTACAAAAATGCCACCATGTTGATCCGAGTACAGAACCAGAGCACAAATCCTATCCAACTGCAGCGTAGTGTGAGACAGGGAGACGTTATTTCTCCGAAGCTGTTCACAGCTGCGTTGGAGGACATCTTTAAGCTCTTGGACTGGAAAGGACTCGGCATTAACATTAATGACCAGTACTTTACACACCTTCGTTTTGCCGATGATATAGTCCTTATGGCTGAGACCATGGAAGACCTGAACACAATGTTCGAAAATCTCCGTAGTGCTTCCCAAAGAGTGGGTCTCAAGATGAACATGGATAAGACGAAAATTATGTCAAATGGGCATGTTGTACCCTCCACAGTTCATGTTGGGAACACTACACTTGAAGTTGACCACTACTTATACCTAGGACAGGCAGCCCAGTTAGGTAAGTCCAACTTTGAGAAAAAGACCACTCGTCGAATCCAACTCGGGTGGGCAGCATTCTGGAAGATTCGAAAAATCTTCGCGTCCGACTTACCTCAGTGTCTCAAGACCAAAGTCTATGAACAGTGTATGTTATCAGTGATGACTTACGGCAGTGAAACGTGGTCGCTAACTATGGGTCTCATAAGGAGGCTCAAGGTCAGCCAGCATGCAATGGAGAGAGCCATGCTCGGCGTTTGCCTGCGTGATCGAATCAGAAACGAGGAGATCCACAGGAGAACTAAAGTAACCGATATCGCTCGAAGGATTGCTCAGCTGAAGTGGCAATGGGCAGGACACATAGCGAGAAGAACTGATGGCCGTTGGGGCGGAAAGGTTTTGGTTGGAGACCGCGTACCGGACGACGCTCCGTGGGTAGGCCCCCGACAAGGTGGACCAACGATCTAGTGAAGGTCACGGGAAGCCACTGGATGCGGGCAGCGCAGGACCGATCGTCGTGGAGATCCTTAGGGGAGGCCTATACCCAGCAGTGGGTATCGTGCGGCTGATATGATGATGATGATGATGAAGTAACTATTAGTACTAAGTACGCGCGCGCACCCCGTTTCGCCGCGCTATATTTACGCCACTACCAAGTCCAACCCTGTTGCCGACTCGCAACTCAAGGTCACCGGTGGCGCCAGAGCTCACACGTACAGGGAGTGTCGTGGATGTACATGTAGGTCTTAAAAACCTAGTCTAGTTTGGATTCGTTTAATTTGTCTGTCAAGACTACTCATAGTACTCTAATAGAGATGGTTTGATGATGGAGCCGGAAAAAAGCCACAGGAACTCTCTAATAAAACCATGCAATCCCATCGAGCTTGTGCTAGTTCAATTTGTCTTGATGAGTGATCTGTTGGTAAATAGTAGCCAGGGTCGGATGATGGAGCCGGAACAAGACCACAAGCACTCTGTAATAAAACCATTCAAATCCTAATAGTTACTTAATTATAATCAAGTAGCTTCCGCCCGCGACTTTGTCCACGTGGATATTAGAGAAAATTTTTAGGGAACCTTCAACCGTTCCCGTTCCCGTTCCCATCCACCGAGTTGGACTTCAAAATGAATGTCATTTTCGCAATCACCATCCCATAAAACCTCAAGAACGTCATCCATATATAGATTTTTATGATTACGTACCGTACCCCATTTACCACCTAAGGGGTTGATTTTCAAAACCACAAAATATATGTTTGACAATTTATTTTTAGACGTGCTCCTACGAAGTTTAAAGTTGTAATGTCTATTTTATATTCTTTTTCCATACAAAATTTGAAACCCATCTTCACTCCTTTAGGGGGTCAAATCATGTCCACCGTGTTGGACTTCAAAATAAATGTAATTTTCGCAATCGTCATACCAGAAAACCCCAATAACCACATCCATATCTATATTTAGGTTTATTTACCCATTTTACCCCTATTTCATCGCCATAGCGGTTGAAGTACTAACAATAACAATATACGTTGCGTTAGATTTTCTTCCATAAGCCTATACTATAAGTTAAGTGATTTTTTACTTCGAAAATGAAGAATTTTCTTCTATACACAACTTTTTATAGTGGGTATGATAAGGTAAGTTTAGTATACTTTTTTTTACTTAAAAAAATGTGCACGGCTCTGTGGGCCACAAGGTAACAGACGGTGGCCGCATGTGGCCCGCGGGCCGTGGGTTGGCCACCCTTGATGTACATCGTGTTGGACTTTAAAATAAATGTTATTTTCGCAATCACCATCCCATAAAACCTCAAGAACGACATCCATATCGATTATTATGTTTACTTACCTCTTTTACCCCCAAGAGGTTGATTTTCAAAACCACAAAATTTATGTTTGACAATTTATTTTTAGACGTGCTCCTACGAAGTTTAAAGTTGTTATGTCTATTTTATATTCTTTTTCCATACAAAACTTGAACCCCATTTTCACCTTTTTAGAGGTTAAATCATGTACATCGTGTTGGACTTTAAAATAAATGCCATTTTCGCAATCACCATCCCATAAAACCTCAAGAACGATATCCATATCGATTTTTACCCCATTTACCCCATTTACCCTCTAAGGGGTTGATTTTCAAAATCACAAAATATACGTTTGCCTATTTATTTTTAGACGTGCTCCTACGACGTTTAAAGTTGTAATGTCTATTTTATATTCTTTTTCCATATAAAATTTGAAACCCATTTTCACCCCTTTAGGGGGTCAAATCATGTCCACCGTGTTGGACTTCAAAATAAAGGTCATTTTTGCAATCGTCATACCAGAAAACCCCAATAACGACATCCATATTATCTATTTTTAGGTATATTTACCCATTTCACCCCTATTTCATTGCCATAGGGGTTGAAGTACTAACAATAACAATATACGTTGCGTTAGATTTTCTTCCATAAGCCTATACTATAAATTAAGTAATTTTTTACTTCGAAAATGAAGGATTTTCTTCTATACACAACTTCATACCCCTTTTCACCCCTTCGGGGGTAGAATTTTGAAAAACGCTGAGCCCCGTGTTTATTAATTTTCAATCGTCAGCCTAAACACAAAATTTGAAGATCCTAGCTTCAAAACTGAGGGACTTTCATACAAACTTTCATCCCTTATTTCACCACCTTAGGAATGGAATTTTCAAAAATCCTTCCTTAGTGGATGCCTACACTGTTTGAGGTATCTGTGTGCAAAATTTCAAGTCTCTAGGTCCGTAATCTTATATTGCTAAAAGTGGCCGAGACACATTTTTCAAGTACGCACTAAGATTTAAGAAATCTTGAGAAAACATGAAACGTGCGAGTGAGAGAGCGGCGGCAGTCAGCGGCAAAATCACTACGGGCTCTTAAACTATCTACTTCCACTCCCAAATCAAAAAAATTGGTAAAAATATAATAATAAACAGCAGCCCCCCCTAGCATGATCACCGAAACGCGACGATTTATCATGATTAATTGTCAAAAGACAATGGATTTTGACAGCTGAGTGGCGATAAAATGCTATACCACGCGATATATGTCGTGTTTCGATGGTCATGCTAGGGGGGCTGTGTATCTTTAGGTACGTGTACTTAGGTCGTAGACACATACCTACTTAATTCAGTAGGTAAGGTTTTTATTTATAAGTTTACTTCGATCGATCGATATTATCAAGAACTTTCGTAATAAATAATTAAATTATTTGGATTGAAGTAGGTAATATTTTTAATTTTTTAAGTACTTATTTACACAACACATAACATAACAACACATTGGCATGTTAGGTTTTTATACATTATCTCGAACGCATGATCATGCATGATGCACCAAATAAATAATAATATATTATTTTGCGCGAGCGACATAGACACACAGCTAGCTAACCGCAGCTAGCCCTCGGTTGGACGAGGCAGCCCAGCCAACGCAGCGACCGACGAGCGACGACGAGACGGCACGCTCCACTTCCCCCGCACATACGCATACACGCACACAACCGCTGCGAGCGATTACGAGCACATCACCTTTTCGCGTTTTAGAGTAGTATAAAAATAACTAATTAATTATTATTGGTGCTACAGAGGTCTGCCTAATAAAGGTAGAACCATTTATCATGTTCATAATTTGCATGTTCTCACCTAGACTATTTTTATTTACTTTATACAGAAAGCTTATAAATAAGTAAACGTGATTCCACGAAAATCATATACCTATCTCATCCTGATCAATTTGGTTATTGTCGATCTAATGAACACATACCTATATATTTCAATGTTATCTCCACCCTAGTCGAACCGTGGTCCCACGTGTTCATAAAAGGTTGACAATCACTGACTGCCTTGCGTATAGTCTAGGTATAAGAATTTACTCGCGACTCGCGACAGCACAGTCGGGAGTTGGTACACAAATCACGACCTTATTTTGCAAGAAATAATGTTCATATTGAAACGTAACTAAGAAAAAATATCAGTAAATGAATAATCGTGGACATTTATTGTTTAATTTGTTTCTTAAAGTACTAATAATATTTTGAAGGCATCAATTAAACACTTTTGAAGTAGTTACGTATTTTGGTTTTCCAAAAATCACAAATATTTGTGACTTTGGAAATCTGCAAAGAGAATCTGTTTAATTTTTAACAATTTATTAACACACATTATATACCATTCAGTATGACTTATTAAATTACAGTTATCTATAATTTCTGGTAAGATAAGCCAAAATATCTGCAACTTACTAACCCTTCCTTATTAACAATAGTTCCGATTGATCAAATAGTTTAATTTTGATTTATTTACCTGAAATGCAAGCGTCATGGCATAATACATGTACATTTACTAAGTTATTTATTATGCTGTAATAATGAAATCAAAATTCGTTGAAAATTTTGTTTTTATTTTTTTTTAGTTTTATGCGAAGTTTTGAAATGTTTAATTCCTTTTATTTTAACTATAACTAACATTAATTTATGACATAGAAAAAGAAAATTTCAGTTATCTAATTATGTCCGGATAAAGCTAGTTTTATTGGACTACTTATGTCACGTTTCAGTGCATTAGTATGGAGCTAGCCAAGAATTTTCAAATATCTCCCTAAATATTGCGTTTAAGTACATATGTGTCATACAAAATATTATTTCTTATTTATGTTCTATCCGACTGTTAAGTGAATTATTTCCGAAAACGAAAAAAAAAATTCGTTATTTTTCCTTATGTGATAAAACTAAAGTAATACATTTTATTTTTTATTTTTCTGTTCCATCATGTTTTTATACGTGTCCGCAGCGATCAAGCTCAAATTTATCAAAATCGGTGACTTATGCATGTTCCCTATTCCTTCCTTGTGGATCCAGCCCGTTGATTACGTAAGTCTGTTGCTAGCAATTCTCGATTGAAAGCGCAGTTACATTGCTGCTTTAAGAGCAGCAATGCAACTACGATTTCTGTCAGAGTTGATTGCAACAAAGTGACATAATCAGCCCCCTGATGTGGCTAATAAACGCTACATACTTATTCTGGTACGTTAATAATGATGATATGTCGAACCGATCGTTTCGATCGTCGAAGGTGACATCCGGCCTCATTTCCATTTGTGACCGGCAAGGCGAAATAAGTATTATCAGCAAAAAGTATTTCATTGTCTGGAATTAAAGAGTTACGAAGTTATTATTGTTTTTTTATTCACAAGGGATAGTGCCTTCACCTCACCTGATGTGTGACAATAAGGCCAAAGCGCACTACTCTCGAAATCCTCACCACTTAGAAACTGGCTATCTTACCTCTAACTGCCGGAACACAACAATTTTCAAATTGTTGTTATGGCGTCAGAATTAGGTAAAGACGGTGGTAGCTAGCCAGGTGGATTTGAAATAAGCCCTACACTATTAATAAAATCAAACCGAGTACAAATGTACTTGGAAATCAAACCCGGGACCTCTGCGTCCACGGGTGGCCGAAGCACGGTCACGTCACGGCCAAGATCCATGGCCGTGACGTGACTTTCACATTTTCACATTTACTTTATACCTAATATTAGTAGGACTAGCTTCCGCTTTCGACATTGTCCGCGTGGACATTCGGAAATTCGCTAAGGAATTTTAGACTGAGAAAATAGTTATAATCCAGGTTATTAATCTGTGTGCCTCATCCAAATCAAATCAGCCATTTTTGCGTGATTGAGTAACAAACATCCAAACATTCACATTAATTGTTTGAGTAGGATTCAGAAACCAAATCATTACAATAATTTTAAATTTTTACTTACCTGTAAATTGAAATCCATAGTTTTGTTTTTATTCACGAAGTCTTCTACTTTTGTATTAGCATTTTATTTTAAAATCACAACAGCGGCATATCGCAACTTCTTACGAACAAAGATATTGCAAGTTAATTGACTTTGCCTGTAATTGATTTTGAGATTTTTGAGATGATTGTAAAACAAGATGGCAGTTTTTGCTCTTATCTCTAGTTTCTGATTGTTGGCTTGTAATATTTTTTTATTGGTAATTGGCAAGGTCTTGCATTCAGGGAGTGACTTAGATAAAATTATGGGCCAATATTAAAATATAAAATTAAATATTAAAAACAATGAATTTTAAAAGGCTCGCCGTAATCTTTGCTGCAATTTATTGATGAAAAATTTCAAGTGACAGATACACAGGAAACAGGAAACATTTTTTTATGCCAATAATAATGGCTACTTCCGGAAATGCACACAATAAACTCACTAACATGAATTTTTTTTTTTATTTAACTGGACTGGCCATAGAAATAGAATGTCAAAGAACAACAATGTCAATAAACAGGTGATCCGAATACGAATGCATAGGTACATTTTATATGAGATACGTAAAAAAACCGGCCAAGTGCGTGTCGGGCCACGCGCCATAGGGTTCCGTAGTTACCTTATACCATACCATATTTAATACCACCTATCATTTTTCGTCTGCAAAAATAACTTTGTTTTTCACAGTGTTGGTATGAATGACAAAGTTATATTTGCGGTTTTGGAAAATGTGCTATATCTCGAAAACTAATTACTATATCTCGTTCAAACCAATTTTGGTTGAAAGTGTTTATTAAGATCTACAGCATATATTTTTTTTTGATTTTTCACTCTCTTATTTCAAAAGTTAAAGGGGGGGGACACACATTTTACCACTTTGGCGGTGAATATCTTTCAAACGGTCGACTTTGAGAAAAAGTTGTCTTAGAAACCTCAATGTCATTTTTAAAGACCTATCTATAGACACCCAACACGTGTTGGTTTGAAGAAAAAAAATTTTTTCAGTTTCAGTTCCATGTATGGGGAGCCCCCCCTTAATCTTTTATTTTTCTTATTTTTGTATTAAATTCGTTAAGCGGTTAACAGAATACATCTACCTACCAAGTTTCAACTGTGTAGTCTTAATACTTTCGGAATAAAGTGGCTGTGACATACGGACAGACAGACAGACAGACAGACAGACAGACAGACATGACGAATCTATAAGGGTTCTGTTTTTTGCCATTTTGGCTACGGAACCCTAAAAATGGCTTAGATTCGTAAAATATGACTATATAAGATGCCTTGTAATTAGTGTCAAATATTTTCAGGGCTGAACATATAAGTCATATGGATCACATATAAAAAATATTTCGAAAATCTACACGTTGGTTCAGAATTTAATTTTTCAAACAAAAAAATAATGCCCTTATTTTTATAAAATAAGCTCATGCTGTACATGTACACTCACACTATCTTAAGACTACGCAGGCATAGCATTCATTTCACACAATTACACAATTGTCGTTGTGTGCGTGAATGAACTTAAAGACACTCACCCACAGGCGTGTTTTTATCTGACGATGCGATAATATCGTTCGGATGCGTCTTGCTGCCCCCTGCACTGCACATCCTGCACGAACACGAACACTGCGATACGATATGATGACACTGAGCAGACACTGAATGACACTGAACTTGTAAAAATCCACTGTATCTGACAGTTAATGCACAATGTGTCAGTCACTGCACACAATAAAACTCACTTGGATTCCATGAACCTCAGTCTCACGAAACAGTCTACGGCTTCTGGTAGCCTGTAGTTGGCGTCATGATTATTATTTAGAAGGGGGGACGCCAGCGAAGGGGGGACGTCAGCGAAGCCGGACGGGTGATCAGATCAGTCACCTTGATCGAAACCATTTCCCTAAATCCTCTGAAAGCTGAGAGCAGGGGTGGCGTCATAATAGCACAACAACGTCAACAACACCATGTTTAAATAATCCGCGTTATTATAGCGATAGTTCGGCATTTTGTGGCTTACGGCCTTACGCACTCACGCGCACGCACAACAATACACCCGACCGAACGAAAGAATAACCGCAACTGACGGACAAGCGCGAAGCGCGAAGCGAAGCGCGGCGCGTGCCCCGCACACTAGAGATGTGGCATCACATGACATGACGTACACAATTGATTGATTAATTGATTCAACGATTACATTAATTTATTTTAGTTTTATCTTAAAGGGATACCTCCCTTTGAGAAACTAACATGCAAATAGAGTCACCTAATACTTACTAGCTCAGACCAAATTAGGTATTCAGAATCACTGTCGTCATTTATTATCAATTTACAATTTCATTTTCTCATTATTTTTTTTAAATCGGCGGAGTATAAAAAAGGCGGACTTAATGCTTTTAGCATTAAGTCCGCCTTATGTACATTAATTTATTGTAGTACAATAAAGAGATTAAATAAAAAAAATCTGCTAAATGGCAAGTTATGGTAAAATTAAAAATCAGCCAAGTGCGAGTCGGACTCGCACACGAAGGGTTCCGTACCAAAAAATTGCAAAAGAATAACGTTTGTTGTATGGGAGCCCCCCTTAAATATTAATTTTATTCTGTTTTTTAGTATTTGTTGTTATAGCGGCAACAGAAATACATCATCTGTAAAAATTTCAACTTTCTAGTTTTCTTTCATGAGATACAGCATGGTGACAGACAGACAGACTACAGAGAATAGGGTCCCTCCCGTTTTAACCTTTTGGGTACGGAACCCTTAAAAATCGTGGTGCACTCCGGGAGTGCTGGCAGAAGTGAAAACTTGAATATTAACGTTGTGCATTTTTGATATTTTGGAATGGTTAGGGAGTAATTTTGCACGAATTACTGTCTTACCGTTATGAATTTACTCTAAATTTGAATTTACGAATACAGAACAGTAATTGTACGAAAGTCTTATCCATAGCTTGACAGAAAATCTAGAGTTTTGACATTGAATTAAAAAATTTGCCCGTTGCTATGGTGACACAAGTGTTTACGTCTTGAAATGACGTGCCGCTATTTTCGCCGCACTCCGTAGAAAGAGAGAGGGATACTTCCGCCACCGGCTGTCTACTCTCCATCCGTCACATCCGTCTTACGAATTTTCGATTAGGGTCACGTGATCCTGACTGACTGACGCGAGTTCAACATTTTTTCCCCATCACAAAAAAGCGTACAACGCCGCTAAAGAAGTTTTCACTTCAAAAATTATAACAGCCAAATAAACATTCGCTAATCTAATTCCAGATTATAAAAACTATTGTACAAAAACAAAATTCTGTAATGTGATCGTTTTTTCTGTAAATGCCCGATAGCTTTTACTTTATTCGTAAATTGAAACTAGTGAATCAAATGAACTCAGAAAAAATAATAGTAGGTAATAATTTTTTATCTGCTGCATATTACTAATAGGTAATTTAATCAATCCTATAATTAATTACTGTACATCAAGTAGATATTGCTTTTGCAACAAATCCTAAGCTGCTAACCTGAAAAAATTACGTCTGATGTGCACTTGATTTTATTAATAAGAATCAATCAAGAATCTTTAAATTTATCGATAATTACAGCACTAGGTCGGCTTTCATTGAGTCAGTGCGAGCCGGCCGCGGAGGCGCAGCGGGTAGGGTTGCCACCTCTCCCGGATTTCCGGGAGTCTCCCGGAATCGTGACCAGAAAATAAATATCTCCCGTCTCCAGGAATTATTTCAAGATAATCCAAATTATCGCGGAATTTAAAATTCATCAATATTCGAATGGAATGTAGAGTTTTTTAGATTTGTGAATCTAGATTTGTGAATCTAGATTTGTGAATCTAAAAACTCTACATTCCATTCGAATATTGATGAATTTTAAATTCCGGGATAATTTGGATTATCTTAAAGTCACAACTTTTCGTTCGGAATTACGTATGTACGGAATTCCATAACGGGATTCCGTCTGTGTGCGGCCAAGCCCTTGGCCGGGCTAAATGAAAAACATTTCAAAGCAGACAGTCCAGACATTCGTCAATTTTCAAATGGAATGTACTTAGTCTTTTTTCGAGTTGTGAGTTCTATTCTAAACCAGTAATTTTGAAATCTATAGCAAAAACGAAAAATATAACTTCAAAAAATAATAAAATGTGTTATTAAAAATTTACTTATTTTATTTTGAAGTTTTCCATCTTCCGGATTCAAACGGCCAAGAGGTGGCAACCCTACGACGGGGCGCTGGCCGCTGATAGATCGCGCGCGCTGGCATTTCGGCGAAATCTTTCCTGGGTATTTGAAGGGTTATTCCCTACTAACACTTTTGTTTTGATAAACGAAGCGTGCAAGAAATGAAGTCATAATATGATTATGATGATGTTCAGGTCATGTTTTACATAAAAGTACACTCATTAAATTCACAGCTGGGCATAGGCTTAAATTTAAAAAGTCTAGACCTAGTTATTTACCTTCCTTTTTGTTTTAGTTGTTAAAAGAAGGTTGAGTTAGAGATTTATTAAAAAGTTAATCCACTGCTGAACATCAGGTCAAGTATTGAGTAGGTACCTACCAACTACGGAAGCGCTTTTCGTATTCACTGTCGGGCAAAGTCCAAATTTAATAAGTCCACTGTTGATCTTAATTAAGCCTACTAAGCCATGTTGTAAAAAGCTAGTCTTATTCTAAACAAAGGCGCTTTTTCTAATCAGTAGCTTAATTTTAAATGGGCATAGTTTTTGATATAAAAAAATCCAAGTTAAACTCAAAGTTTATTGATACCAATTTAATACTTTTTAACAAACCTACGACATAAAATTTTAGTGAATCAGGAATAACCCGCACTTCGACGTTTGTGTGTGCGTGTGGGTTGGTGTGTAGACAACAGGCGCGTGGCAGCGCGCTGCTTTGAAAGCGCCGCGCTGCCCGGCGGGGATGTGTTACAATGCCGAAGTAGGAAAGACCGAATTTTACAAGACCCATCATGGACGAAAAACCGAAAATCAAAAGGTCAAATGGTTGTTTGGCCATACGTTTAAAATCATGAAATGACATTTTACCGAAAATACTAAATCCCGAAGCTTAAAAAACCTAAGTTAAATACCTACGTTTTATACCCCGAACTATTTAATACCGAATTAACGAGTTAGTCAAAAACAACAAGCTGTAAATAATCACAAAAGGGGTAAAAATTCTAATAAATTCACAATTATTTATTTGAATTGGGTTGGATCTTAAAACGAGTCGCCTTCTTTGAGGTTAATTGAGGCTGTGGAGGTGTCTTTGGGCTTCACTTGAAATGCTTATAGCAAATTTAGCTGCCGGAAATGAGTCTAAACCGTAGACCGTAGTTGGTGCGATAAAGGTAGGTGCGACTGTGCGAGGAGCGTAGCGACGAGCATGTTAGGTTGACATGAACCCAGCGCGCAAGTCGAGCGAGCGAAGCGAGCGTGCCGTGGCAGCGGCCAGCGAAGCGCCAGAAAAAAACTATTTCAAACTCGATTGGTGGATTTTGTCAAAATAATGCCCATTTTACAAGCATTTTTGAGTAAAACAAATTAACAGCATCGCCTACTTTCATAAATGTATGTGTTTGTGTAGGTAGAGTAACAGTGATAAGTATCAACATTTTAACTTACGTGGTTTTAAACTTTCGGGATTTCGAACTTTCGGTCATTTGACAATCGATCTTTTAAGTTTCGGTCTATCGGATTTCAACATTTTTTAGTATGTTCGGTATTTTGAAAATAGGTGTTTTATGCATCGATATTTCGGTCGTAAAATTTTCGGCATTATAATGGATACCCACCCGGCGGCCGGCGCCCGCGTCCGCGGTCGATGGCCCGGCGCATGTGTTCAGTAGGCTAGTGTGTGTAAATTGTTTGAATGTAGTTGTTTCCCAGCTGTAAAGGTTGATGTTTTTTGTGATTATGTAACCAAGTTGTTTACCTTATTATCTCGCAAACTAACCTGCAAATAGTACCTCATTTTTTGCTGACCTATGCATTATGACTTGTATGTTTAGCCCTGAAAATATTTGACACTAATTAAGGGGCTCCTTATATATGGCAAAGGAAATGTTCCATACTGTTTTCTTTGTCGATCAACGAATAAATGTAGCGAAATTTGGTTTTAGAGAAATTTGTGGCAATATCTTATTTACCTGTGAAAAGTGTAATTACTTGGATTGTTTCTATTAGTTACATCACAATTACTTAGAGCACAAGACACTATGGCTCCATGATACCTTTATTTTAAATTCTAATTAAGATTAACAAATATTTTAAACAAACTGTGATTGCTCATTTGCTAGGCGGAACGCTAGGGGCTCTTACTGTAAAAAATGTTGGCACATGTCACTTGATCCCTTGTCTCTTTTTTACATAGACCGTGTCCGTATGATGTTAACTCCTCTTTTCCACGCTTTGTTGGTCTTCTTGAGCGCAGCCAAAATTTTTCTATGTCTATGGGACTGGCTGTCTGTATGATTTGACAGCTAAGTTTTTGTGCCTATTTCAAACGCCACTAGCGTGCGTCTAAAGAACTAATTTTGACGTACAATATGAAAATCCAGACTCTCCAGACTTCAAACTTTAGTACCATGTACGCACGCTATGCTCACACTACGTCCTACAGCGCCAAAATGGCGGAAATCAAATAGGCACAAAAACAGTTTGACATAAGCCTGTCCAGTGTAAATATATGTAAATATATGCAGGTCAGTGAATAAACTCCTTTCGAAAATGCACTTTGCACATAATGTAACTCCGTTCAACACATGCGCCCTTGTGCAAATGTGCATTTCAGGAAGAAAAATTACATGCGCGAAGTGCGAGCAAAGCGTTTCTGCTTCAGCTTGGGCAAAAGTTAAAAAACGGTTGGCTGTACGTTTGTTTTTCTTTACAGGTCGCATTTCTCAACCGAGTCTCATAGAATTTTGTGAGCAGGTTCGATAATTATATATAATTTTTCAGACGAATCAGTTTTTCGAAAATTTTAGAAATGGCGGAGATATGTAAAAAGACACATTTCAGCCGTTTCGAAAAGTGATAAAAAATGTAACAAAACTTTTTTGTTAGAAGACTCAAAAGTTCATCAATCTGAAAATAAATAAGGTTGTGACATGGTTGTGACTTTTACCAGACAGGACCTAAGACACTGACGTCCATTATACAAAGTACGCTGGACAGGCTAATGTCATGAAATGACAGCATTTTTTGTGCCGATTTGAAAATTGCCATTTTAGCGCTGAGAGATGTAGATTCTGTGATATAGCAGTGCAGTAGTGAGTGTACTTGGAACTAATTAATTCCAAGTACACTTACTACAGTACATAGTAGAATCATAAACATAATATTCCACTGGAATAGACGAACAGAGTTCGCTTGGCTGCAACACCAAAAGTGACATGAGCCAGTGTGTGAAAATTGTAAACGTGTGCGTGAATTTTAGAGATGCCTTGAAGTCCATTTTAGGTTGTCGATAACCTTAATGTATTATTGCTCTAATAAGTAAAACACAAACAAAATTATGAACAATTTTATTTAAAAAAAATCTTAAAGTCTCCTTTAAGGGCTTCCAGTCTATTCTATTTATGACATTTATCCAGTAACTTAATCACTGGATTTACAGGAAACCTGGAAATATTGTTAAATTAGTACTTAAGTAGGTATAATTTACCATTTGAAAACTGTCGGTTAAAAGCAGCTTTAGATAAAACTATCAGTGTTCACAAAGACAAACAAAGTTATATTGGAAATCATCGACATGAGTATCGATATCAATAATTTTTGATCAATCTCTACGCCTTATTTTGTCAAGTTCACGGACATAATATCTTTTTATCTAACACATAATGTTTACAAATCAGCCTTTATTTAGAAAATAGGCGGTTAATAGCATGATATTAGTGTATTACTTAGTGTGTTTGGGAATTTATTCAACTAAAATATGAAATATGAAAATGGTACTTGTACAATCTTATTTACCTGTGAAATGAGTGTTTATTTGGGTTTTTGTTGTAAATAACATTACAATTTAACACAGAACACGACACCATTATAGATTTATGTATTTATAAGAGCCAAATCGACCCGATCGCGATCAAAATCACATAATAATCGAACGGACGCTTTTCCCCAAGATGATAAAAGATGATAAATGAAGTCAAACTAGGTTCTGCTGTCATTTTCTTTTAACTCTTTCTCACACATCGCATAAGCCGTAAGAATCGGTTTCTCACTCGCACCATAGTCCGTCTACTTGAGCGTAGCGAAAAATTTTCTATGTCTATGAGTAGAATCTACAGCTCTCAGCGCCAATATGGCGATTTTCAAATCGGAACAAACGACTGGTGACGTTCGCCTGTCCAGCGTACTTGTATAGGACTGCGTTTATTATTTGCACAGTAAAAAGTCGCATTACTCATTTCCCAGCAAACATGTAAACAAAGGTGTCGCCAGAACAAAATAACACAAAAGGAAATAGTACATTGCTAAGTCAAGAAATAAACACACATGTTTTTTCATCACAAACCTAATAAAAATAGAATAGTTAAATATTCTGAATCATGAGTTTTGCGGAAAACCCAGTAATATAATTTAATATTTCATAGTAACAGTTTTATAGTAGAAAACATTTTATGATGCTGTGCACACATCAACTGCAAACCATACTCATCAACCTTTGGTTCATATCATTTTATAAAATTAAAAATTTCATAAAAAAATGTATAACGAATTTACGAGTAGTAGCTGTAGTTGCATTTGTCTTTTGGTATTGCGGGGAACTGGCGAAGTTGCATCGTATTTTTGATAATTTACATACAGTTAATATCTAAGTAAAGTTTTCTTATCAGTTCGTTTCAAAAACTTTTAACATCAAAAATTATGATAGGTTAAAATAAAAGTTTTTATTATCATTCTTCTTTGTAATTACCCTGGATGGCATTACATTTTTTATGACTCAAAATATAATAAACAAATTAAACAGTTATAATAATGACCAAAGGTTTTGAATATCTAAAAATGTCACTATCAGGGTCAGTTTGTCAATTTGACAGCGACGTTTCTTTGTTTACATTTTTGCTGGGAAATGAGTAATGCGACTTTAGATAGATAGTACTTATTACCTAGTTGAAAAAAGTAATATCTATTCTGTGTTGATAGCGCGAGGTCTACAGTATTAATTGCATTTCTCACGAACATAAGGTGCAATCGTAGCAATCGTGCAATTTTTCTATGTCTATGGGTGCAATATACGGCGTTTGGTTATCGAGGGATATCCTTTGGCAGGGTGAACCTTCCGAACCCTTAGATCATTTTAAGAAGGGGAGCCATCTTGGATTTTTGTATGGGAAGAAGATATAATACAATCTTTTTTTGTATGGAATTTGAAAAAAAAAATTTTCTATTCCTACCCATCGTGTGGGTGATCGGATGAAAGGGATTTTTGAGCTGATCTATACTTATAATAAATCTGTAACTGAGCCGACTCTGTACATTCAATATATTTTGTGAATTATAATTTTAATAGTCATTATTATCGATACAAAGGCTAAATCCACCATTTTTTTTTAACTTTGTCACCTTATTTTGGGAAAATATCACCGATCGACCAAATTACGTATTGACAATAGATTTCAACATAGTGATTTATAAGGATACCTTATTTAAGTTTTGTTTTCAGAATTACTGTTTCCACTAATGACAATGTTTATGACTAACCATGAACTGCTACCTAACTGCTACCAAAATCCTACCAAAATGTTTAAACTAATTGCACTCTGCTACCAGGGGGCCAAGTCTGCTAATTGAAATAAAATGACACCGTTCTGCGATCAAGACGCAACCTCATTACGTTTGTTACTAATTGGGTATTCTGCTAAAAAAATATGACTGGATTAATGGTCGTCGTTGAATCGTAATGTCGTCGTAATGATGGTGTTGCCCACTAAAATCTACCATGAGGATAGATGTCACAGTGTAAAATAATAGCACTCTCATATAAATTCCATTTCAAGTAAAAAAACCGGTATTCAATCGAAATTTTTGTTTTTACGACTTATTTGGATAATTAATGGTCAAATGTATTTAAAGTTTCTTAAAATCATTAGATACAACAAAATGTGACGTACTGTATTACGAATCAGTTAATATTGCAGTCAAATATTTAAATTATTAGAATTATCTAATAAGAACTTTGTAAAACGGAACGTTATTTATGTTAAGTGGTTGTCATGACGACATATATTTGTTTGTGTTCCAAAGAGTAGAGTCATAAAAGGGAAAGTCCACTAGTGCCTCTGGAAATCGATGCGGAACTACTAACATGAAATTATAATAGTTGAAAATGTATTGTTTTGTTTCTTTATTATATTTTTTGACTTTTTTGTGATATTCTTTATTTGTAACAAAGTATTAATGAAAAAGAATAAATCAAAACAAAACAAATATGTTAATTTGGCTAGGTTTGATTGAACTCGGTATTCATCCAACGATAGTAGTGAGTGTCATATATAGAGTGGTGGTGTGGTAATCGAATCGAATCGAATTAGGTCAACGAATTTTACAATTATATTATTGTAATTCGCACCAAGGCCTTTTTCAAAAAAAATTTCGTTTGCATCATTGTAAAATAATGTTGTTTTTAAATACTTTATCTACACCCATGCTATAAATCCTTACAAAAAGGTTTTGAAACCGTTAGATTATAGCCAATATTAAAACAACCAGTGTCATAAAACCACAATATCCGAGCGAGGGTGACAGTGGGTGCTCCCCGCGCCCACTCCCGAACGATACTTTATGAAATTCAGTATAACATTAAAACACTCGTTATGATTCAGATAATTTCATAATGGACGCGCGCGTGACGGGCGCAACCAACCCTTGCTCGGATATTAAGCAACCGTTTCAAAACCCTTTATAGAGGATACTTGATAAGGCGCCGCCGGCTACACGCGTGGTATTTACTGTGATCCATCGTCACAGAGTAAATTTTAACCATGGAAAGTAATTTTTACGGAATATTCAATATTTTACTTTCCATGGTTAAAATTTACTCTATGGCGATGGATCACGGTAAATACCACGCGTGTAGCCGGCGCCTAAGGGTTAAAGAAAAAGATAGAGTCTTGTATGCAACTCTACATATTTAGGTATTAAAATATTCGGGTGATAAGCCCATATGTTTTAATAGCCCTCATTATACTACAGTAATTGCATAAATTACTATTATCTACACCCATGCTTTAAATCCTCTGTAAGGGGTTCTGAAACAGTTAGCTTACTGCCATCATTACAGAATCCCGAGCGAGAGCTGGTCCTGCAGCGCCGCGCGCCCACGCGCGAACGTTGCATTATGAAATTCAGTAGAACATTATAAAACTCTTGCGGAAGACATAATGACGAGGAGGGAGAGGAAAGTCAAAGTCAAAATCTTTATAGGGGATACATATCATGGGTTTAGATAAATATCATGGGTGTTTTTAATCCATATCTATTAAAATATTGTTTGTTTCCCTAATAAAAATAAGAAAAATAAAAAAATGGGTGTGGATAAAGTCTTGTATGCAACTGTACATAATTAGGTATTGAAACACTCATGTGGTACTATTATCACATTCGTGTTTTAATACCCCTCGTTATAGTACAGTTGCATAAATAGCTATTATAGCCAAATTAGAACACGATTTTTAATGTCTGTACTGTCTTCTTAAATATTAGATTATTTTGATTTTTTATAAGTCCGCTATGGTTGCTTGCCACCCGTACTTAATAATAAGGTATATACTTTATTTCTGGGTAATTGTACTTTATACATTATGAGGAAAATAAAGTACGCGAAAATACTCACATGGTTTGTTTAAATATTGCCAAAAGTAATAAAAGGTAAGTATGTTTTTAAAGTTAAAAATAAATAATACTTTATTTCCATATAAGGTACTTTTTTTCTACCTTTAGCAACCAATATACTTTATTAGTCCAAAAAAAAGGTGGCAACCCTAGTCCGGTCTGGGTCTGACTGCAGAGACATTTTAGCAAACTTAAAGATTTTGTTGTGAAAGTTGATGGCTAAGATACAGAGATGGCGCTACTTGCGCGTTGTTCTATAATGTAAGTGTGGTGTGCCCCTGTTGTGTGAACTTGTGTGTGGTCTGTCGTTCAGCAAGTTTTAATTAAAGAATTTTATCTAATAACTAAATAAATAACCCAGAAACAGGGTGACCATTTGTGGCAGATTTCTGCCATTTGGGCAGATTTGAAGCCTAAATTTTAGCTGTGGCAGACTAATCTGACAATTTGGCAGATTTCAAGGAAAATTTGTTATTTTTGAAATACACTTGTATAGATTAGTATCTTTGTAACTGATCGAGGTTCAATATTACAATGTGCTCAGTCATATAGTGCACAAACAAAGAATGTGAAACCAGGCTCAAATCAAACATATCTAAAAAAATAATTATAAAATCTGGAAAAGGTGTTGGATATCAAGGCTTTTTTATTATTTCGCATTAAAAATAAACTATCAGCCCATCTAAACACAATATAATATCGCATGTAGCGTTTTATCGACACTCAGCAATCAAAATCCATTGTCATTTGACAGTTTAAAGCGATTTTTTGTATGTGGCATATTTTTGGCATATTTTTGAGTCGGGTTTGGCAGATTTTGGCAGATTTTTTGCCAGGGTCGGGCAGATTCGCCATTTTTGAGATGGTCACCCTGCCCAGAAACTACAGAATACCTATATTGATGTATCACATAAAATCATTCTTTAACCGTTAGGTTAAGTATTGTACATTCGGTGATGAAATGTTGTAAGAATTCATATCTACAAACCAATACAATACAACAAATCATACAAAGACGTTTTACCTACCTTTACGAGTAAGTTAATTACCTAGTAAATCCCTGAACCTGACTCTCCGACCAAATACTACCCTTAGACTATTATAATTTAAGTTATTACCTTCTATACACATAGTGGACTTTGAACATTGAGGCACTTACCTATACTATGCCTATACTATAGTATATGGACCCACCAATCCGCATTGGGCCCGTGTGGAGGGTTATAGTCCATCCTCCTTTCCACCCATTATTTATTTATTTATTTAAATTTCAATTGCCCACTGCACTTACAGTTTCACACGAAAGCATGCAGAAGGCCAATTACATTTTATACACACAACAGACGAATAACACAATGAACAAATACATGGACAGACACATAGAATACATCAACATCTGGTTGCTGAGCGATCAGAGCATTGAGTAGCCCCAAAGCTTGGGCAGTGGGTGCATATTTTGCCGTCTGCGTGCGGACTGACGGAGCCGCGAATAACCGTCGCGTGCGCAGCCGCGTTAATTTTTGAGGAACGATAAAAAAGGCCTGTGCCCCAGCAGTGGTGACATTAAAAATAGCTGATGGTCAAAGGGTCCATACAAGCTGGTGCTCATCGGCTTATTTTAGAAATTCCACCTAACTGATCCACTATGCTCATCAAAATACTTATTACATCAAAATACCGTAATTGTTCTCAAGAAGTCTATTAATTGCATAGACTCTTAGCATGCCCGCGGGTTACAGACCAAACTGTCGGCCAAGAGTTGGTTTTGTATGAAGAATCGGTCGATACCAAATCATTGTAGTGTGTGCACTTGCATACTTTTTCATACTGATTCCAACTATCGGCCAACAATTTGGTCTGTACTCAGTAGTCTGCGGGCATGCTTAACCTAATCTCATTAAAATTTTTATTAATTACTAATTTTTTATTTCAGATACAATATGTGTAATGACATTGCAGAATATAATAAGCAAGTACCTTTTGGAAAAGTTATTACCAAACAAAACTATAGATGTATATTTGCTCCAAGCGACTAAGCAAAACTATGAAGCATTAGCTGTATTGTAAATAAAGGAGCACGCTGGAAAAGTGACTGCTGTCTGTACTTTGAAGCTTGTGCTTTAATCATATACTGTATTGGTTTTGATACTATAAAATAAAATATTGACTCTATGTTAACCTGTTTTCATTTTGTCTACTATTACCTACATCAAATCTAGGTCCGTACCCAAGAAAAATAATTTTGAACCATGCATCTACAGTAGGTAGTATAAAGGTCCAACATTAGGTTTAAGAAGCAAAGTATTTTAGTAGGTATTGTAGTGTAGAGTAGATTGATGATCTACTAATTTGCAAGTTTACAAGTATAAAAAAAAGTCTGGAACAGGTGGTAGGAAAATTTAGGTGATTCAAAAGTACTTAATAAGTTTATTTGAATAAAGCATTTTTTTTTACTTTGACTATTAGTAGATAAAGTACTTGGGCCATGAATGTTATCATGAAGAAAGATGTTAGGCATTGTATTGGTTACAGTACTTAAATATTACAATAAATATTTAAGAAACACTTTAATATGATAGGATAGGTAATAATTATAAATTATAATATTAACAGCGATTCGAAATTCAAATTAGAATTCTGAGTAAGTAAGTAGATAAAAATTTTCACTTATAGACACCAAGTGTTTACCTACTTATTTTATTATGGATCAGTGGTTATTAATCTTTGTCCATGGTTTGTCCTATTTATTTATTTATCAGTAGGTACTACCTACCTACCTATTCAATAATAAGTGAATTTGCATACAAAGGCACCTAGCACCTAATAAGTTCCTATAGCCTAGGTACAATAGGAAAATCAATCCTTAAAATTCCACTGTGGGGTAGGTAAGTAGGTACACATTGTTTTTCCACAATATCTATGATCACTAGCCAAAATATGCCAGCGTAAACTTGGTACTGATGGTCTCATTCTTCAATGTTTACAAACAAATTCAAAGAAAGAGGTGTCGTTGCTCGATTGTAGTTCAATGGCAAAATTGTCATTGAAAAACCATTGATTTAAACGTCAAACAAACGTCAAATAAGAGCAGAATACCAATTAATTGTTCAATCGAGACGCGATTGTAACGCAGTTATTAGCAGAATGCCAAAAAGTACCATGACGATTGAATGATGGTTCGATGGCCTGTCATTAAAAAACGATTGAACTTATTTAAGGAGCGGAATACCAAATGTGTCAAAATTGGCGTTTGAGACCCAATTGAGATTCCATTGATGCATTTGTAAATTAGCAGACTTGAGCCCCAGGTTGCTTGTTGCAAGCGGACCGATCCCGGAAGATAACGAAAAGGAAAGTAACGAAATGGAACGGGCCGCAATGCCGGCTCCGCCCTGGGGATTCGATCGGCTTACGACTCAACCAAAACTTATTATCAATATTAATAAATTAACTTCTAATTAATAGTTAACTGACTCACGGATCAAGGTCCACTTTCTCCACGCGGTCACGCCACGCGATGAGTCCTCTCGCCTGCGTTGCGGTGCCTGGCTCCGCCCTGTGACGACAATACTTCCTACCTACACTTGGCCAAGCTACCCCAAGACACAGACGGCACCAGAAATACGTTGTGGAGATTTCGTAATAATTTCTTCGTTCTTCAGTCACTGAAGGACACTAGCACGGTCCACGAGAGGTCCTTTATTCCGGTACAAAAGGTCCTTTATTCCGGTACAAAATTCACTCGAGGTGACAAAATATAACAAACATCGATTCACGTCACAAAAATAGCTTTAAGTTACAATGAAATAATGACAAACATCCGGTTTTTTTCAATTAAAACAATCAATATAATGCCACACTCAAAATGGCTGACTCCATGCCAAAAAACGAACAGCAAAACAATATATCGTCTACTCGCGACGCCTGCACACATCGAATGTAAAAACGAATGGAATGCAACCTTGCTATAAAGACTAAAAACCTGCGAGCGCGGGGCGTACCGACGCACGAGCGACGTTGCCAGTTCGCTTCGAACGGCGGCTGCGCCGGCGATCACGTTGCCGGTGTTTCGCTCCGGCAATTTAATATTAAAAGGACCCATAACGCCATCTCGTGGAGCCAGCACGAGATAACACAACTAAACAAGGTTGCGTTCCCAAAGGCGGCAATTACGATGACATGCTCTAATAGATTATGAAATGTACAAAGGGTGGCGTGATCATTGATCTTTTCTAAACAATTACTTATCTTCTTCTGAGATGCCTTCCCGTAGAAGATCTAGCCTTTCTCATTATTATAGAAAGGCTAAGATGATGAGGAAGATTCGATCACAGGAGACCGATCTGGAGAGTGAGACTAGGCAGGCATTCTTTAAATTAATGTTGTATGTTTGAAAAAAATATTGGTTGAAACTGATAATTGTTTATAGGATGAAGTGTAAGGTACGCATAAAAACAATTCAACAAACTGTTTGGTGAGTTTATGATGTAACTAACTTAAAATAAAATAAGAACTATTTTCTCAAATAACAAAGTAACTTGGAAAATATTTGCCAAAAAACAATGGGTCTGTGTAGGACCCGGTAGTGAGTAGGTCAACACGACAGCACGTCAGGTTATACAGTTAAATTGCGAAAACAGCTTTTATTACGTAGAGCATAAAAGCGGTTTCAAGGTCAACATGTATAGTCTGAGGTGCCGTCGTGTGTACTTTTGAGGCGCGTGTCCCGAATAGAAGTAAGTGGCAAAACGGCCAAAGGTGGATGCGTACTAGATCCGGAATCCTAAAAACAAGGATATGATAAAAAACTGAATTACGTGCGGACGAAGTCGCGGGCATCAGCTAGTTCCAAATATATACAATATTATTACATTGCAGCTACTGGTTAAAAAAAAACGATTTTTTATTGAGAACACGCCACTATATAAATTTTTCATGCTTAACTCTACCTACGGGCTTGGTAAAAATGTCCGCCGTCATTTCATCAGTAGGTTTATATCTTAATTCTATTAGCTGTCCACTAACAGTACTTTGATAAAATGATGTGTGCTTTGTTCTTCCATGACTATGATCATTTTCAACAATCCTGTGAGTACTCAAATTATTATTAGATACAATTAATTGTTTCAAATTTAAAATTAGAAGATGTACAACTGTCGGAGGTCAAAGTCCAGACTGATTTAGGAGTGAAGATATCTGAGGTTTGAAGTGGGAAGAAAATATTTCTTCTATATCAAAGAAAGCCAAAAGTCTACCTCATTAAAAAAGCTTTTGGAGCCCCTACTCCTGAAATGATGTTAAAGATCTACAAAACATATGTCAGACCAATTTTGGAGTACGCGTTTCGAGTCTGCAGTAGTGCAGTCCTCATTTTGTCAAGGACATCGATCAGTATCAGAAAGTGCAGAGAAGTTTTACTAAAATCCCTAGGGGGGTAATTATCTAACTCTGTTGCAATCAACTCTGACAGAAATCGCAGTTACATTGCTGCTTTAGTAAGAACCAATGTGACAACTATCTCACTTAAAGCAGCAATGCAACTGCGATTTCAATCGAGAATTGTTAGCAACAGACGTAATTCGCTAGCAAAACGCTGATAACAACTACTTGCCTGTTAAAAAAAAATATTAATAAATTACAATCAAATATAAATATCAACGAAAAAATATGCAAATAGGTATTTACTTTTTTGGACAGCCTCTCTTGGACTGAGACTACTCATTACATGATTATAGTGCATTTTTATTGTGATTTGATTCCAAGGAAATTATAAGTACTTCGTACACTTATAATTTCCTTGTTTGATTCTTAGCAAACGAAACAGTTCGAAAGGTAAAGATGAAAGAACGTAGGTAATTTTTAATACCGGTAGCGGAGATGACGTAGCATGTGTCACCTACGTCACTTCTTGTCTTGGTATGCTTACCTGTAGGCTGATTGTCTAACTTTGTTGCAATCAACTTTGACAGAAATCGCAGTGACATTGATGCTTTAGTAAGAACCAATGTGACAACTATCTTACTTAAAGCAGCAATGCAACAGCGATTCCAATCGATTTCAATCGAGATAGCCTTACGTAATTCGGGGTCTGGCACCGCCGCCCGTATTAATAACAAACGTTACACTATTATTTACTTTACAAACCACTATCCAAATAAATTAGTTAAATTTTAAAGCCAAAGAGAAACGGTCCGCTTTTCTCGAAGTTTCCCTTTCCGCGCTTTTTAGAGTTTTCTTTTCAAAACTGAAAATTCTCATTGTGGCTTACCTATTTTTTGTTTTTTTTTTATCTTTTTTTTTGTCAATTTAGTGTGAGCGATGGAATCGAATTGATAAAGCTTTTAGTTTTTAATATAATCTTTCTATTTAAACTTGCTATCATCTTGCAGTTATTCCGACTGTCTAAGGCTACTTCGACATCAGCCATTTTTAATGTCCCCACTGCTGGGGCACAGGCACTTCTTATGAATAGATAAGGAGGATGGGCCAGAATCAACAACGCGGGCCCAATGCGGATTGGTGGGTGTTAACGACTGCAAATACACCCGGGACCAACGGCTTAACGTGCCTTCCGAAGCACGAAGGAGCTCGAGATAATAAATTTTTGGTCACATATCCTATGACCGACCCTCGCGAAAATTACTTTATCTCCGCATTCGCTGGGCCAGGCTACCACTGCGCCATCAAGCTCTTCAAGGCTATTAGGCTACTTATTACGTTGTAATAAACTATTGTATAATTTTTAGGGTTCCGTACCAAAATGGTGATGGCATTTGCCCAACTATTTTGCAAATAAGAAAGAAACAAAAAAAATATTTTTTTTTACAACAGGGACTGAATTTGAAGTGAGGTGACTAGGGCATGTGGGGTATCATATGAAAGAGCGCTGTTTGCACACTTTAAAACTTTTTTTCTTTTTTCTTAGGCCGCATAGTTTTCGACTTACGATGAAAAATGTAAAAAAAATACCGGTCCCCCCCCTTACCTCCGAAGTTTGCAAAGAGATAAATCTGAAATAATTCTATGTGATAGTAGTTTATGTAAAGATTACAGGAAAAATAAAACGATGTCTCAATATAACACACTTTTTTAAAAATTAAAAAAACAAACAAAAATTATTTAGTTTCACTACCAGTCAACAGATGGCGCTGTCCTAAGAATGCTGACCTAAGAAAAAGAAATACTTCCACTATCGGTCAAGAGATGGCGCAACCTAATACTACAATAATAATTGGTGGCTGGTTCTAATATAATTACCTACTATTAGCTGTACGAATAAACGAAGAATAAGTTCCTACTTAGTAATATAAACAGTTTGCAATGTGTAGTGGCTGAAACGTTTTTCAGTCACCATAAGCAGCTGTGGTTAAGACTGTCCGCCTGTTTGCCCTTCCACCTGTCTGCCGTTTATCCTACTTTTTTAAAGACTGTACTAAAGTAACATATCCAAATATATTTATGATTGTACGGAACCCTCGGTGCGCGAGTCCGACTCGCTCTTGACCGGTTTTATTTTACTAAACATCTAGCGGTAGCTATAATCACGAAATAAAAAGTCTACAGCAAGCAGTAACAGAGAGCCATATGTCGAACAAAAACAAACGAAGCTGGCACGTACGCCTTTCCCGCGGTTGCAAGAAAAAATGCAAATGGCGCGCGTGACGTCACGTCCGTGCGCCACTTGCGCGGCGTGTGCTGATGCCGGTTTAATTGTCGTTCGCGCGCTTTATTGCACACGGCCGCTAACGAGGGCGCCATCTTGCGGAAATGTGACGGACTAGTTTTCGCAAACTATGTGTTTTAGTCATATATTATGTGTGATCAGTTTGTAATTTTGTCTTTATTTGCATTTGAAGCAAGTAATCCTCAAGGCTATCGCACCGCATCGCACATCATCACACCAATGTTCTGCGGTGCTATGAAGACATCTGACATTAAGGGTCCATGATAGGAAAACATGGTCTGAGCGGGCCATATGTTTATATAGAAAACGTTAAGTTGTAGCTACAAAAAAAAACATATGACAATTCTAGTAGCTAAGTACAAGTATTAAATTGCGATGATTGTTAAAAAAACAGAATATCATCAAAAGCGCTTGTCGCGGTTCATATTTTTGGCGTAAATAATAGCGGAAACGTATTGAATTCTACATCAAAATACACTTTAACGTACTGTGCAGTTGCGCCAATAACTTTTTTCAAGAAGATTATGATGAAAATACAACGAAATACATCGAAAAAGTGCAGAAGTGAGGTTATTTTCCATACTCTTTACATGTAAAGAAAAAGGCAGAGACAAATGTTTCCGCATAACCGAGCCTTAACAAAGAGAAAAGAAAAACATTATCAAACGATAAAAACTGTAAAAACAATATTTTCAAGGTATTTATAACAATGACGAAGAACAAAAGAAAGGGTTGTCAAATTTTCAATCACTTTGAAAATACTAAACCCAATATGTCAGAAATGTAAAATTAATAACAGTCATATCCGCCCGCCATTACTATTCAACAAAACCATCGATCAAGGCGGGTTTCTGATAAAATATTCAGCAGATAAACACTGTTTATGGATAGGAGCGGCGCTTTTAAAGTCGTCGATCATAGCGCGGGACAGGTGGCTACGAGATAAAATAACTGGCCAGCAATCTGCGTTTTAACTGGAAAAACAAACAATTTTCTAATGTCTTTTTGTTGCTTTTCATAATTTTCTAATGTACACTTGCTGTACAAAAGTTTTTAAAAGCTGTGTTGTTGTTGTAGAGCACTGCTACTACAGTGAACTACGAGCATAAGAATAAATATAAATTTTATTTATATGCTACGAGGGCGGTTTGATAAGAAAAGAAGAAATACTTTTTTTCATCGTAATTTATTTTAGTATCTTAAAAAGAAACTCCTTAAGAATCTTTGCACTAATTTTTTTTCAAATTCGGCTAAAGATTATTATTTTTTGGAAACAAAAAGCTCAAGCAACTTCTAACTTTTCTTAATGTCCCTGTCGACTCTCTCGGCGGCTCTCATGACATCAAAACTCATAGAATGTAGATGCGAATCCTTCCTATTCTCTAGATTTAACGCACTGATTTTTTTTTCTCCTAGCAATGAATAAATATTTTGTCGGGCAAAGATTTGTATCAAGCCAAACGGTGGTGTCTCCTGGGCCCTCATTTCAGTTACCAGTTTTCAGGTGATTAAAGAAAAAAATAATGGGTAAAAGAGGTGGGGTAGAGGTAACTTCGTTGGACTGAATGCGTAGCTACAAAAAGAAAATGTAGAGAAATAAAACAAAATATGTCGAAAAAAAGTGTTTCTTTTTTACAAAGTCATGGACTTATCAAACCACCCTCGTATATTTTACTGAGGTTATTATTTATAAATAAACTATAGAATCTTAGCTTCAAAACTGTGCATGTGAATTTGCGATACATTTAGTAGGTGTGTACTTAGCGAACAATAAATTTAAAGCACCACTGTAAGGTCCTAAATTGACAAAACTTTTATACAAGTGGCCTTTGGAACAATTTCACGCAAAAGTTATCATCACATACGGGGAAAAGTGAAATCTAAAATAAAAAGTCTAGAAATCCCCCCGAATACCTAAGTATTTATCTTAATTCATAATGTTGTAATTAACATAGCTTTAAGATTATTGTTACTAACACTATGGACTGTATTTGTCTGAAATAAGAGATATTATAATAATATTTTCAACACACTTGCTCGTAAAGTGAGCCCTAATACATCGCTTTTAGGGCCATAAACCGAGCTATAACAAACGCGTGCAATAATATATAAAACACTAGGTTGTTATAGAATTATCCCTACAAAGTTAAATTAGTACCCTACTGCAAGTTCTATGCGAGTAAACAGAGCATTCCGAATTTAACCGGGTAATACAGTTATTTTTTTAATAACAACAAAGAGGTTTTATACCTCTGAAAATTCATATTCATTTTTGAAATAAATAAATGTGTAAGTCCTTAATTAAATCAAACGAATATTTATTATTATCAAATTATTCATAATTCACAATATTTTGCTATAAAATGCTAAAATATTTGCATTTTATCAATTAAAATTACAATTTTGAAGTAGGTTGTATGCTCCCTCATCCCTTTGTTCGCAAAATATTCTTGCATTGGGCGTGTGAAAAAAACCAAAAAAAAACCATAAACATATTTTGTTTTTGTCGTATTTGTTGCTGTGTGGTAAATTACTTTGTATTTTCCTCGCAAATGTGTTGAAAAACGTCGTATGAAACTCGTGAGCTTTTGCTCATTGCACACTCGGCTGAGTTACGCCCTCGCCTGCGGCTCGGGCTGCAACCCGCAGCCTTGTGTGCAATAAGCAACTTAAGCTAACTTGTCTCATAATGTACTATTACATTAATATATAACACAACTCGTCTACAACTACTCAGTTGGGTCACATCGTTATCCCATCCCATCAAATGTCATCAAAAATGTTATTGACCTGTGTTCGTTCGTATACAATCTTAAACCGCATTGAACCCTAAACGGTTTCATTACAAAAGTTTTACATCTAACCTACTAATATCACTCGACAAGTGTTTTTTGACAAAACACAAATAGCACTTTGGGGACAATAAAACACAATTGTGTATACACCGCACGTGGCCATTATGTGTACTGTGTAATGTGTGTGCACCTGTGTAAACCCACCACAATTTGAACAGATGCTGTTGTTTGCCGTGCACATGTCTGGCAAAACTTGACGAGTATTTGTATCACAATATTAAAATAAGAAAGGAAAATTTTGTTTTATTTTTTCTGACTATAAGTAGCTCCTGCCTTTACGTACAAGCAATCGTTTACATTGCTGAGGCAATACAAATTACTTCGAATCGCACCTTAAGAAGCCGGCGGCGAACAGTGAACTTCCTATACAAACGTTATACCAAAATGATTTGAAATTTGAGTATAATCTCTTTTTGTGATATTATTCAGATTAAAACTGTTTGTCTAGAATTCTATTAAATAAAAAGTCCAAAATACTAAACCCAATTCAAAATAAATGCCATGGTACATTTTTTCATACAAAACTATACCTACATCTCATGAATTTTTATTTGGTTATGTATTTTGGATGTTTTATAATATAATAGAACCCTAGACTTAAGTTAGTTATGCTCACATCGCAAATAATTTTGGTAAGTACATATTACGTTTGTATAGGAATTAAATTCACTGTTCGCAGGCCTCTTAAATCCTTACTAATATTATAAATGCGAAAGTCCGTTTGTTTGTTTGTTTGTTACGCCTTCACGTCCTTACTACTGAACCGATCATCATGAAATTTTGCATACACGTTGTCAGGGGTACAGAGACGGACATAGGGTACCTTTCATCCCGAAAAAAAGTATTGTTCTCGAGGGATAGCAAAAAACCTTTCCACGCAGACGAAGTCGCGGGCGGCCGCTAGTAAGCTATAAGGCTGCCGCGTTGAGAGGGGGGGGGGGGGGGGTACCGTCCCGCATTTGTGTTTATTGTTCCCCTTTATCGAAAGAGTCCCACTTTGTCCCCCAAACATCAAATTTGTTGTCTCACATTTAAAACATGCGCACATAGACAGCTACGGCCATGAAATCAGCGCATTGCGCACGAATCTCACATAACTAAAACAGATAAAAGTAATAAAATGTTTTTTTACAGTTGAAGTTAAAATTTTTTAGTTGGTCCCCCTTATTGTTTTGGGAAAGTTGGCACCCTTAAAGTAAGCCAGCGATGGACGTACACAGATCGAAATATTTTTTATACACGCTGAAATTTTAAACATTTGGTTCCCGCCGTGGGGTGGTTCCACTCATGATTACAAGCAACTTTTACTATGGGGCCAATACTCCTGCTCGCAAAAAAAATCCGCTGTTCCGTACAAAAGTGCAGTACCTACTCGACCTTAATGTATGGAACAGCTGATTTTTTTGCGAGCAGGAGAGTTGGCCCCATAGTAAAAGTTGCTTGTAATCAAGAGTGGAACCACCCCACGGCGGGAACCAAATGATTAAAATTTCAGCGTGTTTACATATTCACACGATATCGCGATTGATCCCTGCTCCCGTAGCAAGACCACGAAAACACGATATGATATAGCGATTTACCAACACTTTATTGAAAAAAGCTTGACAAGCTTTAACAGTTGATTGTTCACAAATCCCTGTATCTTAAGGTGTTTCGCCGCGTCATGCCATGTTACGGGACCAGATAACTATAAGTACCACTAAAATGGTAGCCCCCAAAATCTATAACAACTAGAGTTACCATATCCCAGGATTTGTCCTGAGATCTCAGGATTTTTGGACATTTTGAAAATCTCAGGATTTTTAGGATTTTCATATAATGCACAATGATAATTAAAATCAGCAAAGACCTGATTAAGTACTAATAGAAGGATTAATAAGCTTTCTATTATTTAATCAGTTCGCCGCTCAAACTGCTACAAATCTCAGGATTTTTCAATGGATATCAGGCCTTTTCTCCGGACTTTTGATTTTTTCATCTGGTAACCCTAATTACAACCAATGACAAATTCGCTCCGGACTATCTGACCACCAAAATCCCATCAGTGGTCATTAGCCAAATTTATACAAAAAATGTATTATGTCCTTATTTGACATTTCAAAACGATTTTACTAGTTAGGCACCGAAAACTTAGGTATAGCAATCGCATAGATTTGTTTTTTGCAAAGTTCGTTTAAAATATTACAAATGTGAATTATTTTAGGCCGTTAGTACGTTTACACGATGTAAGTATTCAAGTTTAACGCACATCGTTTAATAATCAAGATTTTCAGAGTGTACTCTTTGAACTATTAATTACTTAATACATTACTTAATTAAATTGACGTAATATAAACAATATCTTGTCCATCAGCCATTGTAATGTCCCCACTGCTGGGTCACAGGACTTCCTTATGGGTGGATAAGGAGGACGGGCCATAACCCACCACGCGGGCCCAATGCGGATTGTTGGGTGTTAACGACTGCAAATGCACCCGGGACAAACGGCTTAACGTGCCTTCCGAAGCACGGAGGAGCTCGAGATAATAAATATTTGGTCACCCATCCCATGACCGACCCTTGCGAACGTTGCTTAACCTCCACAATTGCTGGGCCAGGCGCTAAACCACTGCGCCATCGAGCTCATCCTATAAAAAATATCTTACCTTACCTCAATATAATTGAGTTGAGTCAAGAAAACTTCCGAAAATTAATGTGACAGATGTCCTATTCAAATACCTTGTATTCCCATCGTCACCACAATGAAAGCCACATGATATCAACTTTCCATTCAAAACGTAACATACGCGAAAATAATGTTAAACTTTCCACCCGTAATTTCAGCTCCAGAGACGCTTACGGCGAAAACACGCGCCCGCCCTAAACAATTTTCACAAAAAAACGTTTTCCACCGCACTAGCGGTGCTGAATCCGCCCTCCAGTCGGTAGCCGGCCGCGCCGCAAACCACACGCGCCAAATTTCCCCGCGCTTTTTAACGTCACTTTGACGTACGCGTAAAAAAAGAAACATTTATACTTTTTAGACATAATAACACCAAAAAGTTTGTAATCATCTTGTGTCTTTCATAGTGATTTATTAAAATAGTGGGCAGTGCAAGACGATAATAAAATCTGTGGAAAGCTGGTCGCTGTCAGCTGTCAAAACTGTTGAGGTAAGCGTTAAAATTTAATTTATCGTTTTGCCATCAATTAAGCAGCATGATGCACAATTTTACGACACGGATTTAGTGTGGAGCGGACAAAGAGATAGATTCGGAATTCAGATTATCCGGATATTAAGAAAAACTAGTATTATGATTTTAAACCGGTTGGGATATGATATATTTTATAATATGAATTCAATTGTTTTATTGTTAAAATAATACTGCGTACTTAATTATATTTAAGAAAATCATTTTCAATGTTGAGCATTGGTGATCTAACTCTGTTTGTTTTTGATTTGATTTTCGATTATTAAATTAAAAAGAATTTACTTTGGAATGCCTTTGAAGACATTTCTCTAGTCATTGAACATTATTTTATTTCTGAATTTATTTTTTCTTAATTATAATGTATGTACACTAAGTTTAATATAATAGTAAGAGCTCTTCGATCAATCAGGGGAGTTGTAATACTAGTTTTATAAGTTGATACAATGCGATGCGATTAAATTGATAATAGACAAACAGACAGACAGCAGACTTCACTCGAGAATGTGTGGAAAAAGGAAAATTTTACAGATTAATATACGTAGTTTTGTATCGCAAGCGCTCTGAAGCTAGCCACTTCAGTTGTGCATTGTCAATTTAATTGCATTGCACTAGAAAGTCTAAAATTTAACATAAAAAAGCAATATGATGGTGAATACAAGGATCGAAAATTAATTTAGGCAGTAGGCAGGTATAATTTCGGTGCTCAAAATATTATTTCCCAAATGTAATGGCGTGTGTGCTTTATTACGTGGTATAAATACGGGTTATTAGTCGTGGCAACACCTGCCGGCTGCTGCGGCAATATCTGGCAACACACGGGCGCGGGAAATCGGAGAAAAACGACTTTAGGGCTCCGCACTTCAGATACCTTTGCCTGTAAATCTATTTATAACATTTGGCTTTTCTAAAGAAAACTAAAGCCTTTTCAGCTATTGACGCTTTCAAAAATGGAAGTTCTTTTAAGTTTTTTTCAATAATAATAATTATTTTTTATACAAAATGGGCTTTTACTCTTAGCCACATTAAAAAAATATACTTTAAGAGACCGAAGATAGAGCGAGCTTGCCCAGAAGAAGTTGTCCCTCGAAAAAACTATGCATGTTTTACATTTTACTTGAAAGAAAAAAAAGCTGAAGAGTAGAGAAACTAAGAAAACTAAAAATTATGCACTTTCCTGTGCGTTTATCAGTTTTATTACAGTAGTAAAATAAATTAAAAAAAACCGGCCAAGTGCGTGTCGGGCCACGCGCCATAGGGTTCCTTAGTTAACTTATACCATACCATATTTAATACCATCTATCATTTTTCGTTTGCAAAAATAACTTTGTTTTTCACAGTGTTGGTATGAATGACAAAGTTATATTTGCGGTTTTGGAAAATGTGCTATATCTCAAAAACTAATTACTATATCTCGTTCAAACCAATTTTGGTTGAAAGTGTTTATTAAGATCTACATCATTTATTTTTTTTAGATTTTTCACTCTCTTATTTCAAAAGTTAAAGGGGGGGTGACACACATTTTACCACTTTGGCGGTGAATATCTTTCAAACGGTTGACTTTGAGAAAAAAATGTCTTAGAAACCTCAATGTCATTTTTAAAGACCTATCAATAGACACCCAACACGTGTTGGTATGAAGAAAAAATTTTTTTTCAGTTTCAGTTCCATGTATGGAGAGCCCCCCCTTAATCTTTTATTTTTCTTATTTTTGTATTAAATTCGTTAAGCGGTTAACAGAATACATCTACCTACTAAGTTTCAACTGTGTAGTCTTAATACTTTCGGAATAAAGTGGCTGTGACATACGGACAGACAGACAGACAGACAGACAGACAGACATGACGAATCTATAAGGGTTCCGTTTTTTGCTATTTAGGCTACGGAACCCTAAAAAGCGAGGTACTTATTAGGTCAGTAGGGTTAGAATTGAAATCGGATTTAATTCCTACAAAAGCTAGGTAGGTTTCCCCCCGGCGGAGTTGTGCTAAGTGGTGGGGGGTATAACCTCAAAAGGGGTATATTTGCGATGTTTTGGTTATAATATCGTTTTTAATCAAGATTGTGTAAGATTTTAAAGTTGGGTAAATTTGAAACAATTTGAGGGTGGTACGGTTTTGATACGAACAATAGTGTCGGAGACACAAAGCAATATTTAATACTACTATCATTTTTGGTTTGCAAAAATAACTTTGTGTTTCAGTGTTTGTATAAATAAGAAAGTTATATTTGCGGTTTTGAAAAATGTGCTATATGTCTAAAACTGCTAACTATGTCTCGTTTAAACTAATTTAGTTTATTTAGATAAAGTTTATTAAGATTTACAGCATTAGGTATATATTTTTTAGATTTTTCACTTTCTTATTTTAAAAGTTAGACGTGGGGGGCACACGGGAAATTTTGGTAAAAATCGTGTAAAAATTGGCCTGATTTCGAAAAACTGTGTCTCCAAACTATCGCTCGTATCAAAACCGTTAACCCTCAAATTGTTTCAAATTTAACCAACTTTAAAACCTTCTTACACAATCTTGATGAACAACCAGTCCTTCCGGGTCATTTCCCCTTTTGGGGTACATTTTTACCCCCCACCACTTAAGCACAACTCCGCTAGGGGAGGGAAACATAGGACAGTCATATTGGGCAACAAAAGATGCCAACCTTTTGTAGGAATTAAATCTGATTTGAAATTATTTTGGTTTTATCCACTGACCAATACTTAGTATTTATTAAAATGCGCGCTAATCAATTCACTTGAATAGTTTTCGCCAAATTGACATGAAGTCTATTTATGGTGCGTAAGAGAAACTTTGTAAGGATTAATTCATATTTATAAACATTATGCGTTGCATAAAGTACGTGAGACATAGTAACACATTTTGCTTATTATGCCGCCATTGGATGCGGGCTAGATGGCATGCGGGCACAAATATTTTGTGGTGCGGGAGTGCGTCGATGCATGCGAGAATAAAGCGGGTGATTGTCATGTGTTTTGATTGGAGTGTTTTATAATGCGGGATATAAAATATTTCTTATCGAATGAGGATTAGGGCCACTTCTGGTGTTCGAGTTTATCAAGCCGCCTGAAAGGCCTCTAACTTGGTTTAATGACTGTTATCAGATGACAACAGCCGGGACCGACGGTTTAACGTGCCCTCCGAAGCACGGAAGCGCTCAGTTGTAATGCCACTTTAACGTGTACCCATCCGACACCTGGCCGGACCGAGCGTTGCTTAATAAACGTGATCGAGTACGATCAGTCTGTCAAGTTCCATCATGAGCGCTTCATGATAGCGCGGGATATAATGTGATACGAGTATATTCAGTGGTGCCCAGATAATTAAAAACACCAGTCGATTTTCATGCAAAAGAGGTAACTTTGAAGCCGTGGCCAAGGATTGACCTAGCTGTGATCTGATGATGGCTATCCAGGGAGTGAATGGAGGAGATTCTGATCGCTATACACACCAATTTGATCAACATTCTAAGAGTTTTAAGGATCAGTATTTTTAGTTTTAGGATTTCCATAGTAGTTACATTTTTATGATAATTTCCGCGGATTTTTTTAACATATCCTTATATCTCTTAGAATATTGATCAGATCAGTTGTGTGTGTATAGCGATCTGAAACTCTTTCATTCACTCCTTAGGTGGCCATCATCAGATCACAGCTAGGTCAATCCTTGGCGGAGAACCAAGGCTTCAAACTTACTCGTTTCTATGAAAATCTACTGGTGTCCTTATTTATTTGGCCACAACTACTTATAGGCGATATGTAATTTATTTTTGGTAGAAATCATATTATGTGAGTCAGTGAAAAGTCCTTTATTTCTTATACAACATGTAAACTAAATAAAACAAAACCTTGAAACTGAGTATATGCTCATAATTACGAACAACTTTTTGTATGGAAGCAATCCTAAAATCACAAAAAAAAGCAGCTGTTTCATACAAAATTTTTAGCAATCTTTGCATAACAAATTTCAGCTTTCTAGGACTTCAGGAAGTACCCTATAAATTTTGATGATTTATCAGTGAGTTTTGACGAAATTGGGGTTTTTAGATATGGTTTTGCTTATTTTATTTACTCATTATACTTATAAGTTCTGACATGGTTGAATTTTCGCCTACGGTCCTAAATATGCGTTGTTTTATTTCCGTAAATAAGTTTCTTTATGGAAAACAAAAGAAAATTATAGTTAAGTATACCTACGTACTACGCATTTTGTTATATTGCTTTTTAATATAATTTTACACTGTAACAGCAATAATAAAGAAAATGCGAAGAGAAATGCTATACCGCTATTACGCATCTTGAAATCCAAATAAATAAACATTACCTACAGGTGTCATTGAAAATAAAAAACTTAAAGATCAAAATGCGTGGAAATGATGTAACACATAACTTGCTACTATAAGTACTTTGTTGAAGTAATATAACAATAAGTCTATGTTGTTGCCAATAATCCTGTCACCCTGTTGTAATTATCTGGTAACGATATATTAAAGTCTGTAAATATCGTTACTTATGGCTGTTACAGCTGATAAGTTTCTTGCGCCCGTTCTTCTTGTCAGCTAAAAAAGTCTGGAACGGGTGGTAGGAAAATATAGACGATTCAAAAGTAGTTAATAATTAAGTTTATTTGAATAAAGCTTATTTGACTTTGACTTTGACTTTGACTTTGAAATAAAAATAAAAAAATCATACTAAAATATTATAGGTAATTACACCACGTTCTTTTGTTCTGTGATATTTAATACAAAGTCTGGTTAGGTAGGTTCCCAAAACTCTTTCCCCCGCCCGCCCCCAGTTTACATCATCTGTGGCAATAAGGGCACATCTGCGCGCCCCAGGTGGGCACATAAATTGGTCCGGCGAATTCCAATATCTTGAAAACGTTTTTCTTTGCTGGACTTCGATGACAGCTATTTTCGCGGGAAATTTTTTGGGTTAAACTTTCTTTCAGTCTTGAATGAATGAAAAATATCTTTATTCAAATAATCTCACATAATAAGCATTTTTAAATCGTCAAATCTTTTACCCTACCACCCATTATGACGTCTTTTAGCTGACAAGAACAATGGGCGCAAAAAAACTTGTCAGCTTTATCAGATGGAACGATATTTACAAATATGTATATAGGTTTTAATTTTGAGATTTTTGCATTAACAATGTTATGCAAAAATCTACTAGAAAAAACCAGCCAAGTGCGAGTTGGACTCGCGCACGAAGGGTTCCGTACCAAAAACGACAAAAAATTCACGTTTGTTGTATGGGAGCCCCCCTTAAATATTTAAGGGGGGCGGAATCGAACCCGCGACCTTTGGATATCCGGTCCAATGTTCTGACTACTGAGCTAGTGACTCGGTAGTATATTATTTAGTAATATATATCGTTTCCAAACTTTATATTAATAATAAATAACATTATTTAAATAGCTCATTTTTAAATGAATTTCAAATTACTTAATTCATCAATCAATCAATTTAACTTGAACCCTGTGATGGTTCAACTAAATTTAAATTTTAAAGTTGTTATTATAAATTGGGTTTTTGGGCCTATGGTTATAATTAATACGTAAAACTTTATTAATTTAGTGTTATTTTTGTATACATGATTAGTCTGTCGATGCTTATTACTTAAGATTAATTATTAAAAAATGTTTTTTTTTATATATTTAAACAATTAAAACTCTTTTTAATATTTCTTTTTGTAGTTGAAATTGTGGTCCATTATTCTTTTCATTTGGACCAATTAACTATGTATAACACGTTATTTATGATTGTTGATTAACATACAAAAAAACTGGCCAAGTGCGAATCGGACTCGCGCACGATGGGTTCCGTACCAAAAAACGGCAAAAAAAAAATTACGTTTGTTGTATGGGAGCCCCCCTTAAATATTAATTTTATTCTGTTTTTAGTATTTGTTGTTATAGCGGCAATAAAAATACATCATCTGTGAAAATTTCAACTGTCTACCTGTTGTCGTTATTAATATCGAGCAAAAAACGGCAAAAAAAATCATGTTTGTTGTATGGGAGCCCCCATTAAATCATAATTTTATTTTGTTTTTAGTATTTGTTGTTATAGCGGCAACAGAAATACATCATCTGTGAAAATTTCAACATTCTAGCTATCACGGTTCATGAGATACAGCCTGGTGACAGACAGACAGACAGACAGACAGACGGACAGCGGAGTCTTAGTAATAGGGTCCCGTTTTTACCCTTTGGGTACGGAACCCTAAAACGTAAACATCAGATCACGTCTGAGCTGTTACGGGTAAGTAGTTTTTTTCTAGTATTTTTTCTAATAAATTAATTCATCATATCAGCCACACGACACCCACTGCTGGGTATAGGCCTCCCCTAAGGATCTCCACGACGATCGGTCCTGCGCTGCCCGCATCCAGTGGCTTCCCGTGACCTTCACCAGATCGTCGGTCCACCTTGTCGGGGGTCTACCCACGGAGCGTCGTCCAGTGCGCGGTCGCCATTCCAGAACCTTTCCGCCCCAACGGCCATCAGTTCTTCTCGCTATGTGTCCTGCCCATTGCCACTTCAGCTGAGCAATCCTTCGAGCGATGTCGGTTACTTTAGTTCTCCTGCGGATCTCCTCGTTTCTGATTCGATCACGCAGGGAAACGCCGAGCATGGCTCTCTCCATTGCACGCTGGCTGACCTTGAGCCTCCTTATGAGACCCATAGTTAGCGACCACGTTTCACTGCCGTAAGTCATCACTGGCAACACACACTGTTCATAGACTTTCGTCTTGAGACACTGAGGTAAATCGGACGCGAAGATTTTTCGAAGCTTCCCGAATGCTGCCCACCCGAGTTGGATTCGACGAGAGATCTCTTTCTCAAAGATGGACTTACCTAACTGGACTGCCTGTCCTAGGTATACGTAGTGGTCAACAACTTCAAGAGTAGTGTTCCCAACATGAACTGGAGAGGGTACAACATGGCCATTTGACATAATTTTCGTCTTATCCATGTTCATCTTGAGACCCACTCTTTGGGAAGCACTACGGAGATCTTCGAGCATTATGTTCAGGTCTTCCATGGTCTTAGCCATAAGGACTATATCATCGGCAAAACGAAGGTGTGTTAGGTACTGGCCATTAATGTTGATGCCGAGTCCTTTCCAGTCCAAGAGCTTAAAGATGTCCTCCAAAGCAGCTGTGAACAGTTTCGGAGAAATAACGTCTCCCTGTCTCACACCACGCTGCAGTTGGATAGGACGTGTGCTCTCGTTCTGTACTCGGATCGACATGGTGGCATTTTTGTGTAAGTACCTCAACACCTCGATATACCTATAGTCCACTTGGCACCTTTGGAGAGCCTGCAGCACCGCACAATAAATTAATTATCTTAATATAAACATTGTGAAAGCCTATAGTAAAAAAATAAAAAAAGCAAACATTTAAGATTCGAGATGGAAAATTTCGAGGTGTGAAGAAAAGCAGAGAGACATTGTTAATGCATTGTGAATGCAAAAATCTCACAATTAAAAATTATAAAGCTATTTCATCTTTATCAATTGTCAAATATCTGGAAAGATATTTCAATTGAATGTCGAGGTAATTGTTGAAATAACGCTGGCTTACAGCGTAAGCGATGTCACTAGTGACTCGGTAGGTCAGTGGTCAGAGCATTGGACCGGATATCCAAAGGTCGCAGGTTCGATTCCCATCCGAGAAATCTGGTGCAAGCCGTATTTTTTCTAGGATATTATTTAGTATAGAAAATTGTTAAGTTTTTCCTGAAAACAATACTATAAGGTGTGGTTTGTTTATGTGGCGTGTTATACAACCGCCAGATGTCTTGCGCACGCGCCTAGTCTTTGCACAGGTGTCATGGCGCCACTCATTGTCTCTACTTTGTTATGTCATTATACAATTTTGTTACCATGTTGCCACTAAACATAAATTAAAAGTAGGTAAAGTTGAATTGTGATTTTTCAAACGCCATAGACAGTTTATCGCTTAGAAAATACTATCCCCGTTATTTGGTAATGCGCCCGGCAGTCATGATTTTAACCTCAAAAACGAAAAATAATTGTAAAAATTTTATATACCTAGAACCTATCTTATTGATAATAATAATTCAATAATCAATATATTAGATTACCTATTAGAATTTTTTTGATTCATGACATTTTTAGTTGCGGATCAAGTCAACGTGGATGTTAATGTGACAAGGATTCAGCGCATTACCAATTGACGGGGATAATAACACCTAGAACGATAATTCCCTATTGGTATTGGTGATGGGCACTTTTCTCCGCATTTAGACTCCCATTTGGTCCGTTATGCGTGGGCATAACATCGGTATGGCTAGTCAAGCCAGCCCAGCTCCTTCCAGAAACGCAGAAGCCTCCTGGGGCGTTCACAGGCTTCTAGGAGCGACCTCACGTCTTTGAGGATTTCCGGTGTGCGGCCAAACCTACGCACTCCAGGGACCACGCACTTATGGGACAGCCTGTATACTTTAAGGGACATTTTATTGAACAAAAATACTCAATTAAATATTAGAAAATAGTAAAATGTATCTCTCAGTTTATGTTACGAAAACCTTTTTACAGAAAACGTCAAACTCTGACTGGAAAGTCATTAGAAATCTCCAATTTCTTGGAAGTCTTTCTTCAATTTCTTTTTTTTCGGAAGGAAACTTTTACTATTTTCGTTTTAGTAAATAAGGCTTAGAATAATAACACCTAGAACGATAATTCCCTACAAAGCGCACTGTCAAAAGTGAGGCAACTAAATTTTAACATTAACAGCCGTAATGGCGTCGTGTTCAGATTTTTATTGTCCATTATTACATAATCATACCTTATAAGTACAAAACAGTTTCAATTTACCTACCTTTAGGAGATTAGTTACCATATTATTGGATTTTAGTTACGATAAGTTAACGTATGAAGGATATAAATTTGAAAACTAAGCCAATTTGGCTCAGTATTAGTTGCCTCACTTTGCATACGAGGACTCGGCTTCTAGGTGTTATTATTCTAAGGTTTACCGTTTATTATTCACGCTTTTCTTTCTTATGTGCATGATTATGTGCATGTATGTGCACGTCTAATAACATTCATAGCCGAACGGGCTTCGTGGAGTACAATAACTAAACCATACCAGGGGCCGTACCGGCTAACTTACATGGCTATCGTAATCGCTTTCATTTGATAGATGGATGTGATACATTGCTACTTTTCTTTGGTAAGTTTTTATTTATGCACAATAGAAGTAGCAATGTGTCACATCCATCTGTCAAATGAAAGCGATTACGATAGCCATGTAAGTTAGCCGGTACGGCCCCAGTTTATGAACCTAAAATATAATTTTGTCCAGTACATACCAACGCCTCATCTTTTTCATTGCAAACGATACGGGCGGAACAGCAAAATGTGTGGAGTAGCTATCAGCAAGGTTACATTCCACCTGCATCTCCCTGGAAAGACAAACAGTGGGCTATCTCGCCCCGCACGACCCTGCGAAACGTACCGATAGCAGAAAAAGTTACGTTTTTTAACATAGATGATTTTGAAAAAGTGCCTCGTTCGTATCCTACTCGTATCCTACTAATATTTTAAATGTGAAAGTTTGTGGGTTTGGATGTTTAGATGTTTGGATGTTTGTTCCTTGTTCTTCAATCACGCAAAAACTGCTGAACAGATTTGCTTGAAATTTGGAACACAGATAGTAGATAGCCTAGATTAAAACATAGAATACTTTTTATCCCGATATTTCCACGGGAACGGGAACCACGCGGGTGAAACCGCGGGTGGCCACTAGTAAATAATAAAGTTTCGACATACTTTTTAGACAGACAGAAAAAATAGCAGGCAGGCAGCTTTATTTGTTGTTGTCGATTTCAGCAGAACATTATCTAAATATATTTTTTTATGTTATTAGATAACTATTAAGATAATAGTAGATATCTCAGAGCAACGCCGGTTCCATAGGAAGCCGGCGTTGCTCTAAGGTAGATATGAGCAACATTAAGTGCTTACACCTCAGTCATTTACGTTGTTGACGATATAAATCGTTTATTTCCTTTATTTTTTTTAATAAAATACTTTCACAATAAAATTATGTTATTCATCGCAGTTCAAATAAAAATTGACCAAAAACTAATAGCTTGGTTATTATATGTTTATTTTTTTGCCACATTTATGCAAAAATATCCAATTAAAAGAGGTATCTCGTGCACCCCAGTGGAGGAGAGTCAGCAACGCAAACAATATCGCGCGGCGAGATACGAGCCCTGCGCCAACACTGAGGGTGCGTAGCGTCGGCAAATTAGGGCCATCAATTCAATAGTTTGTTTCAAAACAGGGGCATTTGTTTTGAAATTAAAAGAAACATTAAATATAATATTATGATATAAATGATTGTATAGATTTTAGCTTAACAATTTTCCAGTGTAAATTATACTATTGAATTTCGACTTTTTTCTTGTCCATTAGCTGTAGATTTCTAAGAAATGTAATATTTGTTGAGAAATATCTAATTTTAATCTAAAATCAAGAGTTATAAATTGAAATGACCGTTTATTTTAATTGATGATTCTATTTTTCTTTCTTCGATTAAAAAATACAGCCGCGACACCAACATTTTTTATACTGACAAAAGATAGCCAAATTAACGTATTGCTGAAAGTATTTTTGAAAGTCAAATTACAGGTTTCTATCAAGAAGTTTCTCTAGTTTAATCCCACCAATGATTGATCACAATCCCTAATCCAGTCCAGTTTTAATCCGACCGTGACGAGCGACAGCCCCAAACAACTTCGCAGTCTCTATTGTGGGACGATTACACAAACTTTAATGGATTTCATGCCTTTATAATGTATTGTAAATGGTCTTTCTAAGTTATTAAAACTTTTTTTAAACAATCATTTTTCAAATAATGTCATGACAACCAAATAAAATAAGGGTTATTGCGTTTGTAATTTATAATACTTAATAGGTTTTTTTACAAAAATGTTTTTCTTAATTGTACTTTTGATCATTACCCTACCAACTTATTTGAAACTAAATATTGGACAACATACATTTTGGTAAGTGCTAAGATTTTTTTTAACGAAATTGTTCTTCCTTGCTTTGTGTTTTTGTTCAGTTTGAGAAACATTAAACGTAGCAAATGATGAAATGCAATAATGTACTAAACATAAATTGGGACAAATCAAACATGTAAAGTTTTCTGTATTACTTACTAAGTTTAATAAACTACCAGATGATATAAAGCAATTGCCATGTAAAATATTCAAACGAAAACTATCGGTTTGGCTGTTAGAACATTGTTTTTATACTGTAAAAGAATATTTCGACTATAAAACTCAGTAATGTCTGTCTTTTAATCATGACATGTGTTATTACGAGTATTTTAATTAATATTGACATCATATAGAATATTTTGGACATGGTTAAATAGTAATAGTAGTTTTAGATTAAATTATGTTATTATTACTATTACTATAAATAATTGAGCAAATTGACATGACTGTAGTGATTAAGTATATTGTGACGTAAATTTATACTATTTTGACATAGGTAAATTTTTCATTTACTGTTTTGATTTTTAAAACATTGCCGACTGTAATAAATAAACATTGTAAATATAATATTCTATTGGTACTTAATTAGTTAAATTACAGATTATATTTTAATTTAAGATTAAAACAGCAAACGTGGACTGTTTTTCCGACAGTACTCAAATCCCGCATGCGGGCTATTTGAGCGTCCGATCGCCCGCACTCGGCGCCTGCGATAAACACGAGCCCGATACGAGGCCGATGCGGGACCGACGCGACTGCGGTGCGGCGTGGCCGTCGGGCGGTTATGAGGCTGTGAAATTAATTAATTTCTTGCAAGAAAAATATACAGGGTGTCCCAAAACTTTGCCAAACGCAGGGAAGGTACCTTAAATATTGAAGATAGGGAATTTTACTGTAAGAAAACTTCATTTTGTTTTTAAAAATAAAGGGAAATACATTCAAAGATTTTTGAAAAATCACATTCGATACTATACTAATTCATACAATACGTATCAAATGTTAAATTTCATGGTCTTTTTTTTATTTAAGACTATTGACCGCCCGTGACTTCGTCTGCGTGGACAGTTTTGTCGCTATCCCTCGGGAATTGCACGTTTTTTCTGGATGAAAGATTCCCTGTGTACTTTTCTGTACCGTTCAGTAGTTAAGACGTGAAGGCGTAACAAACAAACAAAAAACACAAAGAATGGATTCGATTCCTGGTTAAGGCAGGCGATTTTTCAAAATCTTTGATTGCAATTCCAATTCTCAATCCTGTAAAGATATAATTGTGGAAATAAATAAATAAAAAATATATGTAAAAGTATATTTTTAAAATCAAATTGAAGTCTTTTTTGAGTAAAATTTCCTAACTTCAATATTATCTATTTTCCTTAGTATTTTCCTTTCGTGTGGCAAAGTTTTGGGACACCTTGTATACTTAAGAGACATTTTTTTGAACAGAAAGACGTAGTGATTAATACAACTACCTAAATACTTATTACAAAACTAGCGACCCGCCCTCGCTTCGCTTCGGTGTATTGTAGAATTTGACACCATGTATTATACATGGGTACGTATCAGAATGTCTAAAGTTAAAATGTCTAAAGTTAAAATGGCAAAGTTCAAAATGTCAAAAATCAAAATGCAAATGGTTTAAAATGTCAAAAATCATTATGTATAAATTCATAATAGCAAAATTCAAAATGTCAAACGGTTCAAACATCAAACTAGTTAAAATATCAATGGCCCATAAGTCAAAGGTTTACAATGATTTGAAAACAACAATTCGACTTTTTTCATTTATCGCCTCGCTAAATTTTGTGAGCAATTCTTTGTAGTTTCTAGTAATTGCGTTACAATTTTTAAATTGTAACATGGAGGAGGGTATACTTACGTTTTCGAAATTTGTGATTATTTACATAAGATGTAACATTATTACACTATTGTGTAAAAAAAAATATTTTTTACTATTATAATATACTTACTGTGATTATTTAGGTACTTAGATGTAAAGATTTTATATTATGATGTAAATATAAATGATGATTTTCTTACCTCTTTATCATATTTATTTTCTATTATTTTAAGGGCATGATTACCTAATAAATGCGTTTTCAGTGACCTAGTTAATAATATTTGTTCCTAAAATCGTAGATCTCTCACCTAAATCGAATCACCAAATAATGTTAAAACGATTACCTGAATATTAATTAAAAATTACTTGGAAATAATATCAAATATCAAAATAATAAAAGTGTCACTGAAATTGAATCACCAAACAATATCAAAATGGTTTTAAAAAGTCCGTTATAAAAACTCCGCCCCTATAGGATTTTTCCTTTTAATTAGGTAACAGATCTATAATTTCGATAATTGAACGAATTAATCGATGCTAATGGTTAGATGATTAGATTTATAGTAACAGGTTTATTATTGTAGGTAGGTGTATTATTCCTGCCCGTAACTTACTTTTTAGAGCATAGATCTTAGGTATATTCAGGCTGTAGAAAAAAGTGATCAAACTATAATTTAAGATACATATTTACATTAATCCGATGATTTATACTTTAGAGACAGTTTTGGTAAATATGATAACTAATATATTTCTTGGAGATATATTATTATTATTAGGGTATTGCAGATTAGTGACACATCTAAACTTAGGTGACATAAAATTTTGTTCCCTTTTATTTTCTCTTTTGCTATAGTATGTACCTGTGCGAATCAAGTTCGCATACGTACACACTATGGCAAACTATTTTCAGCACAGGATAATATTTTTTTTTGCTGCAGGTTCGCGAACCTAAGTGAGTACCCACCTTAACGTGCGCCTATTGTCCTTCAGTTTTTTGTGTGCATTTCTATGATTCATTGCAATATATCAATTGGATGCACTCGCTGTGATCACCAGTCAAGACTAAGCCACCACGAGACGCGGAGCGCACGCCGCTCGACCAATGCACCGCGCGCGTGTTGTGCACGCGCTGACGTTGTCGTAATCAAGTTGTTATTATTTCTTAACTTATTCAAATCACACTTTCTCAACTTCAATTTTGGTAGACTGCTACACTTATTACCAAACATTAAAGCAGGAGAATAAGCGATCCCCTCCATGAAAAAAGACTCCGGCAAACAGTGAGCTTTCCATACAAACGTAATACATAATTATCTGTGGTAGGTATTAGCAAAATGATTTGCGATTGGAACATATTTAATCCTCACCACTGAGGTACTGGCTCTTACTGCCGGAACACAACAATTTTCAAAGTCCCCCTAGACTATGGCTATGCTGAAACGTCAAGAAAATCCAAAATCAAACTAAATACTAACTAATTATCAAACTACTTTTAATAAAACCTCAAGAAAACCGCGCTAGTATCCGTTACTCCGGCGAACCGTGAGCTTCCCGTACAAAGTATTAACATAACACCAAAATGATTCGCAATTTAACCATAATTAACTTTTTTTGTGATGTTATTAATTGGATAAAGAAAGACGTTATTTATCTAGTAATATTTAACTCAATAAAAAATCCAAAATACCAAACCAAACAAAAATTATTGCGATTTACAGTTTTGTATGAAAAAATGTAATTGGAATTTATTATGAATTGGTAATTTGAATATTAGACATTTTAAGTTTTGATCATTTGAACTTAGACATTTTAATTTAGGACTATCTGACCGTTTGACATTTTCGTTTTTGACATTTTGAACGTTTTACATTTTAATCGTTAGTCATTCAAATTTTTGACATTTTGAACTTTGCCATTTTAAGTTTAGACATTCTAACTTTAGACATTCTGATACGTACCCATTATACATATAAACCTTCCTCTTGAATCACTCTATCTTTTAAAAAAACCGCATCAAAATTAGTTTCAAAGATTTAATACATAGGGATTAGGGACAGAGAAAGTGACTTTGTTTTATACTATGTAGAGATAGTAAAATCATCTCTCAGTTAATGTTACGAAAACGTCTCTGACTGAAAAGTCATTAGAAATTTTGCCAATCATAGAAGAAAAAATTTAACTATTTTCGCTTTAGTAAATAAGCTGTAAATATGTACTTACATAAATTAGGTAGGAGTCATGAAAATGAGCGCTTATAAGTGCTTTAAAGGTGAGCAAAAATATATCTTATGTCTGTAGAAAACAGTATAGATTCCTTCATCATTTGCTTGCTGCATAGCACTCTTTTAACGTGACGCGATAAATAGACCTGTTTCCTTGTGGTCCTACTAATTTGTCCTACTAGTGGGACCACAAGGAAACCCTATTCCTCGTAGTCCTACTGTGGAGTAATAGTACATTATGAGACAAGTTAGCTTAGGTTGGTCATTGCACACAAGGCTGTGTGGGTTGCAGCCCGAGCCGCAGGCGAGGGCGTAACTCAGCCGAGTGTGCAATGAGTAAAAGCTCACGAGTTTCATACGACGTTTTTCAACACATTTGCGAGGAAAATACAAAGTAATTTACCACACAGCAACAAATACGACAAAAACAAAATAAATGACAATTATGGGAAAAGGCGCGTAAGTTTTTTTTTTGTTTTTTTCACACGCCCAATGCAAGAATATTTTGCAAACAAAGGGAAGAGTTAGCATACAGCCTACTTCAAAACTATAATTTTAAGTGATAAAATGCAAATATTTTAATATTTTATAACAAATATATTATGAATTAAGAATAATTTTATTATAATAAATATTTGTTTGACTTAATTAAAGACTTACACATTTATTTATTTCAAAAATGAATATGAACTTTCAGCGGCATAAAACCCCTTTGTTGTTACAAAAAAAATAACTGTATAACCCAGTTAAATTGGGAATGCTCTGTTTACTCGCATAGAACTTGCAGTAAGGTACTAATTTAACTTTGTAGGGATAATTCTATAACAACCTAGTGTTTTATATATGATTGCACGCGTTTGTTATAGCTCGGTTTATGGCCCTAAAAGCCATGTATTAGGGCTCACTTTACGAGCAAGTGTGTTGAAAAATTATTAAATGATAAATGTCTAGTTCCTCGTAGTCCTACTGCGGTACAATCAAACAAGATTTTCATAGATTATTTTTGACGTAGTAAATAACAACAGCAACATTTTCGAGAGAAAAAAATAGTAACAAAAATACCAAAGTGAACCGTTTGGCCCCGTTCATAGAACATTTGAATAATTCCTCCAAACAAGATTCTCTTAATTTTAACTAAGAACTAATTAGTTTTAACTAAATATAAAAAAATTCGTTTCAACTAGGGAAAACTAATTCTAACAAAGGTATTTTCTTAGTTAAAACTAGTTTTCACAAAGGAAAGGGGTTTCAAAACGAGTAAAAATTTATAACAAAGCAATTACTATCTCATTTCCTAAACATTTAAGATTCCTACACAAAAACAAAAACATTTTCACCGAAACGTAACCGATGGAGATATTGACAATATTATTGACGTTCCCCCCCCTCTCCGCCCCGCAGCTGCGAATTAATCGCGCCAAATACTATTAATCTTGGCGCGCACCTGCGGCGGGTGGGGGTGCCACAGATGCTGCGAACACGGCTAGTTTCAGATGCGTTCTTTACTCTGTGGTTTTGTTCTTTTATTGACGTTGAAAACGGTTGATTGCTTTTTTCTGACTAGCAAATAGGCATAAGTACTATGCGCGCCAAATAAGAATAGTATCGACAACTTCACGGCACTGGACAGTTTTGTTATTGCTTGGTAGAATTGATTACTTCTTAATGTATAGGATGTGCATAAAAAGAAACAAAATATATAAAAATATGATTTTTATTTTTGCTGGCATCGATCAGCATGGCAAACGATCATTGGATTTTTTGCTGGCAGTACAAAATTGACCAGTGACGTGAAGTTGTCGATACTATTCTTATTTGGCACGCATAGTAATCTTCTTCTTATTATCGTATGAGGATTAGTGGCCACCTCTGGTGTTAGAATTAATCAAGCCGCCTGTAACTTGGCTTAACGACTGTTATCAGATGACAACAGCCGGGACCGACGGTTTAACGTCCCCTCCGAAGCACGGAAGCGCTCAGTTGTTATGCCACTTAACGGTCACCCATCCGACACCTGGCCGAACCGAGCGTTGCTTAAGAATGATGAGCACTTCTCATTAGTAATTAAAAAATACGTTTTACGCTGATAGTAGAGTCTGGGTCAAGACAACATTAAAGATGCAGTCACCAAAAACAAAAAGATAATTTTCTGTGTTTTTCTAATAGATTTTTAACTTTATTTTGGAAACATGCCGTGCAGCTTAACAATTAAGTATTAAATTTTTCTAAAATATTTTATTTGTCACACCCACGTTTAAACTTGAGGTACAGCATTTTGTTTCTAGAGAGAAACAAAATTAAAATAAGGTTTTCATATTTCAAAAATAAAAAATGAATAGATACCTACATTCTGCATTAAAAAAAGGAAAAAAAATTATCTGCCTCCAACAGTCCGCTGCCAGTGACATATTATAATTATATCTGTTTCGAATGTTAATTTGTATTAATAACGTACAATTTCGTAGAAAAGTCTCTACTAGGTAAGTATAATGAATGATATTGAACGAAATTTTGAAATTCGAAACTTGAATATTTTTACCTGGGCACAAATTACTATTCTTTCCTAATATTCCAAATTCAACTTTTAATAGGAAACAAAGAAGAGTATACTTTGTACAAAATATAAGTTCGCTGCAAGGAGGTTTATATAAGGAGTGAGTACTATACAAAAATTCTCACTATTCGTTTAAAAGAAATTCAACTTTATTGCCTTTGTCATAGAGTTGAAATTCCATCGATGACATTCACTGAAGACTCTACTGTGTGAATGAAACAACACCAGGTGGAGGTCGGTGTCTCGTTCGCACAATTGCCATTACTAAACAATAATACCACGATAGTAGGAAAAAGAAAATGTACGCTACCAATCACGTAGTGTATCAAAGTTAAGGATTCAGAGTGGAATATTGAAAATATACTACTTAAATGTTAATTTAGAATAACATATAGTAATTGTAAAATAAAACTGAACTTACTCTTTTGATTTAATTAGATTTCTACAATAATGCTAATCAGCATTATTGTAGTTGTATAAATTAAAGTGTCAATCCTGGCAACTCCGATCCGATTTTGACTTTGGCGCCGAATTTCAATTTTAGAATTTCAATATTTAGGAAATATTCCTTTACAAAACTAGGGTGACCATAAATACTACACCATTTCAGATTGCCCAAAAACGAAATTGTTCTATCAATTGAAATTACTGGAAGTCGCAGGCTAGGGGTAAAGTAAATATTAATAATCAAATTCATGTTTATGCGCCGATTTCGATGAAACTCGGTTTATGGTACTATTTTGATAAGAAAATAATAACGCCATGTTAAAATATTAAAAAATCCAAGATGGCGGCTAACTTTTTTGTTTGTGGGCCGATTTCGATGAATTTCGGTTTTTGGTACTATTTTGAGAAGAAAATAACAACGCATTTTTTAAATATTAAAAAATTCAAGATGGCGGCCAACTTTTTTATTTATGGGCCGATTTCGATGAAACTCGGTTTTTGGCACTATTTTGCTAAGAAAATAATGACGCATTTTTTGAATATTAAAAAATTCAAGATGGCGGCCAACTTTTTTGTTTGTGGGCCGATTTCGATGAAACTCGGTTTTTGGCACTATTTTGATAAGAAAATAACAATGCATTTTTTAAATATTAAAAAATTCAAGATGGCGACCAACTTTTTTGTTTTTAGGCCGATTTCAATGAAACTCGGTTTTTGGTACTATTTTGATAAGAAAATAATAATGCTATGTTAAAATTATAAAAAATCCAAGATGGCTGCCAACTTTTTTGTTTGTGGGCCGATTTCGATGAAACTCGGTTTTTGGCACTATTTTGATAAGAAAATAACAACGCATTTTTTAAATATTAAAAAATTGAAGATGGCGGCCAACTTTTTTGTTTATGGGCCGGTTTCGATGAAACTCGGTTTTCGGTACTATTTTGATAAGAAAATAACAACGCAATTTTTTAAACATTAAAAAATTCAAGATGGCAGCCAACTTTTTTGTTTGTGGACCGATTTTGATAAAACACGGTTTTTGGTACTATTTTCACATGAAAGCAACAACGCAATGTTGAAAATATTAAAAAGTCTAAGATGGTTGCCAACTTTTTTGTTAGTGGGCACCGATTTCGATGAAACTCGGGTTTTGGTACTATTTTGACAAGAAAACAGCAACACAATGTTATAAGTATTAAAAATCCAAGGTGGCGGCCAAATTCTTTTCTTTTTTTCTTTTTTTCAACCCAGTTATATCAAAATCAACCCAAAAACAAAATTAGCAGCTATTTTGACCTTTTGACATTGTTTACGTTGTATATTTATCATTTTTATAAATCATAACAAAAAAATACTTAATAAAATCGCCATAAATAACTTGTTTATAAAAAGTATTTTTTAAATAAATAATTAGTTTCTGCTTTTTAGTTAACGAGCTAAACTGAAAATATACCACCTCTTATCAGAGCTCTCGTCAAGAGGAATCAAACGAGCTCAAACTCAATGGGGTTGCATGGTTTTATTACAGAATTCCAGTGGCCTTCTTTCGGCTTCATCATCAGACCCTGGAAACTATTTCCTATTCTAACAAGCCCAAACTCGATGGGGTTGCATGATTTTATTTATAAAGTTCCAATGGCCTTCTTCCGGCTCCTTCATCAGCCCCTTGGATATTATTCCCCAACAGAGTACTTGCCAAGACGATTCTAACGAACTCAAACACGATGGGGTTGTATGGTTTCATCATAGTGTTCCTGTGGCGTTCTTCCGGCTCCATCGTCAGATCAGCTCAATGATACCATAATATTATATTAATAAGTCCATACTTATATAACCTTTTCAATAAAAAGCTAAATATCTACCCACTGCCTAGATCGGCTTGCAAACGAATAATTTACAAATGGCTTCAATCACTATCTTATGATGAAACTGAAAACTTGCTGACTACATTATAATGTTAATAAGTATTACCAGGACTCTTTTACAAAGCTAACACAGTACACACACCCACAACCATGAACATACATATTATATAGGTATTGTAGGTAAACACGCACACACACACACACACACACACAAACACACACACACACACACACACACACACACACACACACACACACTTAATTCAACACTAGATGCTTTCTCTTTTTCTTATTGTTTTTCTTTTATTTTGTATTGTCTTTGGATCGAAGTATATTGTTCTCATTTTTGTAAGACTTGCTTTGACTAGTTTAAATTGCTATGTCTGTGGAGGGTTATGGCGCTGAATGCCGAAATACAGGTTTTTTGCCTAGTTCGGCAGCAGAAGCTTATAATATTAAGAGTCTGTTATCTAGTCCTAAGTTGGTATTATTTAAACACCTGTCACTAATTGGTCGATAAAACAATTTTTATTATTATTTTATTATTATTACATTACCTTCTAGTTCTGTGTTCAAAGTTTCAAGTCTCTAGTTCATCGGGAAGTTAGTATAAAATCGTTTGCAAAATTTGTGCTCAAACAAACAAACGAGCAAGCAACCTTATAAAAACGTGGCAAAAGTATTAATTGTAAATATAGAACTACCTAAGTACCTAAGTTTATATTAAACAGTTTAATTAAAGTAATAAGTATATCTCCGACCAACCATACAGTTTGGTCACCCTAATGAAGAAAGAGATACATACATCTACTTGACCTCTCTGTCGGCTCGTTTTGGGGCGAAGAGCTCAATCTGGTTTATACCGAAGGGATGTGCTACGTCTATGGTTCGCTGTTTGAAAGTGGGGCCTATTTCGAGATACCGTTTTAGAGACTAACCTTCTTAGAGTATTCTTGATCAAAGTAAAAAAACGAAAAGAATATACGTTCCACATTCAAAAACGGAATAAAAAATGTTCTGCCTGGAGCAGTCCGCTGCTAGTGACGTGCGCGACACAGTTTTTACTCATAATCGAGTATGTTAAGTACAATCGAGCGGCACGTAATGGAGCTGTCAGTCGCAGCGACCGCGCCGGGGCAAAAGTTTGATTAAAACCGAACCAATCAGCTAAACGGGCTCCGATTTCGAGATAATATTTCGTGGGAACGACACAGGTGGGGTTTTTGTTTTGAATGTCATGTCTCGTTTGTGTAAAGGATTTAGATTGCCTTGTTTCAGCTGCACAAAACTAAAGTTTTTATTTTAAAAATATGTTATTAGGCCATAAAATTGTTTACAGTAAAATAGTCAAATGTTAGTTGTATTTTCTTATCCTCTTTTGAATGGAATTAAAATAAAAGTTTTTAAGGACAATAAGTTAAGCCAAAACGGTTTCAAATGAAATAATCTCAGTCCAAAATTCGATGCATAAAATGCCATTAATATAACAATGTACAAAAGAAGTAACCAATTTCAGAGTGCTTACGGTAGAAAACGAATCTATAAAATTAAAATTAAATTTAAAATTTAAAATCTTTGCCATACTTACAATCTACATTCTCGAGTGAAGTTGCAGCGAATTGTCAAGCCTATTGTCAATTTAATCGCATTGTACTTAAACGTATTCTAGTAATTTACAAGTCAATGCCTAATCGGCATAAGTAAGCAACAAATCAGCAAGCAATAATCAATCCTCAGTGATAAGGATTCCGGGTGTGCGCTTCCTTCGGCCTTATCGTCATTTAACAGCAGGTGAGATCTGAGAGATCATCTTCGGCGAAGAGATACCTTGAGAGAACTGTTTAAAGAAATAAATATTTTAACTTTGGCAGACCAATACATATATGAAAATTTAGTTTAGGTAAGAAAACACTATGATTCATTTGCTAAGAACAGCAATAATCACCAGTTTAATACAAGAAATAAAGATAAACTTGCCGTTCCAAGATTTAGGCTTGCAAAAACTAGAGGTTCATTTATGGGGAAAGGCATAGCCTTAATTAATAAAGTTCCACAACAAGTAATTGATCTTTCTTTGCATGAATTTAAAAACCATGTTAAAAAAACGCTCATGGGTAAAGGTTATATAAAGTAGACGATTATCTTAAAGATCAAAATGCGTGGAAATGATGTAACACATAACTACTATAAGTACTTTGTTGCAAATGATAGTAATATAATAAGTCTATGTTTCTTGCCAATAATCCTGTCACCCTGTTATTTAACATCATTAATGTACCTATGTTTATGAATAAATGAATTCTAATTCTAATTCTAATTCTGTTGTAATTATCTGTTAACGATATATTTAATTTTGTAAATATCGTTACTTATTGCTATTAAAGCTGATAAGTTTCTTGCGACCGTTCTTCTTGTCAGTTAAAAAAGTCTTGAACGGGTGGTAGGAAAATATAGACGATTCAAAAGTACTTAATAATTAAGTTTATTTGAATAAAGCTATTTTTGACTTTGACTTTGACATTAGATGAAAGCCAAGCACTACCTCGTTGTGTACAAAAAAAAAATCGAAATATAATATAATAGACAAAATTTAACACATTATTACACCACAGCCGGAAGCTCTTCCACATTTGACATAACAAAAATGGCGGCCAACATCACAGGTATCAAATCCCTCATATTTAAGCTCTAATCCTTTGCCAGGTCTCTGTTGAGGCTCTGGCGGTGACAGCTCGATTACGCCCCTCCCGCGCCCCTCCCTACCCCCAACCCTCAACTATTCGTGTTGGGAATATGAAAAAGTGAGTTTGCCGCGTTAATTGGTGATGGGCGTTCTTTGTTTAAAATTCGCGCGCTGATTTCGAAACGGTCAAGGGTGATTTGCATATGTTCAAAGAGGCTTCATAATTAATAGTTTGAATTTATTTTAAGATTTACACGAAGAAGGATTTATTTGAGTTATTATTTTTATTTACAAACCATAAAAATGGCGATCCTATAATTAGCGGCATGATGACCATTTTTTTAATTTTATGTTACATAAATTACAACTCAAAAAAAAGAAACATTGGTAAAAGAATTATTTCGCTAGCATGAAAACTGCCCGAGATAACACAGTTTAAAATGCACACAAATGGACTCACCCAAAAACGCTCCATATTAATGGCTACTCAACTATGACGTCACGTTTGAGTAGTTTGTATGCAAGGCATAGGAAATTTGTTCGGCAGCTATATTAAATATTGTTTATCAAAATGGTTTCTTAGACAAATTTGCTATACATTTTACGGACTAATTAAAGGCATTATTTATTTAAATAAATTTTATACTTTTTAAATGGACTTGTCCACCCAACTTTGAAGGGTCATAAAACAAATAATACGCAATATATAAAACCAAGAGGTATACAAGTTTCTCTAAAAGTTTAATATGTTTACGATTGTTATTAGTATTTCGTTATTTTATTCATTAGTCATCATCTCAAGAAGGGTTTTTTACAAAAAACTCCATAACTGTTTTGCTACAAATTTTTCAGGAGAGACAAAATACCATCTCCCGTCTTACGGTTTAATTTTATCAACACAAATATTTGCATAAATGTTTTTATAAAAATATTTATGCAAATATTTACATTACACACACATTACATTATTTTTGTAAAAAAAATCCACAGTTAAGTTGTTTTTGTAAAAGTGTCAAAACTTTGGTACATGATTTCAAGGTGAATACGCAATATTTGTAAACATTGAGAATTTTTTGATACCATAAACACGAAATTGCAAAAAGTGTCAGTTACATAGTTTTTGTAAAAAACCCTTCAAGACACCAGTCGATTTTTATACAAACTATGTAACTTTGAAGCCTTCGTTCTCCGCCTGGTGATGGCCATCCAGAGAGTGAATGGAGGAGTTCAGATCGCTATACACACCCAACTGATCTGATTAGCATTTTAAAAGATATAAGGATATGTTTAAAAAAACCGCGAAATTAGCATAAAAATTATAGAAATCCTGAAACTGATAACTCTGCATGATCCTTATGTATCTTACTCGTTTGTATAAAAATCGACTGGTATTAAAATAATTATTTTAATAGAAAAAATACTAGAATAAGTTGCGGGTTCGAGTCCCGTTTGAGCTGCTACGGGTGAGTCGATTTTTTCTAGTATTTTTTCTATTAACATAATTATCTTAAAATAAAAATAGCACTGTGAATGCCTAAAATCTAAAAATTCAAAAATCGACTGGTATCTTTAATTATGTGACCGCCACTGTAGGTACACAACCACTATTTTGAGATGCCGCCCCACGATATCTGTCTAGATTTTTTTTTGTATCTTGTATCAAGTGTTTTTGGTAATATTCCATACTGATAGTCCGTGAGCCCACGACAGTATTGCCTACGTCATATGACATCACGATGAAATGCATGGCACACGGTCGGAAAAGTTGTGCTGAGCGAGGTCAGAAGATTATCGCAAATAAAATTGGCCGGAAGCTTGAGAAAATCTTCCACTTCCGGTCAAAATTTTAAGATTATATTTACGTCATGTGACATCAGTAAGAGACCCGTGTCATCATTTAGTTTTCAATCGTAGAGAGAGTAAACATAAGTCTGTCAGTTCAGAAATGACTAAAAAACAAAAAAAATAAGTTTAAGGTATTCCGGCCATTTCAGAACTGACAGACTTATGTTTACTCTCTCTACGATTGAAAACTAAATGATGACACGGGTCTCTTACTGATGTCACATGACGTAAATATAATCTTAAAATTTTGACCGGAAGTGGAAGATTTTCCCAAGCTTCCGGCCAATTTTATTTGCGATAATCTTCTAATCCTCGCTCAGCACAACTTTTCCGACCGTGTGCCATGCATTTCATCGTGATGTCATATGACGTAGGCAATACTGTCGCGGGCTCACGGACTATGAGGTGCACTTTCGAGTAGCAGACAGAAGTGATTTCTTAACTAGGTAGTTGAAAGTTATTTACTCTCACAATTACCTAACTGATATGTAGTAGGTAATTAATTTAAACCCACTAACCTACCCATTGCGTGTAAACTTTTGTTAATTATTGTGATGGAAAATGACCTCACTTTAAATGTGGAGGTCATTCCAAAATAGTGGGAAAAAAGCAGCCCTTGACGAGTTTCTTGCCGGTTCTTCTCGTTACAAGGTCTCCCGCTTAGGGTTTGCGAACCGATGGCGTAGCTTCTATGACATTCACAAGTGCTTGTAACAGCCTAGACTGAATAAATTAATTTGAATTTTGAATTGTTTTATTTTATTTTTTTAAATAAAATAGCTGTTTCTGCATTTTGATATTATCGTTATTAATTTTTGTTTCATACAAAATTACAACAACAAGTTTTTTCGCGATTTCAGATTTGGTCCCATTGTAAAAGTTGTTCAGTTTGATGCCCTATCAAATCCTCCATATTTGGCTTTACTCGTATTTTTGTATCAACAAATTATCGAAGATATCGCCCCCCTTCCCAAATGGCCAACTTTCTATTCGTTTGAACGCTACGCTTACTTTTAAAGCTTAAATATGAGCAATAGATGATTCGCAAACTTATGTAAATCACAGACTTCGTTGTATTGTATGGAATTGTCAAGCTTACGGCACTTAATTTTATAGTTTACTAGCGGCCGCCCGCGACTTCGTCTGCGTGGAAAGGTTTTTTGCTCTCCCTCGGGAACTGTACTTTTTTTCGGGATAAAAGGTACCCTATGTCCTTCTCTGTACCCCTGACAACGTGTATGCAAAATTTCATGATGATCGGTTCAGTAGTTAAGACGTGAAGGCGTAACAAACAAACAAACAAACGGACCTTCGCATTTATAATATTACTAGCTGCCGCCCGCGACTTCGTCTGCGTGGAAAGTTTTTTTGCTATCCCTCGGGAAAAATACTTTTTTTCAGGATGAATGGTACCCTATGTCCTTCTCTGTACCCCTGACAACGTGTATGCAAAATTTCATGACGATCGGTTCAGTAGTTGAGACGTGAAGGCGTAACAAACAAACAAACGGACTTTCGCATTTATAATATTAGTAAGGATTGCATATTATAAAGTTTTAATAGTGAGCGTAGCGTTCAAACGAATAGAAAAGTGGCCATTTGAGAAGGGGGGCTGCGTAGATAGTGTTTATTTTTTAATATTGCAAAATTTTAAAATTGTCTACTTTTGGATTTTACATTTTTGCAAGTTGCAGACTGTGTCAAATGCAAATGTTGGCTAATGTTCCCCGCAACGACGCTTATATAAGCAAAGTTGTGTGACGTCAACGTCACAAGGTGAAACAAATAAGACACATTACTTATGTATCTACCATATGAATGTATAGCTAGATCAAACATGCTTACATTATTTTGTTTAAAAATCTCTTTATTGGAGGTTGTTTATTCATATTGTATACAGAGTGTTTGGTAAAAGCACGAGACAAAAAAAGCTCTTATGTGAAACATACAACTATTCACCGCCACCAGCAAGAAAACTCGCAGCAAAATCGCTTTTTACTGCGAGCATGAGGAAAAGGGATTCAAAACTCACGCTCGCAACAAAAAGCGATTTTGCTGCGAGTTTCTATGCACCCAAAGCGCCTTTTTCGCGCTGAAGATGGGAAAATATACACATTTGCTATGTTTGCATGCAAGCCCTTATCCTCAATATAAAATGGATTTTTGAATAAAAATAACTAAAACTCAACCACTTTAGTTAGTCCATGACTGACGACTGTAGTGTGAATGTCACTAAGGCCGTGGAACAAAACGTTGTTTAATGAATAAACCTCTTTGTTATTGCTTAGCAAGCATTTCTAGCATAGAAATAGAATGTCAAAGAACAACAATGTCAATAAACAGGTGATCCGAAAACGAATGCATACATTTTATATGAGATACGAAAAAAATTACTTAGATTCATAAAATATGACTATATATGGCAAAGGAAATTAATAAACTATGTTCCATACTGTTTTCTTCATCGATAAACGAATAAATGTAGAGAAATTTGGTTTTAGAGAAATTTGTGGCAATATCTTATTTACCTGTGAAAAGTGTGATTACTTGCATTGTTTCTTTTTGTCACATCACATTTCTTAGAGCACAAGACACCATGGCTCCACGATACCTTTATTTCAAATTCTAATTAAGATTAACAAATATTTTAAACAAAATGTGATTGTTCATTTGCTAGGCGGGACGCTAGGGGCTCTTACTGTGAAAAATGTTGGCACATGTCACTTTATCCTTTGTCTCTTTTTTACATAGACCGTGTCCGTATGATGTTAACCTCTCTTTTCCACGCTTTGTTGGTCTTCTTGAGCGCAGCGAAAATTTTTCTATGTCTATGATTTCTAGCATTTGACGTGTTGAAAAGTAGACAAAGAGTTAACAGGGATTTAAAAACAAAAAAAACCATGATACAAAGACAACCGAGCGAATCCAAAAACCAAACTGAAACCTCTTTAGACCAAAACTTAAAGGGTGGAGTCAGAAGAAAGAAAAAAAACTTAATAGAAACAAAACTCCTTGCATATCCAATCAAAAGCCTTTCACAAACTTCAACAACAACAAAAAAAAAAAAAAAAAACTAAAAAGCGAAACATATCAAACGAATCAATTTGGGCTTCGTATAAACTGTTCTGAGCGCGTGCGGTTGACAGCCGCCTGCAAGGGATTGGAGCAGATGGTGCCTCCCTGAGGGCCACCCCGGAGCGGACTCGGAATATACAGTTTGCAGAAGCACCGCTCAAAAGAACGCACTGTGCACAGCCAGAAAAACTAAGTATTCCTATAGTGTAGTCAAATTAGGTCGAATTTGCAAAAAGATCGGAAGTAATTCGTAATTTTTTATATCGGGTCATTTTGAACTTACCATCTAAATTTTAAGGATGTGTCAAGTCCATGAAACTAAACAACTTTCTCTAAGAAACATGTGTCAAATTTCGCCAAAAAATGTTGGTCATCCCATACTAAATTGATCACGTGATCTCTTTGATTTGTATGGAAAGTCGATTTATATTTTACATATTTGACCATGTGTTCCTTAGAGAAAGTTGTTCAGTTTCATGAACTGAACACATCCTCATAATTTGGATGGTGAATACAAAATGACCCTGTAGAATCATTAGAAGACATGAATATAAGTTTCCTCCGAGTTTGCACCATTCCTGCTATGTACGGAACATCGTTTAATGTTAGGTATTAACATTAAAGTCCCAATATTTTTTTAAAATATAATACCTACAATAACAGTTTCTTTTCATGTTGCAAACTCGGAGGAAAAATATATTCATGTCTTCTAATGATTCAACTACACGAATTACTTCTAACGTGTTTCAGAAACAAGAACTATGTCAAAAAGCAATACCATTCAAACACCATTGAAACACGACTTTGATGAACATTAACAGACTTGATTCCCTGCATAGTGGATCGGTGGGGTGGGATTTCTAAAGGTAAGCCGATGGGAATCGGCCTGTATGGACCCTTTGCCACTGATACAGGGTCATTTTATATTCACCGTCCAAATTTTAAGGATGTGTTTAGTCCATGAAACTGAACAACTTTCATTTCACCAAGAAACGTGTTGAATTTCACCTCAAAATTTTGGTCATTTTAGTTCAGTAAGAACTGATCACGTGATCTCTTTGATTTGTATGGAATAGTATGGATAGTAATATTTTTCTTACATATTTGGCCATGTGTTGTTTAGTTTCATGGACTGAAAATATCCTTGAAATTTGAATGGTAAGTTTAGAATGACCCTGTATAGACGAATAACTAATTGAAATTTTTCAATTCTTCTAATATTATATTCACATGCAATTTATAGTACAATAGGGATGTTGACTTATGAATAAAATAACAAAATACTAATAAAAATCGTAAACATATCAAACTTTTGGAGTAGCTTGTATACCTCTTGGTTTTATATATTGCGTATTATTCATTTTATGACCCTTCAAAGTTGGGTGGACAAGTCCATTTAAAAAGTATAAAATTTATTAAAATAAATAATACATTTAATTAGTCCGTAAAATTTATAGCTAATTTGTCAAAGAAACCATTTTGATAAACACAATATTTAATATAGCTGCCGAACAAATTTCCTACGCGTTGCATACAACGTAGGAAGGCGTCACGTCATAACTTGATAGCCGTTGGTATGGTGCGTTTTCGGGTGAGTCCAATTTTGTGCATTTCAAACTGTGATATCACGGGCAGTTTTCATGCTAGCGTAATAATTCTTATACAAATGTTTCTTTTTTTAGGGGTAATTTATGTAACATAAAATAAAAAAATAGTCAACATGCCTATTAACCTTAAATGAAGTTTTAGTGGTTTTGGTGCATAAGATTCATTTATACTATAAATTACATTTGAATTTAATATTAGAAACATTTAAAAAATTCAAGTTTTACTTAAGTCATTACTTACTCGAATTCTGACAGCTAACAAGGCCTTGTTTCAAAGGTCAATCCTACCTACTAATATTATATTTTTTAATAAATTAATCAAGAAAGAGAAAGACGTTGGAATATTGAATGGTTGAGTTATACTTGTTATACTGTACTACAGGAAATCTCAGGTCAATCTGGACAATCAGTCGCGATTATAATTTTTTGGGTATCTACCTACATCCTACATTATAAATGTGAAAGTTAGTGGGTTTGGATGTTTGTTCCTCAATCACGCAAAAACTACTGAACGGATTTGGTTGAAATTTGGCACACAGATAGTAGATAGCCTAGATTAAAATATGTAATACTTTTTATCCTGATATTCCCACGGGAACCACGCGGGTGAAACCGCGGGCGGCCGCTAGTTTTGAATATAAAAAAGATGGGTTTCAATTTGAAGCAGGCATTTAACTGAATGCATTAATTAACTTTTGTTGAAGTTTAATATGATATGTTCCCTGTTTCCTCATTCGCCAACTTCCGTTTTCAAGCGGCACTTCTGTAGAGTTTACATTTTCTATCTTTGCTCTAAATTACAATTATCGATGGAACGCTGAATCGGCTATTAGAACCTTTTTAGAACGTGGGAACTTTTTTTGCGAGAAAAGAGATTTTGTAAGGACTATTTTGGCGTTGAAGAGGTTAACTATTTCTAGACTCCTTGCTTGATACGAGTATTAGAATAAATTTAAAAGAAGAAGATTAAATAAAAATTAAATAACAATATCAAGTGTTACATTCGAAGGACCTATTTGATTAAAATTAAGTGTTCCATGGAACCTCAGTATTTAAACTAATATTTATACTGTGACAAAACGGTCATCCTACTGCAATGGCACTTGTTATTTAACTTTTTGGTTCGTTTTTGGCAGGGCAGCCGTATTTTCAATATTTTTTAAAATTATTTAAATTTTTCCTGAATGTAATAGATAATATTACGTTTTTCGGGTGCCATGTTGAAATGTAAAGTATTGTTAAGCAACTAATTTATATATTTAGTTAAATGGAAGTAAATAAGGGATAAAAACGGAAAATGCACACAGTTTTCCTAAAATCTAGTAATAGAGATTTTTAATCAAGAAAAAGTAAAAATCGGTACATAATTGCGTTAAAACTGGTCACTTTATTGGTTTCATTTATTTCATAAACTTTACCGTAAGTCCCAAAAATATATCAAAGATATAAACCAACAAATTGTGGTATTACTTTACCCAGGTGTAAGAAAGCACACTATAAAACAGAACTCCTGGAAAATGTCGCCGATACACGAACACACGGCGGCCATTTTGAAAAATTAAGCATAAAAATTGGCATTAGCAACACTCTAAACGGCTGTTGTAATATTATACGATTTCCTAAATGAAAACCCATATAACACAGCGTAGCAGTTGGGGGCATATGGTGACCGGCCAAGATGCTGAGCCACTGGATGTGACACGAGCGTGGTTGAGAGAGAAATGAGCGGTTTTCAAAAGACGGTTTAAGAAAAAAAGTAGTACATAAAAAGAACTAGTTTTTTTTTCTTTATTTATTTTAGGGACTTTTGTAAATTTGTTTACATGTCAGTCCCATCGTGACTGTTGTCTTACTTAAATTATCAATTGGACGTTAAGCTTGCAGCCACAAATTTATAAATCAACAAAGCTTCCTTAGATGAGGGTTTTGAAAGAAAGCTCTGAAATTTGCACACATCAGCAGTCGTTGAACAACTAAGTAGGTAGGTTTTGAATAAAAGGGCAAAGGATGAAACGTAATTACTTTTTCAACACACTTGCTCGTAAAGTGAGCCCTAATACATCGCTTTTAGGGCCATAAACCGAGATATAACAAACGCGTGCAATAATATATAAAACACTAGGTTGTTATAGAATTATCCCTACAAAGTTAAATTAGTACCTTACTGCAAGTTCTATGCGAGCAAACAGAGCATTCCCAATTTAACTGGGTTATACAGTTATTTTTTTTAGTAACAACAAAGGGGTTTTATGCCGCTGATGGTTCATATTCATTTTTGAAATAAATAAATAATAAGTCTTTAATTAAGTCAAACAAATATTTATTATTATAAAATTATTCATAATTCATAATATTTTGTTATAAAATATTAAAATATTTGCATTTTATCACTTAAAATTATAGTTTTAAAGTAGGCTGTATGCTCACTCACCCCTTTGTTCGCAAAATATTCTTGCATTGGACGTGTGAAAAAAAAACAAAAAAAAAACTTACGCGCCTTTTCCCATAATTGTCATATTTTGTTTTTGTCGTATTTGTTGCTGTGTGGTAAATTACTTTGTATTTTCCTCGCAAATGTGTTGAAAAACGTCGTATGCAACTAGTGAGCTTTTACTCATTGCACACTCGGCTGAATTACGCCCTCGCCTGCGGCTCGGCTACGTCTTTTCAAGTAGCCTTACAGGCGTACCACGGATACGTCTCTTCTCTACTGCGTTACGGCATAATAATATGGGGCAACAGTGTAGATGTAGACAGAGTTTTTAGAGCACAAAAGAAGTGCATTCGTGCCTTATGCGAGAAAAAACAAAGAGAATCATGTAAGCCCCTATTTCAAAAACATAGAATATTACCTCTACCATGTATATATATATTAGAACTATGCTTGTTGGTTAAAAAACACCCCGAATACTTTTTAAAATGTGAAAAAAACGATAATTTACGAGCATCGAGAAAGAATAAACTAGCAATACCTAAATCCAATCTAGCTATATTTCGAAAGAATGTATATTGTATGGCTATCAAAATATTTAATAAGCTACCGCTGGACATTATTAATCAACCAATAGAGAAAAATATTTTCAAGAATAAATTATTTAATTGGCTCCTACAGCACAGTTTCTATTCGATCAAAGAATATTTGGAAAATAAATGACATCTCTACTCACTCTGACATAGTATTAAGGATAATTTTGCATAGCTGACATTTAATTTTGAATATGAGATTTCTATTGACAATTTTGTAATTATAATTGACATCAGTAATACTTAGTAGTAATAATATTCATTATAGATAGCTTACACACTTACACTTACTAACATTTGCATGCCTACAGATTTAAGGCAGAATATTGTTGAAATTTTATTAGGAACATTGTCATCGATCTCAATGTAATGTACACAATATTGTGCAAATAAATATTCTGATTTCTGATTTCTGATTTCGGACTGCAACCCACAGCCTTGTGTGCAATGACCAACCTAAGCTAACTTATCTCATAATGTACTATTTTAACATACGTTTTTGAGTATGTGGTTTGTTGCGTTGTACGTTGGTTGTCCGTTGGCGTGTTCCGAATAACTTCTCTGAGCCTTAGTGGAAATAATTTAAAAAAATATCTACCTAGTTGAATAGCGACATCTATCGACATAAAATTATACTAAAATTATCAGCTGTTAGAAAATCGCTCATTAGGCGCACACTTTTGTGAAGACTTCAAAGCTCAATATTTTTACTGTTTCAAACCGTGTAAGATATTATTGATAATCGTGGTTTTTTCTTACCAGCCTAGAGTTTATGAGTTTAGTGGCTAATTTTATTGCCTTCCTTTAATTCGTATCTTTCGTAATAAGTTTGTTCAAATGTACTGTTTGTACTTTAATGCTTGCGTTACATTTGAGTATGCTCATTTTCAATTTCTCAATTCAGAAATCGGCTGTAAAATCAAACAAGACGCATAGATGAAAACGCTAGGCTCTTCTCAAGATTTAGTTTTAACTGATCAGTCAAATGAAATGAATGCATTGTTTTATGGATAACTAGCATTACAAATTGTTCATAAGTTGAATTAATGAGGGTTTATTGAAAAAAAGTTCGTTGATCTATTTACTTGATTTTGAACCTTATAATTGAGTTAATAATATCACGGAGTGGGATTACCATCGTACGCTTATCGCGATGCTTTATTGTAATAAGCACGTCACTATCAATTTGGTTGCAATGCGAGTCAAATACCATATTAGTATAATAAATACTTTGAATATACAAGATGAGCTCTTCCGTAAAACGATTTTCTTTGTCGACATTCATTAAAATTTGCCAAACCATGCCGTCGGGCGCACCTGGTGCCCGACTCGCAACCAGAGAGCGGAGTTTCCTAACAACACTTGCATACATTGCTGCCCCAACACAGGACCACGCGAAAAGCTCGTGGAAAACCCTTCAATGTACACCGAATAAGCGAAAAGTTAGTAGTCAAAAGAAACTTTGCCGCGACGTTGTTTGTCAAATTGGATTCGTTCGGATTTTCAAAGGTTTTTCAGTTAGTTTGATGTATGTTTGGGAAAACAAATAATAATGTTCTTTCAATAAATTAAAAGTCATGCCTTTTCGACGTTATTTTGGCTTTTGGTACTTGTTTGTTGGATAAACATTTGACAGGGACGGAGTAAAATTGAAATATGAAATCTTGTAAAATATACAATCTCCTTTCTTTCACTACTATTTATTGAAATAATAAATGCTTGGACAATTTCACACAGCGCCATTTAGCCCCAAACTAAGCAAAGCTTGTAATATATGGCTGCTAAAGACAACTGATATACTAGGTACTTATATACTTTTTTAAATTATACACAGTAACAACCAGACCCATCACAGAAATCAAAATTCATTATTTCAATTTCTGCCCGGCCGGGAATCGAACCCGGGACCTCTTGCGTGGTAGGCGGCATGTTGACCACTGCATCACTCAGGTCGTCAGGCATTTAAACACTTCTATGGATAGTTTATTTTTATATTTACACACTTTTGAGCTCTTTTCAGAAGTAAATCGTAATGAATATTGGATACCAAATCCAAATATGTAATTAAAAAAAAATCGGCCAAGTGCGAGTCGGACTCGCGCACGAAGGGTTCCGTACCAAAAAACGGCAAAAAAAAATATGTTTGTTGTATGGGAGCCCCCCTTAAATATTAATTTTATTCTGTTTTTAGCATTTGTTGTTATAGCGGCAGTAAAAATACATCATCTGTGAAAATTTCAACTGTCTACCTGTTGTCGTTATTAATATCGAGCAAAAAACGGCAAAAAAAATCACTTTTGTTGTGGGATGGGAGCATCCCTTAAATATTAATTTTATTATGTTTTTAGTATTTCTTGTTATAGCGGCAACAGGAATACATCATCTGTGAAAATTTATATTTTATGAGATACAGCCTGGTGACAGACAGACAGACAGACAGACGGACAGCGGAGTCTTAGTAATAGGGTCCCGTTTTTACCCTTTGGGTACGGAACCCTAAAAATGGCAATATATTAGTACCACAAGAAATGCCGAGTACGGACCAGTTTAGGAAAAGCTGTTTATCTATGTGCGTAAAATATACATAACATACCGAGCGAAATAATGGAACTAAATATAAGTCGATTCAAAACGCACCTGCATAAATGGCTTCTAACGCGCACTTTTTATGACATAAAAGAATTTTTAAATACTAAGCATTAATCTTTTTATATGTCTAATATTAATTTTCTATAAAGTGTAGTAATAATAAATAATGTCCATTTAATATTTTATAAGAAATATTTTTGCATGCCATATTATTAGCTAAACAGTTGTGCATTTTTGATATTTTGGAATGGTTAGGGAATAATTTTGCACAAATAGCCGTTTTACGAATTTACTTTGCATTTGAATTTACGATTACAGAACAGTATTGTACGAAGGTCTTATCTATAACTTGACAGAAAATCTAGAATTTTGACATTGAATTAAAAAAATAGCACGTTGCTATGGTGACACAAGTGTTTACGTCTTGAAATGACGCGCCGCCATTTTCGCCGCGCCCCGTAGAAAGAGAGGGGGATACTTCCGCCACCGGCTGTCTACGCTACATCCGTCTTACGAATTTTCAATCAGGGTCACGTGACCCTGACTGACGCGAGTTTAACATTTTTCCCCATTACAAAAAAAGTGTACAACGCCGCTAAAGAAGTTTTCACTTCAAAAAGTTGAAAACGACAAAAAATGGAATTTCCAAAAATACGTCGAGTTACAAGTAACTCCACATAACAAAGAAATGTTCTGTGATTTAATAACCCTTTATATTATTTTGTAAGAAAGTTAAGAAAGTAGGAATAGATATCTATCTTCCAAAATTGTATCAAATCTTCGGTAGGGTTGGCAATTTTCGCATTTCTTTACTTCGAAGCAAGTTGGATCCATCACATCAAGATTAGCATATTGAAGCGCCCCTGGGAACATTAGCACCTGCCTGGATCTGCCGTTTTCCGTTTATTTTTTGATACAAACTTAACTATACATATACAGGGTGTTTGGAAAAAGTATTATAAAGCCGAATATGATAGATAGGGACCATCAAATTGAACAACTTTTGCAACAGGACCAACTCTGAAAAAGCAAAAAAAAGTTTTTTTTTTTTTTATTTTGCAATCGGTTCAGTACTTTTCAAGTAATCTTGAAAAAAGCACGAAAATATAGTATGATTTTGTGTGAACTACCTCGATGATCAGTCGTAACACTTCTTTTTTTATGTACTGAATAAGATAATTATTTTTTGGTTTACTAATGTTTTCCCTAATTTCAAAAGCAATAATTTCATTTGCCATAATGACATATGCCATAATTTCACTGAACATAATGTTTTATTTGCCATAACTAACATTTGACATAAATTTATTTTCACTAATTTCATTGGTCATAAGCAATCAAATGACATATTATTCTTATTACATAATTTTATTTGCCATACTCTTCATTTAAAATAATGTTATTATCCGTAACAATTATTTTCCATAAAACTTACTTATTACAATATTTGGCAAAACAAACATTGGTTTCTATTATTTCAGCAAAGAAATAATAAGAGAAGCCAGCATAATTCATATTAATTAAAGAATTAATAAGATTTTGACCAATCAAGATAATTTATTAATTATACTAATGTTAATTTTTGATTTATAAAATTATAATTAGCTTTATGATTATACGATTCAGGTTTTTTTTAATGATTAAGTTTTAAATATAATGAGTAAGCATGCAATTGCAATTGCATGTAGTGCCAGCAGGCATTCAGCACGCAAGCAGCATGCAAGCAGGCATGCAGCATGCAAGCAGGCATGCAGCATGCAAGCAGGCAAGCAGCAAGCAATCAGGCATGCAGCATACAACATGCACGCAAGCATTAGGGAGCTCCGCTCGCTTCGCTCGCTCCGCTGCAAGTGGTCAAAACACTAACCTAACCTAACCTACTAGTAGGTGCATTAAAAGTTTTTTTTATAGCGGGGGGCCTCAGGCCCCCCGACCCCCCCCCGAGCAGGGGGGCAAGCCCCCCTGCACCCCCCGGCAAGCATTCTACATGCAAGCAGGCATGGAGCATACAAGCAAGCAAGCAAGCAGCATGCAAGCAGGCATGCAGCATGCGAGCAAGCATGTAGCATGCGAGCAGGCATGCAGCATGTAAGCAGGCATTCGGCATGCAACACGCATGCAAGCATTATGGAGCTCCGCTGCGAGTGATCAAAAGACTAACCTAACCTACACGAGGTGGTCGCATTAAAAGTTTTTATTTATAACATTAAAAGTTTAGGTAAAGAGATACGTTATAAGTTATGTATATTATGTCAATTATTGATTATGCCAAATAATATTTATAGGAACTAATCATTATGACACTTGTTATTATGGCACCTAATTTTATGGCAAATGAAAGTTATGGCTAATGGATTGTTATGTCTTACGTTGTTAGTATAAAAGACATTATTACATATCGACGCTTAAGAACCAAGACCATCTATCTACAAAAAGTCGATTTCACAGGAGACGAAAAATGGTTTTCTTTCTTTTTCAAACAATTTCATTATAATTATGTCTGAACGTTTACAGGATTGGCATGAAAAAAAGGTTGAAATTAGGTGTTAACATGTATTTCAAGAGAGCTTCATTAGTTTTAAAATTACTGTAGATAGCTGGTATTAGTTAAAATTAGTTACTTAGGTAGTATTGGTATCTTCTCATAACTCCTTATTTGATGCGAATTTGAGGTAACTGATTAAAGGAAGCGATGCGTAAGTTAACCATAAAAAGAACTGCATTAAAAAGTAAAAATCACCAAAAGTGTAGATAGACGGTCTTGGTTCTTAAGCGTCGATATGAATATTATGACCGAGGATCATTATGGCAAATGAAATTATTACAAATAATATTATGATAAACGAAAGAATACCTTATTTTTTTGTTGGAAAAGGGATATCTTAAGTGTAGTTCTTTAACCGACTTAAAAAAGGAGGTTCTCAGTTTAACCCGCATGTATGTATGTTTCTCCGCGATTAACTCACGTTTGGCTGAGCCGATTTTTCTACCTTAATAATATTATTAAGGTAGAAAAATCGAAGTAGTATAGTATTGAAGTCGGGTGTGGCTTTTAGAATAAAAAAAAAATTGTACTCCAGCCCCACCCGACTTCAATAGACGTTTTTTTATTATTACGAATATTATTTCTTGCTTTTTAGAGGTAGGTTTTTTGAAGTCGGCTTTTTGTTTTTTTAACAATTTTTTTAGGGTAAGCCTTTTGATCATCCAAACTACATGTTCCTGAGGGGCTCGATGGCGCAGTGGTTTAGCGCCTGGCCCTGCGATTGTGGAGGTTAAGCAACTTTCGTAAGGGTTGGTCATGGGATGGGTGACCAAAATTTATTGTCTTGAGTTCTTCTGTCCCGGCTGCATTTGCAGTCGTTAACGCCCACCAATCCGCATTGGGCGGCCACTCGTTTTTTCATAACAAAATCTTTAATGCCATAATTAGCACACTAACAACGTCCCATTGAATACATTTATAACAACTTTAGTTCATCTTTAGAGCCATAAACATTGGACAAGTCTTGAACAAAAACCGTTCCAGTTTTCACCCCAGTTGTGAGATGATGTAAATTGCGGGGTTTAACTAACAGGGATGCACATGCTGTGTCCCAGACTGGACCCAAAGTAGCTAGGGTTGTCAACTTTAAATAAACTATCAATTATTAAATAAAATTGGGGATGCCAGATATGCCATGATCAGAAACAACGGCACAGTTCTCGCCCAGTATCCGAGGGCCTGTTATATAGACGATAATCGTACGATGTTCGTCCCACTCCATTAACCTTCGAGCAACACGGGCTTCCGTACCGGATACGGAAGGCCGCGTTGCTCTAAGCTATTAACTCATCATCACGAATAAGGTTCAATCGAGTAAATTGAACGACGAATTGCGTTCGACTATTGTGATTATTCCAACTCTAGTGCAGTGAGTCTAACGGGAATCACAATTTCCCGCTAGACCCACCAGTGGGTAATGCAGTGGGTCCACGGGTCATTTGGGATTCTTTTTTGTATGAACCTCAGAACTATGTACAAAACGTTTGCTCTATATTTTTACTCGTTTCCCTTTCCAGGGTGGAGTTTTTTAGCGATAGTTGTGCGAAAGGGCTTAAAATATATTTAAGAAATGATAAAAGAAAAACTGCACTTACTCATTTAATAAAATTACCATTGCCGCATCGAGAAACTGAATCAAAATTGAATAAAAAAATAGTTAGGAAAGACTTTTGATAAGAAATAACAAACAGTAGATCTTTATTCGTTCATTTAAAACGCAATGAATGTGCTATCTTTCTTATTAAACTAAATACTTTTTGGCAGCCCTACGCTTGCGGCGAGTCCGCTGAGAACTGAAGCACCTGCGACAAGCTGTACCATAGAGAAGAGGAGCAAAACTCTATGCCTTTAAAAATACAACACTTTGAGGAATACTTAAACAAAATTAGTGGTCACTTAGTACTTACTTACTTACTCGTAGAATAATTGAGTGCATTCTTCATCCATATAAGTACATACACTACACATAGATAACCAACGAACTAAAATCTATGGAAGCGTAATTGCAAACAAATATTGCTCAAAAATGGCACAATGTGGCCGAAAAAGTACAACCCGCTCAGCTTTACTCGGGCCAGCCACGTACCCGGTGACTAACGTTAATGCTTTTTTCAATAAATTGCAGTTTGCATTGTAGAGAAAAGATAGAAAGAGAGAGTTTATTAGAAATGACGTCCTTTATAGTTAAATGGTGTAAAAGATGCAAAGAAGGCAGTAAAAAGATGCAGAAAAAACGTATCTTATTTTTTCGTTTAAGTATAAAAAATATCTATGAGTATACAAATTATGGTCGCTAATAAGCAACCAGTGTTCAGACGCTTTGTGCTGCATAGTTAAATGCCAGCATTTTTAGCTCTATCCACTTAGTTTTACTTTTCATGTGGTGTCATTTTTTGAGCAGAATGCTTATTCCATAGTTTTAGTTCGCTGTAGATAACTGACAGGGTTTTCTGTTTAAATACTTTAAAACTTCATTCTTTAAGTGGTTCTAAATTTGGACTAAGCGTGCCCGCAGACTTATTTTAATCGGCCGATATAATGAAAATGAAAAATGAAAAATTCTTTTTAGGGTTCCGTACCAAAATGGTAAAAAAGGAACCCTTATGGTGTGACTCAGTCTGTCTGTCTGTCTGTCTGTCTGTCTGTCTGTCTGTCACAGCTGGATATCTCGAGAACTACTAATGGTATCAACTTGAAATTTGGAATAGTTTAAGATGACATTTGTCCAACTATTTCGCGAATAAGAAATAAATAAAAAAATAAATATCTTTTTTACAACAGGGACTGAAAAGGGGTCTTAAAAATTTGAAGTGGGGCAACTAGGCCATGTGGGGTATCATATGAAAGAGCGTCGTTTTTCTTTTTTTTTAGGCCGCATAGTTTTCGACTTATGGTGAAAATTGTAAAAAAAAATACCGTTCCCCCCCCCCTTATCTCCGAAGTTTGCAGAGAGAAAAATCTGAAATAATTCTATGTGATAGAAGTTTATGTAAAGATTACAGGAAAAATAAAACGATGTCTCAATATAACACACTTTTTAAGAAATTCAAAAAACAATCAATTTTTTTTAGTTTTACTACCAGTCAACAGATGGCGCTGTCCTAAGCATGCTAAGCTAAGGAAAAATATAGTTCCACTATCGGTCAAGAGATGGCGCCACCTAACACTACAATAATAAATTGGTGGCTGGTTCTAAAAGAATTACCTACTATTTGCCGTACGAATAAACGAAGAATAAGTTCCTACTTAGTAATATAAACAGTTTGCAATGTGGAGCGGCTGAAACGTTTTTCAGTCACCATAAGCAGCTGTGGTTAAGATTTGTAAATTAACTGTCCGCCTGTTCGCCCTTCCACCTGTCTGCCGTTTATCCTACTTTTTTAAAGACTGTACTAAAGTAACATATCCAAATATATTTATGATTGGGATGTTGACAACTTTTTTTATTTTATATTACATAAATTACCTCTCAAAAAAAGAAACATTGGTAAAATAATTATTTCGCTAGCTTGAAAACTGCCCGAGATATCACAGTGTGAAATGCACACAAATGGACTCACCCAAAACCACCCCATACAAACGGCTACTGAATTATGACGTCACGCCTCAGTAGTTTGTATGCAACGCGTAGGAAATTTGTTCGGCAGCTATATTAAATATTGTGTTTATCAAAATGGTTTCTTAGACAAATTTGCTATACATTTTACGAACTAATTAAGGGTATCTTTTATTTTAATAAATTTTATACTTTTTAAATGGACTATTCCACCCAACTTTGAAGGGTCATAAAACAAATAATATGCAATATATAAAACCAAGAGGTATACAAGCTACTCTAAAAGTTTAATATGTTACGATTTTTATTAGTATTTTGTTATTTTATTCATTAGTCAACATCCCAATTGTACGGAACCCTCGGTGCGCGAGTCCGACTCGCTCTTGACCGGTTTTTTTCAAATAAGATCACATAATGAGCATTTTTAAATCGTCAATTTTTTTTACCCTTCTACCCATTATGTCGTCTTTTGACAAGAAAAATGGGCGCAAAAAACTTATCAGCTTTATCAAATGGAACGATATTTACAAATATGTATATCGTGTCCAAACTTTATATTAACAAAGATTAACAAATAAATAAAATTATAATTAGATCATTACTTAAGGGTCCATAATAGGATAACATGGTTTGCGCGGGCCATATTGTTATATAGAAAACGTAAAGTTGAAACCACAAAAAAAAACATACGACAAGCTAAAGAGATTATCTAGTTGCTACAAGTATTAATTTGCGTATAAACCTCACAGATGATTGTAAAAAAAATCGGAATATCATCAAAAGCGCTTGTCGCGGGCCATATTTTTGGCGTAAATAATAGCGTAAACGGATTAAATACTACATCAAAATATACTTTAACGTACTGTGCAGTTGCTTCAATAATTTTTTTTCAAAAAAGATAATTGTGCTGAAGATAATGATGAAAAAACAACCAAAAACATCGAAAAAATGCAGAAGTGAGGTTATTTTCTATACTCTTTACACGTAAAGAAAAAGACAGAGACAAATGATTTTGCATCACCGAGCCTTAATAAATTTCAAATTTCTTAATCAAAACTAAATTCAAAGTTGGAAGTTATTAATCAGTCTAGGCTGTTACAAGAAAAAAAAAACTTACAATTCAACATGCGTTAAGATAGGTAGTCAGAAGCAGACCCATTCCCACTGGCAGCACCCGTTCATGAGCATGACGCATGAACCAGCCAGCCATAATTGGCCTGATAGTTGGTTTTGAATGAAGAATCGGCCGATACCAAATCGTTGTAGTGTGCGCACTTGCATACTTCTTCATACTGATTCCAACTATCGGCCGACAGTTTGGTCTGTAGTTTGCGGGGATTCTAAGGCATTACTATATCGCATTATACGCAATCACCTTATTTCGCAATCTACCTTATTCGCCATATTACTAAATCGCGTTTTGCCTTAAATTCAAAAAGACCGGCCAAGTGCGAGTCGGACATGCGCACAAAGGGTTCCGTACCAAAAAAGGCAAAAAAATCACGTTTGTTGTATGGGAGCCCCCTTAAATATTTAATTATACTGTTTTTAGTATTTTTTGTTATAGCGGAAATAAAAATACATCATCTGTGAAAATTTTAACTGTCTAACTGTTGTCGTTATTAATATCGAGTAAAAAACGGCAAAAAAATTCACGTTTGTTGTATGGGAGCTCCCCTTAAATATTAATTTTACTCTGTTTTTAGTATTTGTTGTTATAGCGGCAACAGAAATACATCATCTGTGAAAATTTCAACTGTCTGGCTATCACGGTTCATGAGATACAGCCTGGTGACAGACAGACAGACGGACAGCGGAGTCTTAGTAATAGGGTCCCGTTTTACCCTATGGGTACGAAACCCTAAAAACTAGAGAAAACTAACGGAGACTTCTTAATCGTTTTTCGTCTTCATAATCATAAAATTGAATAAAATAAATTATCATACCTTTAAGCTGGTAAGTTTGACAGCTTATTAAAGAAAATAGTGTAGGTAATTCTCAGGCCACTTCTCAATATATTTCGTGGAGCTCAGCTGCCTCCATCTTGGACAGACAGCTCTGTTGATAAATGTTACACCATCCCGAAAAATGGATGCTCGTAGAAACTTCCGATTGAGAACCGTTGCGAATTCCGTAACTTTATAAGGGATTTGTAACATAACGTGACTTTACTTTATCTTAAGGCAGTCAGTATCAGGCTTTGACATTTTGAAGATTTCCCTTGAACTGGAGCAACTTTACGTTTTCGCAAGGCAGAACTGTTCATCTATAGAAAAAAATAACGTGCCTAAAACATTCGATAGAGCAATTTTGTATGGGAAATTTGTACAGCGCCATCTACCGCTAAAAAGCGATGATAATAATTATGTTCTTGTTAGGGGTACTAAATACAAGCCCTTCTAATAAAAAAATAGCGGAAAAAGCAGAGTGAGTTAAAATAGTCAAAATCAACAGCTCCAAAAATATGCTTTACAATTTATCTTTGTAAAAGGTCCATAAAACTATTACAGTTTTTGACAATAGATAAATAAAAAAATAAAATTTAAAATGAGGGCTTTCATAATGACAAAAATTTATAGGCTCGATAAGTGGCGTTAGTAAAAATGTATGTCCCTGTTCATCAGCCATTTTTAATGTCCCCACTTTGCGACGGGTAGTGGGCAATGCACACCACACTTAACTTTTGAGGAATATAGTACAGTTTTGGCTGAAATCGAAGGTATACTAAATTCTCGACCACTGACTCCACTTTTTTCTGACCCGCGAGATTTGTTACCTCTTAGTCCTGGTCACTTTTTGGTTGGCCGTCCACTAACGGCTCCTGTATGCGCGGACCTGAGTGATGTGTCGTCGTCAAGACTGAACAGGCATCAGAGATTGGAACAAATCTGACAGCATTTTTGGACTAGATGGTCTAAAGAGTACATCTCTGAACTTCAAGTAAGGATGAAATGGACAAAGAACTGTGAAAGCTTGAAAGAGAACACGCTAGTTTTAATGAAAGAAGAGAATCAGCCTCCATTAAAGTGAAACCTTGGACGCGTGCTCCAAATATTCCCAGGAAAAGACGGTGTTGCTATGGTGGTAGACATCCAGACAGACAACGGCGTTGTACGACGCGCATTTTCCAAAATCTGTCCACTCCCATTATAACTCCTTCGCCCAAGATTGGAAGACGAAGCTCTTCTAAGGCGAGGAGAATGTCAACGCCATTAACATATTGAAGAAGAAATTCACCATGGTTACATGTACTAGTGAAAATAACATTAATGTCATCTTTCAATTTTACTTCATTGAATATTATACGCATTTTTATCACATGAAGAAGTATTTTAATTTAATTCAGATACATTGTCTCTAAATAAAAATGTATATATCAATGTAATTATTTTTTACTAAGCTTCGAAGAGTACTCAGGTAGGCAGGCAGATGTAACCATAAAATGTTTCTATTTGGGCAGATGTCGTCCAGCAAACGCTTTACTTTCCTCTTTGGTACCGGCCATTTATTTTTAAAACCCAATTTTGACACCTCTCTTTCCATCAACGCCATTTAGTGAGGCAAATAGTTACTATTTTTATTTATTAAATGTCTCTTTGAAAAGCCCTCATTGAATGGAAGGTAAAGTTTACAAAAATTCGCAATAATTAGTGCTACGAGAACCGTAGCGCGTAGTCACTACGAAAGTGTTTACAGCTACGCAACTTGCGTAGCATTTTTATTTATGAAAAAAATTCAACAATAAAACCAAAGCTAATTCGTTACCGTTTCAGATTCGTTTACAGAAAAATATTCGCTTAGTTTTGTTGAATGCCTTGGGGTTGGGAGCCTATAATTTAAATGAGAATTATAAGGCTAAACCAAAGATTCATAGGTAAACAAATATAAGTTAAATGACAACGTAGTTTATGGTTTCGTTTTTAATTATAAATTTAAAGTTCTTGGGTTTTGCCGTTCAGAAATAGAGCCATTGGTTTGAGGATTTGCGTTTTACTGTAATAAAGTAATTTGCATCAAAAAACTATACGCAAGTACACACAACGGGACCTCAGACTATACATGTTGACCTTGAGACCGCTTTTATGCCCTACGTAATAAATGCTGTTTTTGCAGTTTAACTGTATAACCTGACGTGCTGTCGTGTGTACAATGCGATTAATTTGACTTTGTACAACAGAAGTGACACACACTTCAGAGTGCTCGAGGTACAAAACGATGTATTATCTGTTGCAATATTCTGTGCGTACCAGCGAACTAAAATCTATAGAACAAGAATTGCGCTCAAAAAATGATACCACACCAAAAGTAAAACTAAGTGGATGGAGCTAAAAATGCTGGCATTTAATTATGCAGCACAAAGCGTCTGAGCACTGGTTGCTTATTAGCGACCATAATTTGTAAACTCATAGATATTTTCTATACTTAAACGAAAAAATATGATACGTTATTTCTGCATATTTTTACTGCCTTATTTGCGTCTTTTACACCATTTGACTACACAGGACATCAATTCTAATAAACTTTCTCTTTCTCCCTTTTCTGTACAATATAAATTATTGTAAAGAACGTTAATGTCAGTCACCGGGTGCGTGTCTGGCCCGACTAAAGCTGAGCGGGTTGTACTTTTTCAGCCCCGTGGTGCCATTTTTTAAGCAATGTTTGTTTGCAATTACACTTCCATAGATTTTAGTTCGCTGGTGCGTACCATACATTCTCGATGTTGCCGCGGATCACTATCTATTGTCAATTTAATCGTATAAGACTTAAACTCATGATCTTTCGTAGTAATGCAGTTAATTTCGAGCCCTAATCGTGGTCTTCAATACATAAAAATTCAGAAACAAATGGCGTCAGAATTCAGCTGAACTGCTAAATTACCCCGACACATATATATATATACAAATGTTTGCTCCTGTTTGTCCGGGCAGCTGTGCCTGGAATTTATTAATGCCGGACTTTAATCCTAGTGCATTTTCGGGATTTTAGACGTTACAGATGATGTTGATTGAGCGATTGGTTAGTGGTAATATTGATTGCGACACGAAGTTTAGTAAATTATTAGTAAATAAATTAAGAACTCAAAATATTGATTTTGTTTAAAACTAAACATTGTGTATGTTTATTAACTTAACTAACTAACTAAGAAGAAAATTTATTTTTCGGCCAATAGTAACTCCATAGAAATAGGCGAAAATTTTTCTGTCTATGAGTAACTCACTGCTCAGTGTAAGATAGAACGTGTTAATGAATGGGAATTAATTAATTGGGTGACTGGAAATAATTAAAGGCGACTGTTAATGGGATACTTAAATACTAAACCGGGCAGCAATTTATTTTTTGGGCGACAAAATAACTAAACGGGCGACAAACAGTGGATTACAAAAATAATTAAAATGGGCGACTACATGTGGGTGATAAGTAGTCTAAATGAGTGACTAAAATACTGAATGGGCAACTATTATACCAAGTAGGTAACTAAATAACTGATTTAAGCTACCGAACATGGTATTTTAACACGTTTTTATTAGGTTGTTTTCTTGTTTGTTTGTTTGTTTTTTGTCATCTCGATTAGGATAATAGTCACCTTTTTTATAAATAAAATATATGCCAAATTTTAAATGTTTTGTGTGCCCAAAGGTTGTCGCCCAAATAGTAATTTGGTCGCCCGTTCTGAATAATTAGTTACTCAATTTGTATTTTAAAGTCACCCATTTTCAATATCTGTAGTCGCCCTCGCTCCGTCACCCACTTAGTATTTGAGTACGCTGTATTCAGTATTTTTGATACACAAAATGGGAATTTATTGTTACCCGATTAAATGAATTAACGCAAAATGAGAAAACCCTTTCTTCGGACCATCAAACTGAACAACTTTTACTATGGGACCAACTCTGAAATCGCGAAAAAAAACCAGCTGTTTCATACAAAAATTAATAACAAAAATATAAATATGTAAGAAGCAGCTGATTTTTGAATTGAAAACTTCTTTAGCGGCGTTGTACACTTTTTTGTAATGGGGAAAAAATGTTAAACTCGCGTCAGTCAGGGTCACGTGACCCTGATCGAAAATTCGTAAGACCATAGCCTTCTAAGACGAATGTAGCGTAGACAGCCGGCTGCGGAAGTATCCCCCTCTCTTTCTACGGCGTGGCGAAAATGGCGGGGCGTCATTTTGGCGTTCGACGGGTTGATTTTTCTGAGAGATAAACTTTTTAATGTAATATAAATTGTCATGTTTGTGTACGATAGCGCAATAAATAAATATTGTATTCTACCTCATAAATGATAGTACTTTTATAGTGATAATTAAAGCAATTCGTGCAAAATTATTCCCTAACCATTCCAAAATATCAAAAATGCACAACGTTAATATTCAAGTTTTCACTTCTGCCGGCACTCCCGGAGTGCAACCCGAATTATTTTTTTCATGATTTCAGAGTTGGTCCCATAGTAAAAGTTGTTCAGTTTGATGGTCCGAAGAAACGGTTTTCTCATGTTGTATAATGCAGCACTGCGAACTCGGAATGTAATCTCATATAAATCTATAGAGAATCTATGGGGACCAGTAGTGCTGCGGCAGTAATGCTGCGGCAGCACTGCTGCATGCTCCCGAGATCGGAATCATACCTTTAACCTTCTTTATGGTCTAAGGCTGAGTTGCACCATCTTACTTTAACGATAACAAGCTTGTTATAGTACCGGTTAAGCATAAGTTAGCCAAAAAAGAGGTTGCCAGCCAGTATAATGTTCTTTGACAAGTTTGACGTGACAAATAGATAACATTATCATTTGACGATAACTCAAGGAAATTGTAAGTACTTCGTAAAGTACTTACAATTTCCTTGCGATAACTTTAACTTTGACAGCGTTTTGGTGCAACTCATTTTTGCATCTAGTACCTACTTCCCCGCTGTTTTGGTGATGTCATCACGACCGTCTCAGAACCCATTTCACCACTGATTTTAAACACGATTTGTCACTAAACGAGTTTAAGGCTGTCACTGTCCTTGCAACGAAGTAAAATTTGTTACAAAACCTACAATTATTATGTAATAAACAATGCCTTGTAAAATCTTGTATCACTTTTGTCGATGAGCTGGTGAAATTGATTTGGAATAAACGGAGATCAAACTCGACACTTAAACTACATTATGCAAAATATGATCTAAATTGCGTCTAAAATCAATGGTGAAATAGGCTTTTAATATTGAAATATATGTCAATTCATTAAACAATCTTGTTTTTTTCGTTTTGGTGACACTAGAAAATTTATAACACAACACACAAATAATGGAATATGAGAAAAAGTTAGTTCATACCTATGGGTGCATTAGGTAAGCTGCATAAAGAGGTTGCTATAAGCAGTATTTCCCAATTAGTGGTACGCGTACCCCCAGGGGTATGTATGCAAGGTTCCATCAACGCTACGAGAACCGTAGCGCGTAGTCGCTACGAAAGTGTTCGCTTCGTAACTTGCTTCGTAACTTGAGCGTTGCATTTTTATGAAAAAAGGTAACGGGTTTACGCGTTACACACGTTTGCTAAACTTAAGGGTCAATTTCAACAAGTCGTGTTTTTTCTTTCATTTCGGTTGAATATTTTATTATAAAGTTTTTTTAAATTTTATCCGTGGTTTACTGTATTTCTTTATATTCTTAATGCACATCTTTAACACCATCAAAATATCTTTACAGACTTTTGAGATATTTGTGTTTAAACATTTGATGTCACCGAAATGAAACATTCGTTCACCGAAATGAAATAACTACCTACCGAAATGAAAGAATCTATCCACTGAAATCAAAATCCACCGAAGCAGGGTGTACATATACGGAATTATACAAGGTGGTTCAATAATCCTCCTATGATCCCCGAGTATTGTAAATAGAATACCTACCATACATGCATACGACCACGTAAAAACCATCACATGGCTGAGAAATTGAGCTTTTTATTTTTTAGTACGGAAAATGGTAATGTAACAATCCTAGACGCAGATGGGTACCTACAGGCCTTAGAAACACATTCGAAAATGCAGTCAAATATTTTGAGAAGTCACCTAACCGGGATTTTCACCGAAATGAAATATTAATAAACCGAAATGATAAAACAATCCACCGACATGAAACAATTATACACCGAAATTCTTATCACTCACCGAAATGATTTTTTTTTTCATTTCGTTTAGTTTTTTATCATTTCGGTTGACAGATTAGTCCACCGAAGTCACCGAAATGAAAACACCGAAATGAAAATCAAGGACATAAATTATCAATACAAGAAAACTATCAATTATTGGATATAATTATTAATGCACCAATAAACGTTAAGCAATTAGCACACTCATGAATATTTCATTAAATTTTCTAGCTTATTGAAAGGCAAGTTATACCTATACATGGAAATGAAAGGAAAGTTGTCCCATGACCACCGAACAGCAATACTTATTTTTTTGGCGGGAACCACAGGCATACGGCGCACGTTCTTCTACAACAAGCACTTAGGCGGTACTTATACGCAAGTTTTAAGCGTATGAGGGGGGAGGTAGAGTTGTTCCATGCAAAAATATGCCTCATAAACTTTAGGTCACCGAAATGAATAGACTTTCTGGGACACATGCGTTTACTCATACCAGTTATTAAACTGGGTAGATATAATTATAAAATTACTTTGTGATAATACCCTCACTATTTAAGATTAAAATAAAAGTAACCACACATCTAAATAATCAATAGTTTTTGTTGTACGAGGGAACTTACACTGAAAAAGGTGTTCTGGACAGCTACCGAAATGAGAAAATCGGGGCTTTACCATTATTTTTTCCTGACTAAATGCAATCCAAGTAAAAAAATATGGATTGCCTCTTATAGGCAACAACCTCTTCTACATAGAAAAAAATATAAGAAATGTAAAGTACCGTTCTATACTACCGATTTCATCCGTGCCGCGTAAATTTTGCATCTGGGAAATCCACCCTTAAGACTCGATTAAGTCTTTTTATATCTACAACTCGACCAAGATGGCGCATGAGCAATATGAGCATGACAGCAGTTCATGACAACGTTTTGGTAATAATATCTCATTAGGTCGAGTATGACGGGTGTTACTGTATAAAGTAAGGGGTGGTATATAATCGGGTAACAATAAATTCCCATTTTGAGTAACAAAAATACTGAATATAGCGTACTGAAATACTAAGTAAGCGACGGACTGAAGGCGACTACAAATGTTTATAGCTTGACCATAAAGAGTTGACATAAATTGAGGGCGCCACTTTCTATGTAAATACGTCAAAATCACGAATAATTTGGCAACACTGACTACATTTAGTACTGAAATTTCTTATTTCCATTTTATTTAATTTCAACTCTTCATGGTCGAGCTGTAGATGAGTATGGAACGTTCCGTTTAATCAAAGTTTGTTCTTATATTTTGTGACCTTTCTGCAATTATGTGATTCAATTTTGAACCACTGCTTTAAAGGGTTTGTTAGTTCAATGGTTCCATTAAATCCTTTTACAATTCTCGCAATTCTTTTCGCCCGTTTCGCAGATTAAGTCTGATATCGCTAATTCGTCGTTAAACCCCAAACTTGTGTGTTTGCGTCCCCGTTTACGGGACCCGGGCCAGATGGGACCCGGATTACCGGATGGTGTGTTAATCTTAATTGTGTTACGGACATTTGTATGTGAAAATTGGGATTTTAAAAATGTTTGTGTTGGAAACTTTTTGGATAAGCGCGCATTTTCTTTCGTTATTTTTTTAAATTTTGTGTTAGTTTTTTTACATAAAAGTGTGTGATTCCTTATAACGTGGGAAACGGCTTAAGGTATACAAATTATTGGCTTTGTCGTAATTTTACGAAAATTAAGTAGACATACCTAAAAACATTAGGATCGCGCTAAACTTAAAGAAATGTTCATAATAGGTGGTAAAAATAAAAAATCTAATTCAGCGGTAAACTATAGTTTCAATTTGAGTAAAACCATAGAAATAGAATGTCAAAGAACAACAATGTCAATAAACAGGTGATCCGAAAACGAATGCATACATTTTATATGAGATACGAAAAAAATTACTTAGATTCATAAAATATGACTATATATGGCAAAGGAAATTAATAAACTATGTTCCATACTGTTTTCTCCGTCGATAAACGAATAAATGTAGAGAAATTTGGTTTTAGAGAAATTTGTGGCAATATCTTATTTACCTGTGAAAAGTGTGATTACTTGGATTGTTTCTTTTTGTCACATCACATTACTTAGAGCACAAGACACCATGGCTCCACGATACCTTTATTTTAAATTCTAATTAAGGTTTACAAATATTTTAAACAAAATGTGATTGTTCATTTGCTAGGCGGGACGCTAGGGGCTCTTACTGCGAAAAATGTTGGCACATGTCACTTGATCCTTTGTCTCTTTTTTACATAGACCGTGTCCGTATGATGTTAACTTCTCTTTTCCATGCTTTGTTGGTCTTCTTGAGCGCAGCGAAAATTTTTCTATGTCTATGAGTAAAACAGATTTTTTGCATCTATTATCTCCTTTAATCTGTTAGTTTGTAGAGATAGGTTAAAATTCCCATTGGAAAGAAAACAATGCAGACAATTATGCAAAGCTGTAACACCTTTTATAATATTTCAATCTTACTTAAATAGGTACTGAACTGACTCAATCACCACTTGGATTGAAGTTGACTAGGAAATCTTTTTCCGAAATCATTTTACGAAGGATTACAAGGTTAAGGGCCCGTATCATTTCTTATTGAATCAAGAAAAGAAAATGGGTCTTTTTTCACGATCCAAGATTGTTTCATATATGAAACATATGTGGCAGAAATCCTTCGAAAACCCTAAGTAATGAGATATTAATTATATAAAACACCTGAAATTAATTTCATATTGAAATCATATTGAGATCTACATTTCAAATTTGTGATTTATGAAATCATTTTACTGATGAAACTATCATGCAAAATGTATAACTCGTACTATTTTGTTCTTTAACATAATAATAGTTTTTAAAAGTTTTATAATTGATGATGTCTATGCGTGCGTGCAATAGAACGGCGATTTGTTCCGAGAATATTTTGTCTACTTAATTTATTTTTAGTTTGTGTTTCTACGGCAATAATTGGTTTTGGATTATTCTCAAACTCAAAGTTCTAACCACTCATGTGTCAGTCTAAAGCACTTTGTGAATGTCATAGAAGCTACGCCATCGGTTCGCAAACCCTAAGCGGGAGACCTTGTAACGAGAAGAACCGACAAGAAAATCGTCAAGGGCTGTTTTTTTATACAAAGTCGTCAAATTTGAAAATGACCTCAGCATTTAAAGTGACTTCATTTTCCGTCACAATCATTCACAAAAGTTTACATACAATGGCTAGGTATGAAATGAAATTAATTAACTGTCTTTATATCGGATAGGCAAAGTCAAAGTAAAAATATCTTTATTAAAATAAACGTAGTGATTAAGCAATTTTGAAACGTCTATATTTTCCTACCACCACCCGTTCCAGACTTTTTTAACTGATAAGAAGAACGGGCGCAAGAAACTTATGGCTTTGACAGAAATAAGTAACGGTATTTACAAACTGAAGTAGGTGTATCGTTACCAAATGTAACAGGATTATTAACAACGTCAAAGTCAAAGTAAAAAAATTACTTTATTCAAATAAACTTAATAATGAAGCACTTATACTAGCAAGTTTTCCACGCATTTCGGTCTTTCATATAAGTAATCGTCAACCTAAAGGGTGGCCAATAAATTTGCCAGGTGGGCAAAATTTTTTAGACTATGGTGGCGCCGGGCCACAACTTTTAAGCGGGGCTGGCCGGCGCGCAGTGCTACCGTGCGCGCCGGCCGGCCGGCCGATATCTGGCGAGCAAATTCAAATGCCTTGGCGGGCCACACAGTGGCCCGCGGGCTTGGGTTTGGCCGGCCTTGGTCTACCTAATCTTTACCCATGAGCATCTTTTTAAAATGGTTTTTAGGGTTCCGTACCCAAAGGGTAAAAACGAGACCCTATTACTAAGACTCCGCTGTCCGTCTGTCTGTCTGCCTGTCTGTCTGTCACCAGGCTGTATCTCATGAACCGTGATAGCTAGATATTTGAAATTTTCACAGATGATGTATTTCTGTTGCCGCTATAATAACATATACTAAAAACAGTATAAAATAAATATTCAAGGGGGGCTCCCATACAACAAACGTGATTTTTTTGCCATTTTTTGGTACGGAACCCTACGTGCGCGAGTCCGACTCGCACTTGGCCGGTTTTTTTAAATTCACGCAAAGGTAGCTCAATCATTGTGGTTATGCCTTTTCCCATAAATGAACCTCTAGTTTTTGCAAGCTTTAAATCTTAGAGCGGCAAGTTTATGATATTTTATTTGATAATAAAAATACGAAATTCGGATAAGATTATCAACTTATGATACTTTAGCCGGTTGTACTGTGCTATCGATTCCGGAGTCCATAGTGGCATCTGGCGCCTCTTTCTATATTAATGTCGGGCACCCGCCCCCGATATTGCAGCATGACGCCTTCTTACACAAACGGTCACAGCCTTCAGCTTTTTCATTTTATTATTTTTCTTTTGCATATTTTTTAAACTTTTGAGAAGGAGATTTTAAAGTCTTTCCAACAATATAGTAGCACCTAAGTAATGATGAATGGCTTTAATAATAAAACTATCAAAGAGCTCGATGGCGTTTTTTGAGTTAAGTGTATTCAGTACAGTTCAGTAGAGCAACTTTTGCCGTTTTTGAGTTATGCGTATTCAGTTCAGTTCAGTTGAGCAACTTTTGTCGTTTTTTGGGTTAAGCATATTCAGTTCTGGGGGCTACTCAAATGGCCACTTTTCTATTCGTTCGCTAACTTAAAAATAATCCATATAATATATATATATATAGAGATAATAATATATAAATAATAATATATAAATATAAGACATATATATTATATATCCATAAAAGCCATAAACTCCAAAATTACGTGTCGTTGGCTTGTCAATTCCATACAATACAACTTTGTCTGTGATTTAAATTAACTTGCGACGTGTGACTTGATCGTCTAATTGCTTATTTTTAAGCTTTAAGTTAGCGAACGACTAGAAAAGTGATCATTTCAGTAGGGGGGCAGTTCAGTTCAGTTGAGCAACTTTTGCCGTTTTTTGGATTAAGCGTATTTAGTTCAGCTTCAGTTGAGCAACTTTCGCAAGGATAGTTTATCCTGCTTCTTGTGCTTCTCCGTTTACACCCACCATTCCGCAGTGAGCCAGCGTGGTGGGCTATGGCCCAGCAGTGGAATTATTAAAATGGGTGATGTGTTTTTTACAGTGACAGCTAGGGAATTCGATCCCGGCCCTTATTTCTGATCCCGGGATTTCGGGATTACACTTAGCCAATCCCGGGATCCCGGAATTATTTTGGGATTGAAGATTGAAAATAAAAATATATAAATCTTACAAAAATCTGCTCTATAATCAACAAATGAAAATAGACGAAAATAAACGTAATTAAGATTTGGCCAAAATCGACGTACTTAATCAGAATTTTAACAAAAACCAACATATTTTGCGTTACAATACACACCTAGCTAACCTTATCACTAACTAATCAAAGATAGAGTCAAATTAAGTCTAACTAGACTTGTCTGGTTAGTTTCGACACTTTTTTATATTAAAAAATATTTTTCAAGAATGCATAGGATCTCTTTAAACTTCAATAAACTGAAAAAACATTTATCTAACTATGCAAAAAAACCTCTCTTAACGTCGACCAAATAGACGGATTTCATGTAAAAACCTAGTTAGTATTTCGGTAATAAAGTGGGCAAAAACTAATTTAAAATAATGTTCATGAAACACAAAATGTCTCATTTCTAAACTAATCTTGAAGAATGTTCATACATTTTTGTTCAATAGCAGTAACACTGAAGTATATCACCACAATAACCCAGTGAGAGTCACTTGTCTTTCATTTTAGTTCAAAATAAAAAAAGTTTTATTCCAAGAAACCATCGCCAACCCGTTGGGTTAATTTGTGTTGCTTACTTTGAATGCTGCTTGAATGAAATACAGATGGTTTTCTTATATTTTATATTAAAATGATAGGCGTGCAATTATATTGAAAGCACTGGAACTGAGCAAACGCTTAGTTTGTTCCAAAATATAGTGGTTGAAGCTAAACAGCTTCAACCACTATATTTTGCAACTTTTTTAAAATTAATTTACCAATCCCGAAAATTCCGGGATTATGAGAACTCAATCCCGAAAATTACGGGATTGAAAAACGGTCGGGATCCCGGGATCCCGGGATTGAATCCTCTAGTCACAGCCTTCAACGTTTTCATTTTATATTTCTTTTGCATATTTTTTTGAAATCTTTCACTTTTAAAACGTGGAATGTTAGCGTAGTAATGTTGTTTGAATGGTGTTTTAATGGTATTCGCTTTTGCGACTTTCTAAACAACACCATAGTTAATATGAGATAGTACTAAAGTGTTAGTTTGCTGTATGATTTCGGGCGGGCGGGCGGCGGCTCGCGCGCGGCATGTGTGCGCAGCCGGTGTGACGTAAATACTTACTTGCAGTGGCCGCGTGCCCGCCATGTGGCGCCGCGAGGGTGGGGACACACTGTGCAGTTATTTAATAAATTACATTATTAAACTTTTAATCACAATTAATGGTCGCTAGACAATTAATTAACCAACTACTGGGTTGGATTGGAACACTTAGATGAAATGAAAGAAGTCTAGAACGGGTAGGAAAATATAGGCGATTCAAAAGTGCTTAATTATTAAGTTTATTTGAATAAAGAAATTTTATCTTTGACTTTGATTCATTCATTTTACCTACTTTAATAAATAAGTATTTTAGACGCCAGAACTTAACAAATATTTACAATTGCATTGTCACAGCAACACTATACTTATAGTACATTAGATTGATTAAAAAAAATTCAATTTGTAATCACCGAAATGTAGTCCCTCCCTGCTGATCGGCTAAAAACAATGAAGTTCAGAGGGCCTATTAAAAAAACACGATAGGACGATGTTCGTTGATCGATTTACTTAATTTTGAACTCTACACATAAGTTAATAATGTAACGGAATGGGACGAACATCGTACGCTAATCGCGATGCTTTTTATAATAAGCCTTCAGGTAAGCTTTAATTTGACAAATGGATGTAATATTTGCTACTTCTTTTTGGCACAAATAAAAACTTACCAAAGAAAAGTAGCAATGTATTACATTCATCTGTCAAATCAAAGCTAGCGCTGCACACACTATTACTGATAATATGATAGTATATTTTGCAAGTGTGCATACAGCTTTATGGTTTGCGGCTGATATTGCATGTGGGCTTTGCTATGAGCAGAGATTATTGTTTACTTAAATTTATTCTGCAGACGCTACAAATGGCAGACTTAACACAATCTGGCAATCAATAAGACATCACATTGTATCTTGGGAACATTGTTGTAAGAGGATGATCATACGTGAGGAAATCGGTAGCGCAGTGGTTTAGCGCCTGGCCCTGCGATTGCGGAGGTTAAGCAACTTTCGCAAGGGTCGGTCATGGGATGGGTGACCAAAAATTTATTATCTTGAGCTCCTCCGTGCTTCGGAAGGCACGTTAAGCCGTTTGTCCCGGATGTATTTGCAGTCGTTAACACTCACCAATCTGCATTGGGCCGGCGTGGTGGTTTATGGCCAATCTTCCTTACCCCACCCATAAGAAAGGCCTGTGCCCCAGCAGTGGGGACATTAAAAATGACTGAAGTCGATACAACATTAAAAAATATGATCTTTTTCTTCAAAATCGTGAGTTCACTAGCGCCGCCGGTCAAGAAAACATCATTACACATAGTTATGTCGTTGTAATGTATTTTTATTGGCGGCGCTAGTGGACTCACGTAATAAGAATAACTTTGTTGTCTTTACATCGCAACAGTTTCATATCTCAATAACGAGTTAGATAAAAATTGAATCAGCCGCACCTGGCTCGTCGCACCTGCGCACCCTGCCAGGGCTACCAGTAAATAGGTTACTGTTTCTACCCGACTACGAAGAGGGGTTTTAGCACAAAATAGAGAGACTAACAGAAGTTTAGCTCAGTACTACGAGTGCTCGAGCATCGCACACACACAAAGACAGCTCTCGCCGCTGCGTCACGTACTCGAAATGTTTTTTTTTTTATAAATCTTTATTGCACAAATACATAAAGTAAGGTACAAATGGCGGACTTAATGCTAAGAGCATTCTCTACCAGTCAACCAACAGTAAACAGATAAACACGAATGCGGCACAAACAAAGAAGAATGATATTTACATGCATACAAAATACATTAATACATACCAATAAATACATGTCTACATAATCATATAATATTAATATATGATTATGTAGACATGTTTTGAGAGTGGTATGAGATTGCAGTTATACAGTGTCGGTGAGAGATGTCTATATGTGCGTTGCTCGAGCGCGCAAGTGCTAAGCTCAACTACTGTACTCTCTCTATATTGTGGTTTTAGCACGTGTGTATGCTTGTCTGTTCCCGCATATCTTACTACCTTTGTACACCGTGTTACTGTCGTGGGCCAATCGTTGAATTGGGCCGATCGAGATCTGCCTGGGCAGATCACAATACGCCGGCATTTCTTGATTTGCCTTTTCAAAACCCGCCATATCGTTCAAAGCATAACGTTTGACGATTTGCCCGGCCGTGCTTAGGCAAATCGATTCTGTGGGGTGGCCAAAGTACAAGCAAATAAAATGAAGTTTAGAAATTAATAAATAATTAATAAAACCAGCCATGCTGGGATAAATAGTCTGTAGAGTGACCAAAGTATTAGTAAAATGAAAAGAATGTAGGTACATTATTTCTTTAATTTTGTTTATTATAAATCATAATTCTCATCTTAACATTCCCATTATTATCATCTTAACACGTGGTTCGTTATACAAATGTCGCTTAAAAGCGTATTGTTTTTATTATCACAATTTTCGATTTCTTATGACGCCGCCATCTTGCTCGCACGTAAACACACAGTTGACAGAGCGCAAACAGCGTTACAGTGCCACAAGCGTCGTGAAACGGAAGTATATTACGATGCGCCCAGCCACATCTCAATGTGGCTAAGTACTAGTAGGGCAAATCGACGAATATGTTGCTTTTATCGATCTGCCTAATTTTTGATTGGGCACATCATGAAATTATTGGCCAGATCATGTAATGCTGGCAAATCGTGATCTGGCCAGGCAGATCTCGATCGGCCTAGTTTAACGATTAGCCCACGACATTACAAAATAACCCCTAATGTCCCATACACCCAAATCAGTTCAGGCATTTAGAATAAAGAAACTCACATACCCACAAACATGAACCCTATATAAACACATAGGTATACACTTCTTTTTGGGCAGTCGTGTAAAAAAACTCAGAGTTGGTCCTATAGTAAAAGTTGTTCAGGTTGATGGTCCCTATCTACCATATTCGGCAATAGGGGTTATTTTGTAACACATTGTAAAATTTGTGAAAAATTTAATCAGCCATTTTCGTGTGTCCTCTTTTGTTTCTCTTTTTATAAACCTTTCTGTATGAATTCATATAATTGAACTAAAATAAACTAGCATATACATAGTACACTTCCTAGATAGGACTGGTTTGTAACAGTTGGTTGCAGACAGCTGCCAGCTGGATTGATGCAACACAGCTTCCGGCGTGGACTCAAATGTATCTAACTTTTTGTGGATTACGCTGAAAAAAATAGATAATGTTTTTTTAAATTCTATATTTTACTTCTACATTTAAAGGAATAGGAAGGATTATAATTTCGTTTATTTACATTACAATATAAACGCGTGTTAATTTGTTTTGTTTATTTTTCAACTTACAAGTTTAACCTCAAGATATCAATTTATTATTAGTTAAAATACTGGTAAAATGATAGGTACGAAACTGTTAATAAATGTTAGGTTAGTGCATAGCAAATAAAAAACAAAAGGCGTTTCAATTGGGCGGATTAAGGCAATCTTTATAGGTAATTCTTATTTTAACAACACGAAATGTGCTATTTTCTATTTTTGCCCTACAACAGCAAAACCAACGAACTTTTTAAGAACATTTTTGAAGTGAAAACTTCTTTAGCGGCGTTGTACGCTTTTTTGTAATGGGGAAAAAAATGCTAAACTCGCGTCAGTAAGAATCACGTGGCTGATCGAAAATGCGTAAAACGGATGTGACGGATGGAGAGTAGACAGCTGGCGGCGGAAGTATCCCCTTCTCTTTCTACGGGGTGCGTTGAAAATGGCGGCGCGTCATTTTAAGACGTAAACACTTGTGTCACCAGCAACGCGCTAATTTTGCAATGGAACTAATAGCAGCGATCGCTTCGATGAAATCATAGACTTATTTATACTCTGTGACTATAAGTTTAAATCGTAGAATGCGTGCATGTAGAAATTAAAAAGGCCACTGGCGCGGAATCTTTAGAATTTTTCTCTAATTACAAACTGATGGAGTTGTGTGACTGTATAGTAATAGGAAAAAAATAATTTTAATCCTTTGCCGCTAATTTCAAAATATCAAAAATGCACAACATTAATATTTAAGTTTTCACTTCTGCCGGCACTCCCGGAGTGGAACCCGTTTATTTTTTAAACTAATATAAGTAACTTTTTTATAAGATATGCGCATTATTCTTCTTCTATCTCACAAAGTCCGTTTTGCTATGAATGTGTTGCACATTGTTTTAGTGTGCGTTTGCACGCTCTCGTATTACGCACACTAAAATAATGTACATGTGCTTATAACAACATTCATAGCAAAACCGTCTTCGTGAGAGAGAACAACTGTACCAAAAGTAGCACGTGTTATTTCAAGGTTACGTCCGTGACGCGCGCCCACCTGGCCAGTGTAACATCTACTGTGTCTGCACTATGTCAGAAATGATCTGGGATCTGGGCAATTGAGCAGGAAACTCGAAGATCGCAGTGTTCGGCTACGTCGCTGTTTATGTTAGGGATAATGGTAGAAATGTTTTAAGAAAGACGGTATTGTATGTTAAGTGTTGCGTTTTGTTTCGAAACTTTTGAAGGTGTGAAATGTACAGATGGGTTGATTACGTAAAAGTAACAGATTTTGGAAGTTTTTGTTAACCTTTTCAGGAATTTAGTTTGTAAACAGTATGATAATTAAAACTAGTCCCTCAATAGTCTTTACTTAATATTGTGGTTCCGGTTCTAAATTAAGCCATGTTTTAATATATAGGTCAGTGATCAGTTTACGCTGTCAGGTAAAGTTGGCACAGATTGTCAGGAAAATTAGGAAAAGTGCAGAATACAAGAGGCACTTACGTCAGTTTTGTAACAAAGATAGTTTACTTATTTTTTGTCCAGTAACAGTGTTTTTCAGTTCGGGGAAAATTAGCCACAGTTTGTCAGGTTAGGAAAAGTGCAGAATACAAGAGGCACTTACGTCAGTATTGTTACAAAGATGTTTTTATTTATTTATTTATTTTAGTAGGTACACCAGCAGAACACTTATCAAGCAATTACAAAAAAATAAAATGATACAGACATACATAACATCAAATTGCTACAAATATTGATATATCAATAGTAAAAGCTAGTATTCATCATTTGGGTTTATCGGACCATGAAACTGGCCAGTCAATATCCTTCCAGACTACGCCAACAACATTAAAAGTTAATAAAGCAAGCAAGCAATGGTTTGAAATACAACGTGACTTCGGTAAAGATAACATTGATAAATTCTACTATTGTTTATCCTCTCTAACATTTAGCGAAGTTTTTGAAGAAAATGACTGCGAAAAATCTTTTAGTATATTTCACGACCTCATCAAATTATTTTATGACTTATGCTTCCCTGTAAAGTGGGTTAAAAAAGGGAAAAAAGCGATAAAAAATAAATGGATATCTAAAGGTCTGAAAAGGGGTTGTATTAAGAAGAGATTGTTATATCTTAAATACCGTAATGAGTCTGCTAATAAACATTACAATAGAAAACAATACCTAACATACAATACAATTTTGAAGAAATGCATTTATAAATCTCAGCAACTGAATAATGCTAAATTTATAAAAGATTCTAAAAATAAGTGTAAAGCGGCCTGGAACGTTATTAAAAATAATATTGACATGAAAAATGACTCAAAAGACATCAACGAAATAAAAATAAATGACCAAACGTATGACAAAGCTAATGACATTGCGAATTTATTTAATGACTATTTTATTGACTTAACTGGACAAAGTAAATTGAATGACAGTAAAGGTTATCAAGAGAACCCACAAAGTAAACAAGTGGCAAACACTATGTTCATTACACCCCTATGCGAATCAGACATCATTCAAATTATTAAGTCCTTAAAAGACACTAATTCGATTGGTTATGACGAATTAAGTACGAAAATAATAAAAAAGTGTGCTAAAATCATTGCAGGTCCACTAGTCCCTCAATAGTCATTTAATAAATAGGTCATTTGAGCAAGGAGTCTTTCCAACAAGACTTAAAACGTCTATTGTTAAACCTATCTTTAAAAAGGGTGACCCAACAGATATGGGCAACTACCGGCCTATCACATTGATACCTATTTTGTCCAAGATATTTGAAAAAGCAATGTACACAAAGATACTTAGTTTCCTTAAATTAAATGAGGTACTCACAACAAGACAATTTGGTTTTAGAAAAAATAGCTCTACGACTTTAGCTTGTTTTACTTTAATAAAGGAAATTACCCAAGCTATTAACGATGGATGGGCAGTATTAGGTCTGTTTTTAGATATGAGCAAAGCTTTTAATTTTGTGTGTCACAAACGTTTGCTCGAAAAAATACAAAAATATGGTCTTAGGGGCACAGTTAATGATTGGCTTGATTCTTACCTACGAGATAGAGAGCAATATGTAGAAGTTCCAGCTATAGTAAATAACAAAAAGATAACTACATATTAGATCCGCGCCAAAAGTTAATAAAGCCGGTGTTCCACAAGGAAGTGTATTGGGACCTTTACTTTTTTTACTTTATATAAATGACTTGCCTGAAGCACTTGACCATGACTGTATCTTGTTCGCCGACGATACTACACTAGTAATAAAATGTAAAAATAAAGACACATTAGAAGATGAATGTAATAAGGAATTAAAGACAGTTGTTGAGTGGTTAGGAGACAATGACTTACAAGTAAATATAGATAAAAGTAGTGTAGTACATTTTCACACCTATAACAATGCAACAAAAACACTCAACATTAACTATAAGGACTCACGAGTGACTCAAAAAGACTTTACTGATTTCTTAGGGATTAAGATAGACAAGAACCTCAACTGGAAAGAGCACGTTAACAAAGTCTGTACTATACTGGACAAATTCGTGTTTGCACTTAGGCGTCTTAGACTAGTAGCAAACAGAGAAACCACTTTAGCAGCGTATCACGGATACGTATCGTCAGTTTTGCGATATGGTCTCATTATTTGGGGAAACTCGGTAGATGCTCATAGAGCATTTAAAGCGCAAAAAAAATGTGTTAGAGCGATTTGCGGAGCTGACTACCTTGACCATTGCACCCCACTGTTTAAAGAACTAAGGATTCTACCTCTACCCTGTCTCTATATATTTGAAATTTGCATGTTTGTCAAGAATAATTCACATCTCTTTCCCTTACATGACACGGTATATAATAAAACTAACACTAGACATAAGCATAAACATAAATTACAGATCCCATGGCAGAAATTAAAAATATATAAAAATAGTACATTTTGCAATGATATAAGAATCTATAATATGTTGCCAGTTGAAATAAAAGAATTGCCTACCATCAAATTTAAATATAAATTATTAAACATTCTATTAGATAAATGTTATTACTCAGTTAACGAATTCCTAGAACATAAACTGTAATTTATAGTTTCTAATCTTAAATTGACATTGTACTGGTAGGCAAATACTATGACATGATTATGATTTGACATTTTATCACATTCGACATTACTAAAGTTAGACATTTTTTGTATAATTATTTAATTGAGTAATGGAATTAATTTATGACATAATTATTGATATATTAAATGACATTGGATATTTAAAATGATGGGTAATGAATAGTTATTGTATTAATTTATGATTAATGTTTTAAATATTGATTTCTAAGTTATATTTTTTTGTAATTAAGTACTAACAGATTTCCACGCCTAACGGAGGCAGATTATGCAGATCTTATCTTCATATACCATCAATGTACACTACCATATTCTGGGAAATAAATGATTATGATTATGATTATGATTATGATTATGATTATAGACTAATAAGTTCCCCATTATAGGGGATACAGCATTTAAGAAAAATAAAGTAACAAAACAAGCATCTGGAAGGAACTAAAAAGATATACAATTATTCATAAGGAAAATACATAATTATTTTTATATTAAAACTAAGTACTTATTATACAATACTAAATACTAATTAAGCAAATAAGGCTGCAGTAATTTGACTCACTCGGCTAGGCAGTACCTGACAAGTGTTCTCGTAAGATACGCCCAAAGGTTTCGTAGCTGTTGTGGAAGATGTCTAGACCCGGTAAATCTTTACATGTGAGATTGTAATAGCTGCACATTCGGCGAAGCGGTGCGTGAGCACCGACATTTGTTCGGCAAGCTGAAGTACGTAGAAGATTTGTCAAAGGTTTTCTTGGCATGTTATATGGAACCATTAATGAAATTTTTCCAAGAGACGGCTAAAGCCAGGGTGGCCGTGGAAGATCTTGTAAAGAGTGTTGAGGTCATGGAGTCTACGTCTATCACTTAGCGAAAGCAGAGCAAAGTGTCGAAGCCGGAGATGATAAGGACATCGATGTGACATATCAGATGAAATGTAGGCGAGATGGCGAGTAAACGCTCTTTGCACATTCTCGATTCTTTGAGAATGAACTGCGTACGTTGGACTCCAAGCAGAAGACGCATACTCTAAGTGGCTACGTACAAGCATATTAGATGTTTACTTTTTTTTTGTTTACAGATGGAGGCGAAGGTGAAAGAAGAAATTCCGGACAAAGATTACAACCAGCCCACTACTTCGGACAGGCGAAAACGTGAGTAGTCAAACTTTTTTTTCGGTCAATAATGTTCAAGTTGATATGCTTAATAAGCAATTTTGTATAAGTTTTATATGTCTAATATCTAATAAACAAAATCTTAATTAAGGTATCTAATAATAATAACCGGCCCTTAAAAAGGCGCTAGGGTCCTTAACTAATAGTTAAGATTAAAGGTTTTTTTTTCACAGATTATAAAGCAATAAAATAAGTATAAAAATCTTGGTTAGAAAACAAAGATTGTCCTTAATTAGATATTTTAGGTAATTTATAAAATATAAATAACAATAAGTAGTTTTTTTTTTTTTTTTTTTTTTGTGCCGCCACAATCTTTGCAGACGGTACGGTACAAGTCAAAGCGGGGGGTCGCGCTCGAATTATCGAGTACCTACTTGTCTCTTATTACTAAATTTGCAAGGTACGTTCCGGGCTTTCCCGTGTTATGTCAAAAAGATTTTTTTTTTCTAATAGTTATATTTTTATTTAAATAAAAAGGTTAAGTACAAACTTAAGAGAGGAAAAAGAAATTTTATTATTTTATCTAGTTTATGGACACCTGCACCTCTATTGAGGGCAGGAATTTAGTGATAGGACAATTTCATAAAAGTACATATATTACTTTGACAATTTGACAATTTTATAATCTAAAATCTAAGAACTACTATTATTAAAAGTTGTAACTTAATTTTTGTGTAAACAACAATATAAGGTTAGGCCTCTGGAAATAAATAATTGTTTATCAATCACTGATTAGGCTGCTTTCCGGGGTCTTGCTCATCACAGACATAAAACACACACTCACCATAACATAAAACACTACACATAAACACACAACAGTACAAATAAAAAAAACCGGCCAAGTGCGTGTCGGGCCACGCGCCATAGGGTTCCGTAGTTACCTTATACCATACCATATTTAATACCACCTATCATTTTTCGTTTGCAAAAATAACTTTGTTTTTCACAGTGTTGGTATGAATGACAAAGTTATATTTGCGGTTTCGGAAAATGTGCTATATCTCAAAAACTAGTTACTATATCTCGTTCAAACCAATTTTGGTTGAAAGTGTTTATTAAGATCTACAGCATATATTTTTTTTAGATTTTTCACTCTCTTATTTCAAAAGTTAAAGGGGGGGGGGACACACATTTTACCACTTTGGCGCTAAATATCTTTCAAACGGTTGACTTTGAGAAAAAGTTGTCTTAGGAACCTCAATGTCATTTTTAAAGACCTATCTATAGACATCCAACACGTGTTGGTTTGAAGAAAAAAAATTTTTTCAGTTTCAGTTCCATGTATGGGGCGCCCCCCCTTAATCTTTTATTTTTCTTATTTTTGTATTAAATTCGTTAAGCGGTTAACAGAATACATCTACCTACCAAGTTTCAACTGTGTAGTCTTAATACTTTCGGAATAAAGTGGCTGTGACATACGGACAGACAGACAGACAGACAGACAGACAGACAGACAGACAGACAGACAGACAGACAGACATGACGAATCTATAAGGGTTCCGTTTTTTGCCATTTTGGCTACGGAACCCTAAAAAGACATAGAATCTGTCACCTTTTGAATTAATCTAGTTACTTAAATTTAGTCCCAATTTTAATTCTGTTTAAATTAATTCATTCACTTATTTTTTATTTTATATAGGTAATTCAAAAACAGTTTTATTTCATTCCAATTCTATTTTTTTTTATTCGAATAGGTATTGATATTCTTTATTATTATTATATATATATATATATATTTTATTCTTATTCTATTTAATTCTAATTTATCGTCAATTTTGTTTCATTCCCCTAGTCAAATAGCTTTAATAGTCAGGTAGATTCGTGTTAATTTATTAGTGCTGTCCAATTATACAACTTATACAAATTTACATTTTAATCTGTTGTCCGTCCCAATTTTTAAAACTTTTACAAACTTTTTAAGCATATTAATTCATTTATTGCTGTTTTCAGTGTCTGTCCTGTTTTCTGTCCTTTTTTTTTTTTTTTTTTTTTTTTTTTAACGTCTATAAAGCTTTCTTTATATCTAATTTAAAAGCGGAACAAAATGACAAGCAAGAGCCCTTGCACAAAACCCTCAGGTCCCTCAGCCACCACGAGAAAAAACATTAGAGAGGATATCGTCATCCACCACTCACCACCGAAACCTAGAATGCAGAAATTAGAGTTATTAGAGTTAATCCATCTTCTCCCAGGGATGACAAACGAACAAATAAAAGAAAACGCAAAGAAAGCAAAGGACAGGATTAATAAAGCAATAGAGACAAATGCACAACATAAAATAGTGACGAAGGAGGATAAAAGCGTTATACAAAAAGAATCTAAAGAAATGTTAGTGATGATAGAAGAATTATTAGAAAGACTACAAACAAGGAACCAAGAGATAAAAGACAAGGAAAAAACGCAGAGAGTGGACGAAAGTAGAAACAACATCGAAGATGAAACTGGGAAAAGACTGGAAAATATCGAACAACTACTAATAGAGACAAAAAAGATAGCAGAAGAACACTCGATACTACTAAAAGAAACGAACAAGGAAATTAAAGAAAATCAAAGAGCCATGATAGACAACATCGAAGGGAAGCCAACATACGCTGACCAACTAAAAAGGAAAACACCACCAAAGACACTTCACTCCCTAATAGTGGCATCGACAGATGAGAACCATACTAGTGATCAAGTAATGGAAACAGTGAGGAAATCTGTCGATGCTGACGGGGAGTGGACAGAAGTACAAAAAGTAAGAAAAGTAAAAGGACAGAAAATAATAATAGGATGTGAGAACGAAAAGGAGATAGAGAAAATAAAGAAGAAGATAGAAAGAGACACAACATTAAGAACAGAAAGAACAACTAATAAAAATCCGCTGGTAGTTGTTCGATATGTAAGAGGGGATAAGAAAAAAGAAGAGGTTACAGAAAGCATAAAGAAGAAAATGGATAAATATATTGATAAGAAAGTAGAAATAAAACATCAAATAGAAGCGATTTATGAAAAGAGAACACGAAATCCACACGTGGCTCACGTGGTTGTTAGAGTGGCCCCTATAATCTGGCAGCAGCTGACAGAGGCGGGGACTCTTCAACTACGCTGGGGTATTTCCAGCGTGGAAGATCAGACCCCGCTAATCCAGTGCTCCCGCTGCTTGGGCTACGGCCACATCAAGCGGGTCTGCCAGGAGCAAGTGGACAGCTGCAGCCACTGTGGGGGCAACCATGTTTACGCTGCGTGTGATGCGAATATTGATCCTCCCACTTGCATAAATTGCACAAGAGCCAACATTAACGCAACAGAACATAACGCGTTTAACAGTATATGCCCATTGAGAACGAAATGGGATAAGTTGGCGCGAGCAAAAATAGCCTATTGCTAAGGTTTCGGTGGATAAAAGTAAACAAGAGTACATTGCGATCCAGGCGAACCTCCAACATAGTAAGAATGCAACATCGGAAATTTTACATGAAGCCAACAAAATGAAGGCAACATTTGCGGTGCTTCAGGAGCCTTATGTGGGTAACAAGGGAGTAATGGGTGACTGCACGGGAGTGAGAATTGTCCAAGCCGCTCATGAGGTTGGGAAAAACAACAAAGCCGCAATTGCCATCTTCAACCACAATATTAAAATCTTACAGTTTCCCAACCTCACTACAAGAAATTTAGTCGCGGCAAAACTTGTAACAGCAGACTGGACAATCGGAGTAGTATCTTACTATTTTGAACCCGGCGGCGACGTTGAAATGGAACCCTACGTAAGGCTCCTGAAAAGAATGCTGAAGGAAATAGACTGCAAAAAGATTATAGTTGGAGGAGACGCAAACGCCTGGAATGAGTGGTGGGGTAGTGTGAAAAGTGATGAGAGAGGAGTAGAACTGATGGGGTTTTTTAATGAAATGGGTCTGTGCGTGCTTAATGAAGGCGATACTCCAACTTTTGATACCTGGCGTGGAGGAAAAAGGTTTAGGAGCTCGGTGGACGTTACCTGTTGCTCGGCGGACATACTCAGCGAGATAAGAAATTGGAAGGTGGATACAAATCTAACGACCTCGGACCACAACGCAATCACTTTCAATATAAACATGAAAAAAATAAAAGACGTAAATAACACTAGAACAACAAGAAAGTATCAGACAAGGAAAGTAGATTGGCAAAAATTTAAAGAGGATCTAAAATTATTATTAATAAGAGAAAAACTGGTCAAGGAAGAAATAGACAAAATCAATGAAGTTGAGGATTTAGAGGAAAAAATTGATACATACATTAAGACAATTGAAAAAACATGCATTGATAACTTAAAATAGAAGAAACTAAAATGCGAATTTAAATTGCCTTGGTGGTCCGAGGAGTTGGAAGAAATGAAAAAGGAAAAGAACAAGAAGAAGATAAGAATAAAATGGGCGGCGCCAAACCGTAGAGCATGGGTCGTCGAGCAGTATGTGACATCAAAAGCGGAATATGAAGAAGCGATGGATAAGGCCAGGATCACAAGTTGGAAAGAGTTTTGTGGCAAGCAGGAGAGGGAGACAATGTGGGAAAGCGTATATAGAGTGATAGGCAGATCTCAAAACAGCTATGAGGACTTGCCAATAGCTAAGGATGGCGTCAACACCAGTCCTAAGGAGTCGGTGCGCATAATGGCAGAGAGCTTCTACCCGGAAGATACCGATATGGGGGAGAATGAAGACCACAAAGAAGTAAGGAGAAGGGCAGCCAAATCAAATGAGAGTCACAAAGATGAACTTTGCGATCCTCCATTTGTGGAGGCTGAACTTCTTCACGCGATTGGTTCATTCAACCCCAAAAAGGCTCCGGGTAGTGATGGCTACACAGCTGATATATGCGCAGCGGCTATTAACGCAGACTTACCCCTTGCCCTAGCAATTTATAACAAGTGCCTAGAACTTTCCCACTTTCCCAAGCCTTGGAAAACAGCCACCATAATACTTCTAAGAAAACCAAATAAAGACGACTATACGCACCCAAAATCATACAGACCCATAGGGCTCTTGGCAATTTTAGGGAAAATATTAGAAAAACTTATGATAAGACGCATTAAATGGTACGTGTTGCCCAAACTGAACCCCAGGCAATACGGATTCGTTCCGCAGCGCAGCACAGAGGACGCCCTCTATGACATGATCCAGCAGATCAGACATAATCTGGACGGGAAGAAGATTATGACCCTGATCTCGCTGGACATAGAGGGGGCCTTTGACAATGCGTGGTGGCCTCAGATAGTCTGCCAACTTGAAAAGAAAAACTGCCCTATAAATCTGCGAAGGCTTGTTGATGGTTATCTGAGTGACAGAAAAGTGACGGTGAGATACGCAGGGGAGGAATACAGCAAAGAAACCAACAAGGGTTGCGTCCAAGGTTCGATTGGCGGACCCTTATTTTGGAACTTAATTTTAGATCCCCTGCTCGACCAACTCACTGCCGCCGAAATTTATTGCCAAGCCTTCGCAGACGATATAATCTTAATTATAGAAGGCAATACGGCCAACGAAGTAGAGAGAAAGGCCAATGCAGTTCTCTCCCACGTCCAGAGATGGGGAGTGGCGAACAAATTAAATTTTGCGCCTCAAAAAACCAAGGCTATGGTAATTACCAGAAAACTTAAATTCGACACACCCAGACTGGAGATGGGAGCGACGGCCATTGAACTCGTAGAGGAAATAAAGATTTTAGGCGTCATAATAGATCATAAGTTAACATTTAATAAACACATCTCGTACATATGTAGGAAAGCTACCAACATCTACAAGGGCGTCAGTAGAACCGCACGAGCTACTTGGGGATTGCATCCAGAAATCATAAAAACCATTTATAAGGCAGTTATAGAGCCGATTATCCTCTACGCATCAAGTGTATGGTCTAAAGAGGTAACAAAAGCAATCTCCAGGAAAGCTCTCAACGCTGTGCAAAGGGGTTTCGCGCAAAAGATTATAAAAGGTAACAGAACGGTATCCCTTAATGCTGCTTTAGTGCTGTCGGGGCTGCTTCCGCTGGATCTTCGGGTTCAAGAAGCCTCCCTGCTTTATGAGGCAAAGCGTGGGAAACCCCAGGCAGCACTAGGTGGCAGAAAGGTCGAGGAGCGCGTCTCCTTTATGAGGGACAGCCACCCCAGCAGAATGCTAAATTCTAAATTTACTTGTTTGGAAAACGCGGAAGAGGATGGCAAACTGGCAGAAGGTTTAGTGAAGATTTATACAGATGGTAGCAAACTGGAAGGGAAAGTTGGAGCCGCCCTGACCTGTTGGGAAGGGCTGAATGAAACGAGTACCCAAAAGTTTAAGCTGGAGCCATACTGTACAGTCTTCCAAGCCGAGTTGTATGCCATCCTCCAGGCAACCGAAATTATAATTGGCAAACAATTTAAAGAAACCGCCGTGCTCAGCGACTCGAGATCCGCTCTGCAGACGCTACTTGATCCGGACTCATCGCAACCAATCACAAAGGCAATCCAGGGTAACCTACAGACGCTGAGAGACAACCAACAGCTGGTCTCTCTTTACTGGATTAGGGCCCATGTCGGAGTGAAAGGGAACGAGAGAGCGGATCAACTAGCGAAGGAGGCGGCTCTAGAGTTGACAACTAAATCGGACTATAACTGCGGTCCCATCTCGTTCATTAAGCGGCATATTCGCGCGGAAACGATTGAGAAGTGGGACAACAGATATAAATCCGAAAGCACGGGGGAGACCACGAAGGTCTTTTTTCCTGATGGGGTGGAGGCATATAGCGTGGTGAGGAAGATGACCATCGATCGCTTGGCATCGCAGATTTTGACCGGTCACGGTGGGTTCTGCGCATACTTGCACAGATTCAAGCGTAGGGACAGCCCATCGTGCGTTTGCGACCCAGTTGAGAACGAGCACATCTTCCACATCGTGCTAGACTGTCCTTTGCACAGTGTTGATAGGTACACTCTACAACAGAAACTAGACACAAAACTGAGCAAAGAGACCCTGAAAGAGATAATTAGAAACAAAAAAGAAAGTAAACTATTCATGGAATTTGCAAAATTAGTGGCCGAGAAAGTAATAAATAGGAACAGAGACTGAAAGATAAAATTATACTATAAAATAGAATATAAGAAATAGAAATAAGATTTTAAAGTACAGAGAATGTATAAAAATGTAATATATATTAAAAAATTTAGCTATTAATATAAATAAGAAATTACCAATATGGAAATCTCAATGAGAAGAAATTAAGTATAAGTACACTAGAATAAATAAAATAGAAATAAGAAATAGAAATGGAAAGTAAGACAGGAAATAAAACTGTAAAATTAAGAAACCACAAAGAAAGTACATTGTAAACATAAGTAAAAAAAAAAATGAAACGAAAATTGCCCATAAAGCAAAAGAAAACATAAAAAAAAAGAAGTAAAAAAGAAAAATTGGCAAAAAAAGGCCTGCCAAAAAGCGGGGAGCTAAAGCAAAAAAAAAAAAAAAAAAAAAAAAAGCAATTTTGACGAACGGATCACTCTGCCACACCACACATAGGGTTACCAGATCTAATAATGGGATTTCCTGACTTTTTCCCCTGAATTTTTAGTAAGTTCTAACATTTTGTAGACCTACATCTACATTCTTTATTTAGTTTGGTATTTTTTTCTCACTAAAATGATTAACAAATTACCTATGTGTTTTCATTAAGTACTTACACTTTTTTGACAACTACAGTTTTTCCCTATTTTCTTGACGGATGCCTAAAATTCCTGACATGTCAGGAAAATTCCTGTCATCTGGTAACCAACCTCACATTACGTTACGTTATGCAGATTTTAATAGAAAATACCGGCCAAGTGCGAGTCGGACTCGCGCACGAAGGGTTCCGTACCAAAAGACGGCAAAAAAATCACCTTTGTTGTATGGGAGCCCCCCTTAAATATTTATTTTATTCTGTTTTTAGTATTTTTTGATATAGCGGCAATATAAATACGTTGTCTGTGAAAATTTCGACTATCCAGCTATCACGCGGTTAATGAGACAGACAGACGGACAGTAGAGTCTTAGTAATAGGGTCCCGTTTTTACCCTTTGGGTACGGAACCCTAAAAATACTTAATTGTACTTAGCCATGCGTATTTTCTGAACAAACTTTGCTTTAGGTAACATTAAAATCTAAGTCACGCATAATGTAGCATAGTGCGGGATACCCATAGAAATAGAATGTCAAAGAACAACAAAGTCAATAAACAGGTGATCCGAAAACGAATGCATACATTTTATATGGGATACATAAAATTTGACTTAGATTCATAAAATATGACTATATATGGCAAAGGAAATTAATATACTATGTTCCATACTGTTTTCTTCGTTGATAAACGAATAAATGTAGCGAAATTGGGTTTTAAAGAAATGTGTGGCAATATCTTATTTACCTGTGAAAAGTGTGATTACTTGGATTGTTTCTTTTTGTCTCATCACAATTACTTAGAGCACAAGACACCATGGCTCCACAATACCTTTATTTTAAATTCTAATTAAGATTAACAAATATTTTAAACAAACTGTGATTGCTCATTTGCTAGGCGGGACGCTAGGGGCTCTTACTGTAAAAAATGTTGGCACATGTCACTTGCTCCTTAATTGTCTCTTTTTTACATAGACCGTGTCCGTATGATGTTAACTTCTCTTTTCCACGCTTTGTTGGTCTTCTTGAGCGCAGCGAAAATTTTTCTATGTCTATGGGGATACCCGTTTTACAGCTGTGTGTACTCTATGGTAAGGACCATGATTGTCGGCCATAAATAAGCAAGATGGCGGCCCGCACGGTGGAATTATTACAAATTGCGGGTTTATTAACGAGGCCAATCCATGCGGGTCCCGCGTTCGATGCTCAATGACATGACACTAACCATTGCCACTGTTGTTTTGGTGTAAGCATTTTAATTATGGGTAGGGAATTTGTTTAAATTTACCTCACTAGTTGGCGGTACCTGCTTCTAGTATAGTTTTATATTACCTGTGCAAAGGTATAATCTCCATTCTATTATTTCCGAACATTTGTGAAGACGAAGTGACTTTTTTTTCACGCAGCTGAAAGTTCTGAAACTTTTTTCTATAACTAAGGGAGTTTATTCCTACCTATAATTTTTTTTCAGACATTCCCCATTAGCTATTGTCTTAGAGAAAAGGCGTACATTTGAATAGTATTTAAGACTAGCGGCCGCCCGCGGTTTCACCCGCGTGGTTCCCGTTCCCGTGGGAATATCGTGATAAAAAGTACCTATGTTTTAATCTAGGCTATCTACTTATGTGTGTGCCAAATTTTAATCAAATCCGTTCAGTAGTTTTTGCGTGATTGAGGAACAAACATCCAAACATCCAAACCCACAAACTTTCACATTTAATATTAGTAGGATATTTCTTTAAGCTATGGAATACACCTAATCTGTGTCAGTACTCGATAAGGTATTTACAGCATACGTATGCTGTAAATACCTTATCGCGTAATACCTACTAGTAATACTCCTAATCTGTGTCAGTACTCGATAAGGTATTTACAGCATACTTATGCTGTAAATACCTTATCGAGTACTGACACAGATTAGGAGTATTCCATAGCTTAAAGAAATATCTAAAATACTATTCAAATGTACGCCTTTTCTCTAAGACAATAGCTAATGGGTAATGTTTTAAAAAAAAATATAGGTAGGAATAAACTCCCTTATTTATAGAAAAAAGTATCAGAACTTTCGGCTGCGTGAAAAAAAGTCACTTCGTCTTCACAAACGTACGGAAGTAATAGCAAAATGGAGATTATACCTTAGCACAGGTAATATAATACTATAGCCACATCAATGAGACCCCATGACCTTAGCCACCACCGGCCACAACCACAACACGAATAAAAAAAGTTATGACATTTTATATCGAAACTTTTATTTTTATTTTATTTTATTTTATTTATTGAACATTGTTACCACAGCATTTACAGACCATTTACGCAGGTATAATTATACAGTACACAAGCCAATTACGGAAACAACACTTTGTAAACAAAATATATAAATGGTTACAAAAAGAATGATTTTAAACAAATATTAAGTTTAATTTATGGTATTGTCTCATGATAGGTGTGTGTGTATGTGTGCATGTGTATGTGTGTATGTTTGTGTGTGTTTGTGCATGCGTGTTTTTAATACTAAAGGAGCTTATTCCTAACTATAAAAAATATTCAGCCAACTATTCAAATATTATTTTCAGACATTTCCCATTAACACGACAAATCTGTGTCATTATTGTTACGACAAATCAACATTTCCTTCCCACTTCCAGTAGGTAAGTGTTAGATCTGTGTGCATTCGTGCCGCCCGCCCTAGCGCTTAGATTACGGTCACAGATGTGGCGTTCTCAAGGCAAAATGATGATTCTGTTCTTTACACCGCTCTACATCAACGAATCATGCTTATTTATCAATACAGCCTTGGCAATTGAAGCTTTTCAAGCTTTTAAATTGTTTCGGTAAAGTGTTAGGTTGTGTTTGTAGTAATACATATAAATAAATCAATAATAGGTAGAGTCACAGAACTAAAAAATAAACAGTGCAAAAAAGCTAATTTTGGGTCGTTTGTTTCGGCTTCTGTGCAACATTTTTTGTGAAAACGTAATTTTATGCCATCTTGTGATTCATTCTTCAAGTATTTTTATTAAGCCATAGTGCTTAGATATTTTTCTAAGCCTTAGCTAGTTATACTGAGAATACGTTATCATTATTCTCACTTTTCTGTAGAAATAAAACTAGTTTGATTGACACTTCTTACAAATAAATATAGATTCACATTTAGCATATCACTGAATCTTTTATTGTTCGTGCCGCCCGCCCAAACATCTAGATTATAACCAACGCAGCGGCCGGTCCCCACGCACTGAGTGCTAATTCCATGTTTACACAATGTAGAGAAAACAATTATCATTAAAACATTTCAAAGTGTACTTATTATTCTCACTTTTCTATAAGATAGTTTCTCTCCTTCTCACAATTTCTATTCATACACGTTATTTTCACTGTTAAAAATTATAGCATATCTCTTCTCAGAAATATTGGTTCACATCCAGCATGTCACTGTGTCCTTGTTTATTCGTGCCGCCCGCCCAAACGTCTAGATTATGATCGACGCAGCGGCCGGTTCCCACGAGCGCTAATTCTGTGTTTACACAATATAGTGAATTTCAATCAACCGTGTTATCGTCGTTGGAATGTTTTTGCGGAATGTTTGTTAGAGTCGTATCGTAAAACAAGGTAGCTACAAGGTATTTGGTAACTGAACTAAACAACTTTTACTATGGGACCAACTCTGAAATCACGTATAAAAAATCTGCTGTTTCATTACATTTTGATATTTTCGTTATTAATTTTTGTATGAAACAGCTGATTTTTTTTACGATTTCAGAGTTGGTCCCATAGTAAAAGTTGTTTAGTTTGATGGTCCCTATCTACCATATTTGGCTTTATAAGGCTTTTACCAACACGTTGTATAGAAAAAGATGTATAGAAAATGAAGATATGGGGAGCACAATAGGTAAGGACTAGATAATAATCGTAGGTATAGGTACAGAAACCTATATTGACTGTAGTAAGTATTCAGGAGGTCTATCACGAAAAGTTTAATGCGATACACGCAGCTGCGTCCGTGCTTCGTTTTGATTGTTTCCTATTACAAATCACTTTCGTATGCGATATTGCGAAGAGATTGCGTGAGTTTGACAGTTTCTGTCTAGCGTATCCGATATCGTTCGTTTAGTAGTCTATAAACTACGATAGCCAAATTCAAAATGTTTGTTATAACTGCAACCAACGAACTGCGGACGATTATCGTGGTCAAGTGACTGCGTTACGCAATTGCGTACGTTATTTTCGTAATAGGCCCCCTGCATTTGTAACGAATATAATGTCCATTAGAAAAATGTTTATCTTTCAGTATGTTTGTTATTTGTGTCATAAATTATTATAATTCATACATTATGTTTACTATGTTTCTTAGGTAAAGTTGTTCAGTTTCATGGACAACTTTACCTAAGACATTTGGAGAGTGAATAAAAAGATACCCTCGTTAATTTTCTCGGTATTTATGAATAGTTACCAAATACCTCAGTAAAATGTACAAATAGAGAATTTGTGGTTAAGGGGCCATAATAGAAAAACATGGTTTGCGCGGGCCATATTTTTAAACAGAAAACGTAAAGTTGTAGCCACAATAAAAACATACGACAAGCTAAAGAGATTATCTAGTTGCTACAAGTATTAACCTCACAGATGATTGTAAAAAAGTCTGAATATCATCAAAAGTGCTTGTCGCAGGCCATATTTTTGGCGTAAATAATAGCGGAAACGTATTGGATTCTACATCAAAATACACTTTTACGTACTGTGCAGTTGCTCCAATAACTTTTTTTAAGAAAGATAATTGTGCTAAAGATAATGATGAAAAAACAACGAAAAACATTGAAAAATTGCAGAAGTGAGGTTATTTTCTATACTCTTTACACGTAAAGAAAAAGACAGAGACAAATGATTTCGCATAACGGAGCCTTAATGTGAACATTTATTATATACTAGCGGCCGCCCGCGACTTCGTCTGCGTGAAAAAGTTTTTTTACTATCCCTCGGGAACAATACTTTTTTTCGGGATAAAAGGTACCCTATGTCCATCTCTGTACCCCTGACAACGTGTATGCAAAATTTCATGATGATAGGTTCAGTAGTTAAGACGTGAAAGCGTAACAAACAAATAAACAAACAAACAAACAAACGGACTTTCGCATTTATAATATTAGTAAGGATTTAATATTTTATTTTGATTGCTTACATCAAGCAATATTTATTTTTATTGATTTTATAAAGCTATTAGGATATAAGCCTAAAGTATGATCTACTGACAAGAAAGAAATCCCTTGATCCTTGGAGATAGCCATGGCTAGATAACTGGTTATCCGTAAAGTTTTTTTTCCTCCAGTATAACTAGTTTACACTTAGTAATAGATTTCCTTTAGACGCATAATACCACATACCGTCGGTGGGCTGTGAAAACCTCGCATGTGCATTACTCCTTTACAGGAGATGAAAAAAAACAGTATAGTGAAAATTTTTCTTGAATTTTTCATTTACATCAATAGATGGCACTACCAGTATCAAATCTGAGTTTCTTCGACGTAGACCTGTAGGTATTACGAGGTTTTCTCACGGAAAACAACTTAAAGAGGTTTTCATTAAATTTGCGACTTACGAGGTTTTCACAGCCCGCTGACGATACGCAAAATACCACTTTCCTTGCAGATAACTATTTAGTTTCAACATTTATCTCTGCGAGGAAATCATTTTTATTTGAAAAAAGAAATAAAACTTGCATTCACACAAATGTATCTATCGTTTGTGGGCGCCGCCCGCCCTCCTTCGCGCCGCCCGCCCTTCGTCAGATTATGATATGATCGCACAGTTGCGTCGATTCCCACGCCAAATCGCGAATTGTTGGTTTCTATGTTCTATTCCAATACTATACAATACATTAGTATTGGAATAGAACATAGAAACCAACATGTAATCTACTGAAGCTCGATATGATATGAAAAAAAGCCGAGAAGCTTAATAAAACTAAAACCATTAGTTGACTCAGAGTATAAATAAAAGATGTGAAACAAATTTAAAGATTTGCAATAAATACCATATGTAATAAATTTGTCCATGGTAATAAAGGTTTTCCATGGTTTTTCACACAGGCAGCCGTATGACCAAAGGCTTACTCGCTTCTGTAGCGCGTCGGCAATGTTCGCCGAAGCGGGTGTAGATGGTTTTTTCGCCATCATGCGAAAAAGAGCGGCCTCGATGGCGCGGCGGACGCGCGACAGCGGCAACAGCCTCCTGGCCGTGGTCGCAGGCCGCGTGGATGGTCACTTTATGGGGCACTGGCTATCCTTACATGGACCAGTGCCTCATATTGAAAGACAATTTTAATTTAATTTGTACGTAATTTTTACTAACATAAGTTAAGTATACTAACACAATGTGAGCCCATGGTCGCTTGAATAAATGATTTAATTATTATTATTATTAGTAAGTTTAAGATGGTTAGTCTTCAAGCGCGTCGAAAAACGTTGGACTTACTTTTCCTCCATAAGATTATTAATAGTGGTATTCGCTGCGGTAATCTGCTGTCTAACATCTCTCTGCAAGTACCTGGTAGGTATCCAAGCAACCGTATTCGGAAACTTTTTGCTCTACCTTTTTCGCGAACTAACCTTGGTCATCAATCTCCATTGGCACGAATTTGTGAGGAATATAACAGTTTATATAGTAAAATCGAAGATCTTGACATTTTTAATGATAGTTTTAATAAATTTAAAAAGAAATTGTTTATTTATTTTAAGTAAGTAGGTAATTACTTTAACTTTAGTGTCTGTAATGTAATCCTAAATTTGTACCGTAGTGCTCACTAATAATATTTTAAATGCTATGCACGCCGATATTGTGGTGCATATCAGATCTTTTTTTTTGTATGTAGTTATAAGTTGTGTAAGTCATAATATGTACCATGTGGCAGTGCTCAATTAATAAAATAAAAAAAATAAATAAAGGTAAGATATTTAATAATTGAAACTTTGCTGTTCATATTTTTGTTCTGGTTTTCTTTGATTTCAGGGTTCTCTATACCAGATTCCCAATAAGTTTTTTCTACGTACCACTCCAAGAAAAACATATGATACATAATGATAAATAAAAATAAAATCAGATACTTATAATATGATAATCTTAGTTAAGAGATTGCGGCGCGTACTCCTTAATCCAGCCTCACGTACCCCTAGGGGTACGCATACCACTAAGTAAAGCCCACCGGTAACGATCAATTGCGATTATAAATTTTTCCGCAATTGACGGAAAAATTGATCATTTACGCGTGCAATTGAAGCGATTGTCAATTGCTCCAACAATGGCATTGACGGAAAAATTGACAATCGCAATTGATCGTTACCGGCGGGCTTACCCAACTAGCAAAATATGTCGTAAAAAAATCAGCAGCACGTTTCTATTTCAGCTATTAGTAGTGAGATGGATTTACAAAATGTTGAGTAAACGATCTGTGAACGTTCTCTCAACGCGATTTGGGCGCACTTCTCTCTGCTTTAAATGCTGTAAATATCGTAAGATTATCGTCTGAATTGCGTTTTAATTGAAAGAATGTAGAGTAATCGCAACTCAAGTGCTACTGGTGCTATAATAGTCAGTAGAACCTCTTTCATTCGACTTATTAGTGGTAATAATAGGAGTGCGGTTACAATCACTCGACACTTTGATCGTGTGAATGCAACCAAGCAGCACTCATAGACAGTGCGTGTTGTCACTGTTGTGTTCGCGTAAACGAAGGAAATAAAAATAAATGTATGTTGCAATAATTTGGCCATGCTAAGTATACCTTTACGATTTTACAGCCATAATGACAATAAAGGTAAGCTATTAAAGTTAGCTCATAAGTCTTACTTTCATATGCGGAATTAATTTTTTCGTCTATAATCCTTACATTTGTATTTAATATTTTCATGGGCCACAAGATTTCTAGTAAATAATGGATCGCAAATAATATTAATATAATAGATAAAATAAATTCGCCATCAATAGCATTTCAATTATCATCACAAAGCATTCACTCAGCTCTTAGCCGAAAAATAGACATGAGGTTTCCATTTTACGACTTCTAAGAGCGCCATTGCAGTTAGTTTAGGGTTCCTTAGCGCAATGTTAAATCGTCAATCTATCATACGGTTTACAAACAATCTGTAGTAGCGTAATATTTCCTACTGAATCCGCACTAATATTAAGTTTTTGTTCTTCATCCGTTAGTTCATGTTGATTGTTTCAATTGTTTCAACATCTTATTAACTTTCCGTCGGAACCCTCACTTCTTTTAAATTTTTTTCCACCGATGATTGTCCATTTTCCACACTGCTGTAAAAGATTTTATTTAACTTTCATACCACTATTATGCTGCATGATGGCTTCCAAAATTATCTTTGTGCACCTTTGGACCTGTAGTAGATCATTTGATAGCGTTTTCTCAACTTTAATAGTAAAGTCGAATTAAAGCCTTGCCAAAAGCTGTGATATGACATTAAATACTGTAATAGTAACTGAGAAGCTATTTTGTTGAATGAACAGCTTTTACTCCACAATATTGCTGTAAAAATTAGGTGACGAAAGACGGTGCTATAAAAGCTAGTTTTAAGACAAATTAGCAATTTGGTTGCTTTTAAAGACCTGTCATAAGACTAAAGGTTGTCTGAATGCGATTGAGAGATATCTTTATACAATTGTTGAGTAAATGCGATATGAATTCATCGAGTCAACGTTTACTAGACATATTTATAGAGCCAAAAAGCATTGAATGCTGAAAGATCTAGAAAGCTGCTTTTATACTGTTTTTTGAAATGATAGGATCTTTCATACGAGTGTTTTACGATCCATAGTCGTGAGAGTAATTGCTTAAACGATCTTTTTGCTAGTTGGGTAAGAACCACTCTATACAATAGGTAACAAAAGTGCTGGATTTGATGTTTATTTTTCACGTATGGCAACCCTGAGTAATAGTAGTGATGCCCGTCGGGGGCGGCGGTCGGTAAACACCATGCATTAGTAACCTGTGAAGCAGCAGGTGTGCCATAACTGTGCCAGTACCTACCGCGACACATTCGGCGTGACACTTTCGACAACTATCATACACACCAAAAGTGTTAGTGACGTTGATGTGATATTGCAAGATGTAACCATTGTTTTAAATAAGTAATACACGCTGACATTTTAATCATTTTGTTCCCGCAGTGTGGCGGTTCCACTCATGATTACAAGCAACATTTACTATGGGACCAACTTTGACGTCGTAAAAAAAATCTGCTGTTCCATACAAAGCGTAATAACTGCTCGACCTTAATGTATAAAAAAGCTGTTTTTTTCACGATATCAAAGTTGGCCCCATAGTAAAAGTTGCTTGTAATCGTGAGTGGAACCACCCCACTGCGGGAACCAAATGATTAAAATTTCACGCTGTATAGAAACTAGTGGTTCTGTGAGCTGTAGATCTCGCGTAAGTGCCATTTTTGAACATGTTTCGTAATGGCTGAAATATGTTGGTTTATCGAAAAAAAAATCGTAAAACCGAAACGTATTTTTATATCACAGCGGAATGTGCTTGGCTTTCACCTCACCTGATGTTAAGTGATGATAATCCCGAAGTGTAAGCACACTACACCCGGAATCCTCACCACTGAGGAACTGGCTATCTTACCTCTAAATGCCGTAACACAACAATTTAATTGTTATGGCGTCAAACTTAGGTATGATGGTGGTAGCTAGCAAGGCGGACTTGAAATAAACCCTAACCACCTACCATTCTACAATAATAATAGGTATCGGCATCGCCGGCCGGTATCGGCCGATGCCGTGCCGATGCTTCGCGCTCGCTCGGTCAAAAAATCAACTCGTCGCCAGCTAGGTTAGAATCCGGCCCAAATACCCTAAAGTTAAAGTCTAACCTAACACCTACCAAATGTTTTGTATTGCAGTGTCGTCATTGCAGCTCTACAAAAAGTTACTTCGTGCACTTTTCAAACACAATCAATTAATATTGTCAGATAGGAATATCAATAGTACCATTTATACCTACACCCAACAACCCTCGCAGGAAGATTGCTGTTAAAACACCAAAAACACTTGCAGGAGAAGATTACTGTTATTAATCTACTCAATTTTTTTATTTTATCTATGTCATACCTGTCTTATACATTAATCATGTCAAAGTCCGGACTTTGCTTAAATGGCCGAAAATTGGCTAAATCACCCTAGATGCTGCATTTTTATTCACTCTACCAATTTTAAGGATGTGTTCAGTCCATGAAGTAGAACATTTTTCTCTACATGTGAAACACATTGTGTCGAAATACGCAACAAAATTTTGGTCATCCATTACTAAACTGATCACTGTTTATTTGTTTGGAAAGTCATTTTTTTACATGTTGGACCCTATGATTGTTAGAGAAAGTTGTTCAGTTTCATGGATTGAACACATCCTTAAAATTTGGAGAGTGAATAAAAAGACATTCTGTATAGGGGTACTAAGTTTATAATCATGCTATGATGCTGTATTTTTTACACGACTGCCCAAGAAGGAGTGTATACCGGGTGTATGGGACAGCTTGGCCAAAACTGAAACAGTAGCTTCAGACCATGATTTATGATTGAAAATAGCTGGAATTTTCCTCAGGAAAATTTTCTAATTTTCCGACTTTTCTTCCACTTAATCTGTGATGTGTTGATAACTTCGGAAGAAAGTCGGAAAATTAGAAAATTTTCCTGAGGAAAATTCCAGCTATTTTCAATCATAAATCATGGTCTCAAGCTACTGTTTCAGTTTTGGCCAAGCTGTCCCATACACCCGGTATGTGTTCAGGGTTCATGTATGTTTGTGGGTATGTGAGTTTCTTTATTCCGCCATAACTTCTAAATGGCTCAACGGATTTGGGGTATCGTTAGAATCCTTACATAATTCCAAGTGACACTGGTTGTATTTTTTTTTGAAAAAAGTCAATATGGTGACTATACGACGCCATTTTCAAATGTGAAAAAAAATTTTTTCTTCAATTATTACAATATGGGCATCAAGTGAAAGGCCTTAATGAGCACATTTCAAAACTATATAATTTGACACTAAAATGTATGAAATAAAAATAAATAAATTTAAAAAATATTAAAAACACGACTGCCCTGCCAAAAACAACATAACAAGACGTCATTGCAGTCGGGGGACCTCTTTGATTAAAAATTGTTTCACAAAACGGTCCCCCGACTGCAATGACGTCTTGTTATTTAACTGTTTAGTTCGTTTTTGGCAGGACAATCGTGTTTTTAAATTTTTTAAATTTATTTTTCGCTCATTTTATCTGTACTACTAGTGAATGTATTTATGAAAGTGTAATTAATATAGAGAGCTCCCTTTCGAGTTTGCTTCGATTTCGAGTTCAAGCATTTTTTACCCGCCACTTCTATCTTTATCTTGTCTATGGCTATGGGAGTAATGGCGGCGCTTAGACGCCGGTTAGCCAAGCTGTTGCTTCTCACGTTACTAATGCAGTGTGTTTGCTCGCCCACGCCCACTGCTGGGCATGTACCACGTAATGCTATGTAATTACCATCATCAAACTAAGGAGGTGCTTAAAGGGGCTTAGGGTTTTTTTTTACATTTTTTATTTCGTCTACCTAAAAGTGTAAATTGGTTAGGGTTGTGTAGTTTTTATTATGTTTGTGTGATGTAAAAAGTGAGTAATTTTTGTGAACTTTGGCGGAACGGTGTACGCACTACAGGCCTTTTTTGAATGAGGTGGGTGAGCATAGTTACCACTACACCACATAACACACCACGCGGGCCCAATACGGATTGGTGGGTACTTTTGTGTACAGTAGTTTTATTATCCAATGTACATATTATAAGCAAAAACTGACAAAAAACCTTCGAGAATTTTGAAATCAAAATGACAATAATTAAAATACTTATACTTACTTACTCAAATCGAAACCATTAAAGTAGGTGATAACGATGTTTTTCAATATTTTCCGTCATTTTATTGAACTTCAGAAGCGCACATGGCGGAACTTGACAGTGTGTTAAGCAACGCTCGGTCCGGTCAGGTGTCGGATGGGTGACCGTTAAAGTGGCATTACAACTGAGCACTTCCGTGCTTCGGAGGGCACGTTAAACCGTCGGTCCCAGCTGTTGTCATCTGATAACAGTCGTTAAGCCAAGTCAGAGGCCTTACAGGCGGCTTGATAAACTCTAACACCAGAGGCGGCTTGATAAACTCTAACACCAGAGGTGGCTACTAATTCTCATTCGATAATAAGATTGAACTTCAAAAACCTCCACTGCATTTTATGTATTTAGTTTTGTTAGCTGGCAGAATTATATTTATTAGGTACATCACTATTCAACATAGAACATTTTGTGTTATAATCGATTACATAATCATACATGAATTCACGCGAATGAGCCTTAAAATAGAATATTTAAGGCTGCTGGGAAACGCAAGATGTTAGTAAAGCAATAATTATACACATTATTGTAAGAATGTTTTTTTCACCCACTGTTACAATGTTTTCATTTTATGTGAACTCTTTCGTAAAGTGGTTTGCACATTGGTTTTTAAGGTGTCTCTATCTCTGAGGTTCCGGGGGGCTAATTGTCTAATTTTAAAATTTATCGCAATCGCTTTCATTTGACAGATGGATGTGAGACATTGCTGCATTTCTTTGGTAAGTTATTATTTGTGCCAAAAAAAAGCATCAATGTTTTACATCCTGAAAGCGATTGCGATAGATTTTGAAATTAGACAATAGAAAGGCGGGTTCGATTCCCGGCTAGGTCTATTTAGAAAACGAACTTTACTATATTGGTCATGCTTATTGGTTAATGTGGTTAAAATTCTAACAACCTCTGTGGTCTAGTGGTTCGTCCATCCGTGTAAAACGCAGTTTTCTTAGTGGTGAGGATTCCGTGTGTAGTGCGCTTACGCATTCGGCCTTATCGTCACTTAACATCAATCAGGTGAGAAGAAGGCCAAGCCCCCGTTATGGATCAAAAAACGCCACAAAAAAAGAATACAAGAAATTGCTTGTGGGTAGTCAGTGACTAGGGCCATAGTAGAATCAAATAAGTAAGTCATCTTACTCATTATAGCACCGAGCGCGATTTGTTTGTGAGCGCGCCCGTACGTATGTGTCGTCGCACGCACACACTGACAAAATTTAAAGGTGATAAGGGTCCCCCAGACCTACCGGTTTCGTTTCTTTGCTTTGCTGTTCTACTTGCTGTTTAGACCGCCGGCCAACCAGGGTCATTTTCAATCTATCGCATATTTGGACCAGACCAAATTGGCAAGATAGCCATTAGCTTGGTGTTATCAAATATCATCATCTGGAATGCGAAGTAGGAAGCTTCTGGGAGATATGCCACCCTGAACATGTTCTCCGATTGCTAAAAATAAATCGATCGCATATATAAATTGTGAACAGGGTTGTGGGTGTCATCATTACCTATCTGAACTATTTTTTTGTGTTTTCATAACGATCGTTTAAGGAACAAAGCTCACAAGAACATTTTTATATGTGAAATGTACTTAGATTGAAAATATGCGATAGATTGAAAATGAGCCTCTTGGCCGGCGGTCCATTGCCGAACAGCAAAGCAAAGAAGAAACCGGTAGGTCTGGGGGGACCCTAAAGGTGCGCCAGTCGTGGCTGCCGCCCGCGCTCATACGCACGCTCCGCGCCGCTGCGGTGACGCTCGTAATAATTTGTACTTTGTACGTGTACCTACAGTATACCGTAAGTCAATATTCAATTTCCGAATTTAAGATAAGATTATATTTAATATAAGATTATAATTTTGATAAATAAATGAATTTGATAAGTGTAGTTAAATGAAAGAGTAAAAAATAGTTAATAGCGTAAAAATAAAATTTCATAATCATTTTATTTGAATAAATAAGTAGGTACCTATATGATTTAGTAAAGCAACATTTTAATTAATCCTATTTCGACCGTAGGTCTTCAAATCAGTTAACATACGTAAGTAATGAAAACATTGTAGTTAGTTCCTGCAGGGTTATCAGCTAAAAACAATGAAGTAAATGTAAACTGTAATTTGACAGGTGGATTGCTACTTTTCTTTTGTTAGTTTTTATTGGTGTCATAACGAAAGTGGCTAGGTATCACATACATATGTCAAATTACAGTTAATATTAACTCTATTCTTTTAGCCGACAGACCCGCTGGTCTATGTACTTATAAAAAAATATTAAAAAAAAATTGTATTATACATCCCTGATGTTTACCCTACAAGGAAAACAATGTTTTGTATAGAGATTGACTATGCATTTTTGACGATTGAATAAACTAGTGACAGCCCTACGTGTTTAGGCTATTATCGCACGCTCAGGCTCGAGTTGGCCTACTTATTTGGTTCTACTATGCTAGGGCAGTGCATGCCTTCTGCCTGCTTCATTATTCATACAATCTCATTATCTAACCGATCACAAGGAATAGCCTACATTTCTTTTTAATGTTAATTTTGGTTACATGTTAACCCAGTTACGAGTATGCGACACGTTTAAAGAGCGTTTTTTACACGACTGCCCAAAGCAAAAAGAGTGTATATGTGTTCAGGGTTCATGTATGTGGGTATGTGAGTTTCTTTATTCCACCATAACTTCTAAATGCCTGAACTGATTTGGATAAATGCGTTAGAATCCTTACAGCATCTCGAGTTACACTAGCTATATTTTTTTAGAAAAAATCAATATGGAGACTGTACGACGCCATTTTTAAATGTGAAAAAAAATTTTTTTTCTTCTATTTTTAGAATATGGGCATCAAATGAAAGGCCTTGATGAGCACATTCCAAAACTATATAATATGTCACTAAAATGTGTGAAATAAATTTAAAAAATATTAAAAACACGACTGCCCTGCCAAAAACGAACTAAAAAGTTAAACAACAAGTGTCATTGCAGTCGGGGGACCTCTTTCATCAAAAATTGTTCCATAATAAGGTCCCCGGACTGCAATGACACTTGTTGTTTAACTTTTTTGTTCGTTTTTAATTGGCAGGGCAGTCGTGTTTTTAATATTTTTTTTTTTTATACGAAGTAACTTATTTTAACCAACAATCAATTAGTTACTTATTTGAGGACCTCCGGCCATTATTTCATATTTATTTTATTATACAGGGTGTATGGGGGAACATTGCTAAAACTGAATAACTTTCTCCAAGGTACATAGGTCAAAAAACGAAAAAAAAAAACATACTCCCATCCCATACAGAATGTATTGGTCAGCTGACCAAATTACTATGGAAATGCGAAAAAAAAAATCGTTTTTCAACCTGTGTTCGAAAAATAATCAGTTTGAGCAACTTACCTCCTGCCTTGTTTTTGAAAGATTTTCCCTGTAGTTACTTAAGTACATACAATCTGTATTTAACTTGAACTAAACTAGTGATAGAAAAACAAAAATTATCAGTAATAATTAAAAAAGCTTCTACATTTTTTCTAAACCTGACGTTTTGTGGCTAATAAAATGTTTGCTTTGCCAATTAAGTATATTATTTTAAGCAAATTATTACAATAAAAAAATTACAAAACTACCAGAAACATTATGTATTTCATAAGTTTTAATATCTCTTGGTTGATTGCATCATTTTAATTACCTACCTATTTATTTTAACCTCGGTGATTTGGCAGTAAATTTTTCACGAAATATTTCCATTTGAATACTGAGGAATCCATCCGACATTAAATTAGGTTCCAAATGTGCCAATACTACATAGAGCACTATAAAGTAGGCATGGTGCGATCTGAAGTTTGCAATTTTCATAATGTTGTCTTTACAACATAATTAATTTTTTTTCAATATTTCAAGCTAAGCAATATTTCAATAGTTCAAGAAATAATTCAGCTAAGTGCGATAGTTTAGGCACCCCGCTATGAAATCTTCATATCCACCTTACTTTAATTAAATAATATAAATCTCCTTATGTTCCAAACAAGAAGTACATATAAATCTTTCCACATCCTTTTCTCAAATACAAAAACATCGGGTGGGGGCGCGGGACGCCTGGAGGTGACGCCTGCCCGGCGCAAGTATCCGCTAACAGATGATGTCGCGCACATTACACTTAATTTATTATATTATATTTTTAAATATACAACGTGTTACAAAATAACCCCTAATGCCGAATGGTATATAGGGACCATCAAACTGAACAACTTTTACTATGGGTCCAACTCTATAATCGCGAAAAAAATCAGCTGATACAAATATTAAAAGGTAGGATACAGGGTATCCTTAGAATCCATACATTATCCTGAGTGTCACTGGCTATATTTTGTTTGAAAAAGAATCAATATGACAACTGTAAAGCTTCGTACAGACTGAGGCGAATTCCGCGCGAAATTCGCGAGTGCGACCACGTAACTCAAAGCGATAGCCATAGCCATAGCAATTGTCAAAGAAATTGCTATGGCAATGGCTATGGCTATGGCTATTGCTTTGAGTTACGCGATCAAAATCTGTCAAAATGAGCGACGCGCGCGATTCGCTCGCCTCAGTCTGTACGAAGCTTTAGACGCCACTTTCAAACGTGAAAAAAAAATGTTTTCTTCTGTTATTACAATATGGCATCAAATGAAAGGCCTTGATGAGCACATTCCAAAACAGTATAATATGTCACTAAAATGTGTGAAATAAAATAAATAAATTAAAAACAAATATTAAAAACGCGACTGCCTTGCCAAAACGAACTAAAAAGTTTAATAACAAAGTGTCATTGCAGTAGGGGGGACCTCTTTGATCAAACATTGTTCCATAAAATGTTCCTCCGACTGTAATGAAATGACACTTGTTATTTAACTTTTTAGTTCGTTTTGGCAGGGCAGTCGTGTTTTTAATTTTTTTTTCATATTGTGGACTAATTAGGTTTCAATAAAGTTCTTAATTTCCATTACGATGTGCGTCAATTTCGCTATATCCTAATTATTGTGTTCATATAGCACCCGGCTTAAACTTCCTATATACCTACCAACTTGTCTTTATAATATTTTCCTGTTTAGTCCATGGTGACAGCATAACGTGTGGGCACTCGTCCCGAGTGGTCCCGACTAGTGCCGAGTAGTGTGGAGGGCAGTCTGATTTATCGGTTTTAGATAGCTAATGCACTGCCCTCACACACTTCTGGATCTCTAGTGGACAAGAGCCTTTAATTCAGGTTTCTATTTTAATATTATAGCTTTTGGAGAAGATACTCAGACCTGAAAGTTGTTTTTCATTAAACAATAGTATTTGAGCAATATTTCAAATCGATCGAATAAAAAAAATCTCTATTCAACGTTTAATAGAATTACTTTTTTAAGGATGATTTTAATTGGGTGACTGGAAAATAATAAAGGCGACTGTTAATGGGATACTTAAATACTAAACCGGGCAGCGGTTTATTTTGTTGGCGACAAAATAACTAAACGGGTGACTAACTGTGGATTACAAAAAATATGTAAAACTAGCAACTACATGTGAGAGATAAATAATTTAAATGAGTGACAAAAATACTGAGTGGGCGACTATTATACCAATTAGGTGACTAAAACAGTTAAATCATGTTGGGCAGCTTAAATCAGTTACTTATTTAAGCTGCCCAACATGGTATTTTTGTCACTTCGATTAGGTTAATAGTCTCCTTTTTTAAATTTTATTCCACCTAGAGCACATGTCACTCCCTTCCTAAATAGTTCCAACCTGCTTAAGATGAGCTCCCGAAGAAGTCTTCACTTTGCTACTTTGCTATTTGATATCATTCAATCGAAATCACCCGAGTATTTATACGACAAGATCAAATGGGCAAAGGATACAAATCCTTACCGCACTAGAGCTTCCTCCTACTTGATCCTAGCAACCGCACACAGGACTGCTGCATTTCGTGGGTCCTTTAAATACTCAGCCTCAAAGTGTTGGAATAATTTGCCCCCCCCTCTTCGTACATTAAAAACGCGAAACTCATTTAGAAATAGTTTAAAGGCGTTTTTATTAAAGTCACAGTTGCTATAAACCTAGTATAAATCTAGTTTTATGCTTATAGGTACTCAAAGATATTAGAATTTTTTGCTTATACTTACTTGTTTCGTTTTGCACCCTGTGCTATGAGGCGGCTAAATTTTTCGTTCCATTATAAATCACTTTTTATTGTCAATATTTACATCATTTACGTGTAAGCGACTTTATATTGCTTAATTGTATAGTGTAGCCATAGTGTGTCCCGTTATTTTGTTACCCTGTATTATAACATTGCCTTTTTAGAAGTATGTTTGCCTGTTATTACTAACTGTAGAAATAAAAAAGTTTTTCACAATTTAGTTTTGAGAAAGTTTTCGCTGACACTGACACTAACATAACTGTCAACTGTCAAGTTAGTTCCGAGATTAGGTAGATAGATAAACAAGCACAGATTAGATAGAGGACTCTGCTAATCGGGGGTCTATTGCATGAGGCTGATGTTATTAGTGATTTTCCATAGAAATTCACTAATAATATTAGCTTGTGATTTGTTATGCGATAGGGTCCTGATTGTAGTTTTTTTGTCTAACTACCTACTTATACACTCAGCCTTGTTTTTGGATGATATGCGTGTTTATTTTTTTTTTTTATTTTTTTATTTTTATTTTTGGTGCGTGTTCTTTATTTTTCTATTTTTATTACTGTCCTTGTTTTTGTAACTTTCTTACTATTATTTTTCTTCTTCTGTTCTTTTTTGTTGTTTTGTCGTGTTTGGTGTCACAAATGTGTCAAGCAGAATACCAGTGCAGCAGGCCCCCCGCTTGCTGCTTATACTGAGCTTGGCACATTTTGGCATCACGCGACGATGCGCAATATGTATCTATGTGTTTAGTTTTCTTCTTGTTTTCCGTAGCGTTTTTGTAAAAATTGTGTATCGTTGTGTGGTCCCAAATAAATGTATTTTCTTTCTTTCTTTTCTTTCTTTAAATAAAATATAATGCTATGTTTTGTGTGCCCTAAGGTTGTCACCCAATTAGAAATTTGGTCGCCCGTTCTGAATAACAAATAGTTACTTAATTTGTATTTTAAAGTCACCCATCTTCAATATTTGTAGTCGCTTTCAGTCCGTCGCCCACTTAGTATTTCAGTACGCTTATATTCAGTATTTTTATACCCAAAATGGGAATTTATTGTTACCCGATTAAATACTAGCCCTTTTTTAATTTCTTATTAACTCACTTAGGTTAGGGGATGAATTTCCCAAAATCCCTTTTTACTTGTCTAGGCTGAAACAGGAATCTTTTGTCTTTTCAAGTCTTTTCAAGTTTTGGCCCTGATTTGATGAGTCAGTCAGTAGGGACTTCTCTAAGTATTTATAATATGAGTATAGATATGGAAAAAAAATGTTTGACTTTAACCACAAGTAAAGATTAAATAGGTACCTAGATACTGCCAAGAAAACTTCGAATCTTAACAGTATTTTCTCAATCTTCCGGTTAACCATGGTCACAATCTATCCGGCAGCTGGAGGGTTAAGTAAACACGCGGGCGTGCTCCCGCAGCCCTGCGCCCGCTTACCGGACGGGGGTTAACTCGAACCGGCTGTGTACCAACGGTACTTGTGATATGTACTTATAATAAGGCTTATATAAGGGAACTTAGAAAAGTTTTATTTAAATATTTACCCATTGATGCTATTTAGGGAAAAATAAAAAGCTGCTTTACCGGAAAATCACGCGGGATACTAAATTTTAGCAGTCGAAGCAGTGACCAAGAACTACTTAGTTTTTAATATAAATACATTTAAATCTGTGAAACTGAAGGAGCGTTTATACCAAAGGGATGTAGGCACTGACGTCTATTATACAAAGTACGCTGGACAGGCTAATGTCATGAAATGACAGCAATTTTTTGTGTTGATTTGTAAACCGCCATATTGGCGCTGAGAACAGTAGATTCTAAACTATGGCAGTAGTGAGTATACTTGGAACTAATTAGTTCCAATCCAAGTACACTCACTACTGTCATAGTAGAATCTATTTTTTTTTTCCAGTCTGGCCTCTTCCGTTTTTCACAGAAATTCCCTCTGCTTTCAGCGCCAATATGGCAGTTTTCAAATCGGAACAAATGACAGGTGACGTTCGCCTGTCCAGCGTACTTGTATATTGGATTGGACGTCAGTGGATGTAGGTAAGTAAGTACTAAATCCATGGAAAGAGCACAGCCCACAGAGCACATAGGTACAAACACACTACCTTTGCTTTTTGTACCTAATTTCATGGTTAGTTATGATAGATAGGCAAGCTATTTAAGTTTTTTTTATGATAGATTGGCAAGCGCTTGCCCGCTATCACGCCTGGTGGTAAGCGATGATGCGATCTACGATGAAACGCGCTTACCTAGAAGATACCTATTCAGTATTCACTCGCGACTTAAAGGCCCCCAGATTGTACCTATCGGGAAACACAGACGCACTCAGGCAAGTAGTTCCAATCTCTAGCGATACTGAAGTAAAAACGCTGTGAGTCTTTGAAAAATCCACCAAAAACGGTGGCGCTGATTCGTACGTCTGGTTGACCGATGGAAGAAGGGATATGGAATTAGGTTGTGCACTGCATACTGCACACTCGCCAAAATGTATTCGATAAAAAAACTGATAACCTTGCAACCTTACGTCTATGCTCTAGGCTTTTGAGGTAAAATATTATTTTGATAGAAAATATTATTACAGATCTTTATCGTTATAGTTCGAATCACGAAAGATGACCACAAATGGCGCTCATCTTCGCATCATAACTCATGAAGAAAAGACTTAAGAAAAATATTATTTCAATATATACTGGGTCACTGGAAATATGACGTATTCCTGCAAAGGGGTTATAGATGAGGTCAAAACAAATATTTTTTGTTATATAACTTTTTCTCAAAAAAATAATAGTTTTTGAGTTAATTGAAATTAAGTATTTTTTTACCAAAAGTACGTTTTCAGACACAAAAATTTAAAATAAAAGATAACTATTCATTCGATTCCGGTTTTTTCATTATTTTGGGATAGAAAACAATCTAAGTGTTGATAATGAATAAAAAAAATAGAAAATGTACAGGTGTTTATAAAAAAATCAATCCTTAAATGAATTTATTTTTTATTTTTTTTCAGATTTTTTAGAAATAGCATCAAATATCTTTAAAAAAATCCTAGTAACTAAGCGTGCATAATATTTTAAAAACATCACCATCTATTCAGCTTTCAGTTGAGGTATAAAACTTAATAATAACTTAAATAAAAAATGAGAAATTAAGACTTAACTAAATAGCAGTCCCATTTTATGTAGCAAAAATTTCCTACTTCAAGCGCTTCGGAGGTGGCCGTATTATCCTACTTATATCATAAATGTGAAAGTTTGCTTGTTTGGATGATTGTTAATCAATCACATTCATCGTCAAAAACGACTGAACGGATTTGGATGAAATTTGGCACACAGACAGTTTATAAACAGGATTTAAACATAGGAGGATACTATTATCTTGGTTAAACTTTCCCTAGAGATTTTATCGAATGTAATTGCGGACAAAGTCGCGGGCGGAAGCTAGTTTGCCATAAATGATCGTGCTTACTACAAATACTTTCGTCCGAGTGAGTTTGAAACAGAATTATTTTCCGCCGATGAGTCAAAATTGTATACAGACAGCATCAAAAATATCCATGCATATCAGCCATTTTTAATGACCCGCTGCTGGGGAACAGGCCTTCCTTTCCTTTTGGGTTAAAGCGGACGGGCCATAACCCACCACGTGGGCCCAATGCGGATTGGTCGGTGTTAAATCAATGTACCTTACATTGAGCCCTTGGTTCTGGCTGCATTCTGGCTGCATTTACAGTCGTTAACACTGACCAATCCACATTGGGTCCACGTGGTGGGTATGGCCCGTCCGCTTTATCCATCCACAAGCCAAAAGGTAGGCCAGTTCCCCAGCAGCGGGGCATTAAAAATAGCTGATATGCATGGTTATTTGTGACACAAATTTTGACTCATCGGCGGAAAATAATCCTGTCTCAAACTCACTCGGACGAAAGTATTTTTAGTAAGTACGACCATTTATGGCAAACTAGTTTCCGCCCGTGACTGCATTCGCATTTACATTCGAGAAAATCACTTGGGAACCCTTAACCAAGATAATAGTATCCTCATATGTTTTAATCCGGCAAATTTCATCCAAATCCGTTCAGCCGTTTTGCGTGATTGATTAACAATCATACAAACAAGCAAATTTTCACATTTATGGAATAAGTGGGATAATACGGCCACCTCCGAAGCGCTCGAAGTAGGAAATTTTTGCTACATGAAATGTGACTGCAATTCACTTAAGTCTTAATTTCTCATTTTTTATGTAAGTTTATTAAGTTTTATACCTCAACTGAAAGCTGAATAAATGGTGATGTTTTTAAAATATTATGCACGCTTAGTTACTAGGATTTTTTTAAAGATATTTGATGCTATTTCTAAAAAATTAGAAAAAATTAAAAAATAAATGCATTTAAGGATAGATTTTTTTATAAACACCTGTATTTTATGAATTTTTTTTTATTCATTATCAACACTCAGATTGTTTTCTATCTCAAAATAGTAAAAAATCCGGAATCGAATGAGTAGTTATCTTTTATTTTTAATTTTTGTGTCTGAAACGTACTTTTGGTAAAAATGTACTTAATTTCAATTAACTCAAAAACTATTAATTTTTTGAGAAAAAGTTATTTAACAAAAAATATTTGTTTTGACCTCATCTATAACCCCTTAGCAGGAATACGTCATATTTCCAGTGACCTTGTATATCTATATGTATGTGAAATATTATGTTGTCTTAAGTCTTTCTTCATGAATTGTGTTGCGAAGATGAGCGCCATTTGTGGTCATCTTTCGTGATTCGCACTATACTTACACGGTCCATATAATCATAGCACATGATTAAAAATGATCATAGGTCGGTCAAATATCCCGTATGTGTGCTATGCTGTGTCTGTGAGTGTAAGTTACACTCACAGACACAGCATAGCACACATACGGGACATTTGACCGACCTATGATTATTATGGACTTGGACAACCTCCGTGGTAGAATCTAAAATAGTGTTATGTCCTCTATTTCGTGTAGGTGTACTATACTATCTTTGACAGCAATCGACTACGCTATAACACTTTATTTGTCACAACAGCGCTCGTGTACCTATATTTATGAAAGACAAATATTTGTTAAAAGTTTCGAAAGGTAAAACAAAATATGTGCTTAGGCACAAATAACTATACAATTAAAAATGTGCTCTTTTTTACGCTGCGTACATTATTTTTATTCTACCGAAATGAAAAAATACTATTTTTGTCGGAAAAAAAAGGTGGCAACCCTAAGTGGTATACACACCGGTTGGTGTCGTTATCTCTGAGGTGCCGGGTTCGATCACTGGCTGGGTCAATTTAGATTATATAACTTTTCCCGATAGAAAAGTGGTCTTATCACGATTTACTCGCTCGTGGAGGTGGCGCCTTAGAGCAAAGACGTCACGTTTATAACATTTCGAAAAATTCCGAAAACTGAATGGACACAAAGTTAATTATCAAACCTGCCTTTCTATAGTCTAATTTACCAAAGAAAACTTACCAAAGAAATGCAGCAATGTGTCACATCCATCTGTCAAACGAAAGCGATAGCGATAGATTTTTTGAATTAGACAATTAGCCCCCTGTTCACAAAATATCACGAGAATCGGCAATTTGTAGAGGAGAACAGACGGACAGCTGGACAGACATACGAAAGCATTTTTGCCCAAGTGAAACGGCGTCTCCGTTTCCGTCTCCTTGGCGTTCGATATTCACTTCTCAAGCTTATAGTTTAGTAGCAAACCAAGAAACACTTCAAATCGGATTTAATTCCTACAAAGGGTTTTATTGTTGTAATTTTGTGGTGATCTTTTGTTGCCCATTATGACTATCCTAGGTTTTTCCCCCCGGGCGGAGTTGTGCTTAAGTGGTGGGGGATAAAAGTGTACCCCAAAAGGGGATTTGACCTGGAAGGACTGTTTGTTCATCAAATTGTGTAAGAAGGTTTTAAAGTTGGTTAAATATGAAACAATTTGAGGGTAGTACGGTTTTGATACAAGCTATAGATTTGGAGACACAGCTTTTCGAAATTAGACCAATTTTTTAAGTTACACGATTTCTACCGAAATTTCTCCTGTGTGTCCCCCACGTCTAACTATTGAAATAAGAGAGTGAAAAATCTAAAAAATATATATGCTGTAAATCTTAATAAACGTTTTCAACGAAAATTAGTTTGAACGAGATATAGTTAGCAGTTTTAGAGATATAGCACATTTTCTATAACCGCAAATATAACTTTGTTATTCATACAAATACTATGAAAAACAAAGTTATTTTGCAAACGAAAAATGATAGTGGTATTGAATATGGTATGCTATGTCGTCTCCAGAATTATCGTTCGTATTACGCGCTCACTAGACATGAAATAAAACACTTTTTTACACGGATACTAGCGAAAAATAAAAAATCAAACCAAATACCAACTAATTACCAAAGTACCTTCCAATAAAACCGCACTAGTATCCGTTAAAAAGTGTTTTATTTCAATTATTTTTTCTTTGCAAATATCGCTGAAAATAACTCGGTACATAGTTGCTGAAAGTTACTTTCCAAACTGAAGTTTTGTTTAGTTTATGCAGCTCTTGTCGATGTATGGACAGGATGAACAACATTCAACAAATAACTTTTCTAAGAAATTCCTTAGGAAAAAACTAAATTCTTGACAGATGGTCGGACAACGAAGTGATCCTATAAATAAGGGTTCTTTAAACTTTTTCTTAAGAGGCCATAATAGGAAAACATGGTTTGTGTGGGCCATATTTTTATATCGAAAACGTAAAATTGTAGCCACAAAAAAACATACGACAAGCTAAAGAGATTATCTAGTAGCTTCAAGTATTAAATTGCGTAAAAACCTCACAGATGATTGTAAAAATAATCAGAATATTATCAAAAGTAAATAATAGCGGAAACGTATTGAATTCTACATCAAAATACACTTTAACGTACTGTGCAGTTGCTCCAATAACTTTTTTTCAAGAAAGATAATTGTGCTAAAGATAATGAATGATGATAAAAAAGGAAAAACATCGAAAAAGTGCAGAAGTGAGGTTATTTTCCATACTCTTTACACGTAAAGAAAAAGACAGAGACAAATCAAAAGTAAAAAAAAAAGTCAAAAGTCAAAATAAGCTTTTTTTTTAAATAAACTTAATAATTAAGTACTTTTGAATCGTCTATATTTTCCTACCACCCGTTCCAGACTTTTTTAGCTGACAAGAAGAACGGGCGCAAGAAACTTATCAGCTGTAACAGCCATAAGTAACGATATTTACTTATCGTTAAATGATTTCGCATAACGGAGCCTTAAAACAAGTTTCGAGAGTTACTGCATACAGCCTATTTGAGGAGTTCGATGGCGCAGTGGTTTAGCGCCTGGCTCAGCGATTGCAGAGGTTAAGCAACTTTCGTAAAGGTCAGTCATGGGATGGGTGACCAAAAATTAATATTTCGAGCTCCTCCGTGCTTCGGAAGGCACGTGAAGCCGTTGGTCTCTGCTGAATTTGCAGTCGTTAACACCCACCAATACGCACTGGGCCCGCGTGGTGGGTTATGGCCCGTCCTCCTTAACCACCCATAAGAAAGACATGTGCCCCAGCAGTGGGGACATTAAAAATGGCTGTTGGTCACAGCATATTTATTCAATTTACTAGCGGCCGCCCGCGACTTCGTCTGCGTGGAAAGGTTTTTTTACTATCCCTCGGGAACTATACTTTTATTCGGGATGAAAGGTACCCTATGTCCTTCTCTGTACTCTTGACAACGTGTATGCAAAATTTCACGATGATTGGTTCAGTAGTTAAGACAAACAAACAAACAAACGGACTTTCGCATTTATAATATTAGTATAGTAAGGATGCTTTTACTGACCAAATACACCGTTAATTTTTAAGTATATCTAAAAATTTTATGGGGATATTAGACCACGTTTCTGAATATGACCGTGCAGTAAAAAGTAAAAAAATTAATAGTTTAAAAATATCGGGAACAAAATTTTGATTAATCGGCAAACTCACAAAAATAGCAACACACGTGCGTAGATTCATTCTTTTAATTATTTACGTAGGTAATTATTATTATTTTTTATTATTTTAGAAGGGGGGACACCAGCGAAGCCGGACGGGTGATCAGTCTCCTTGATTGGAACCATTTCACCCATTTCCCCAAATCCCCACAGGGGGAGGCAGGTTATCATTTACCCCACCGGCGTCGGACCCTCGAACCTACCTGTAAGCTTACAGTACCTGTTGAGTTGACTTATCGTTGACTGCTTTAGATCCTCTTCCTTAAGCTTGTCCGCTCCAAAGAGCTCCCAGCGCAGTGATGCGTACATCGGGCATTCTGCCATGAAGTGGTAGCTTGTTTCTTCTCTTTCTTTGCATTGCGGACAGATGGGGTCCTCTGTCCGTTTGATCACTGACAAGTGTCTGTTTAATGGACAGTGTCCTGTCAGTATTCCTACAATCGTTCTTATATTTCTCCTGCTTCGTTTCAGCAGCTCCCTAGTTTTCTTCTTGTCAACAGATTTAATGAAGATCTTAGACTGTCTACAGTCCTTTTTTTTCATCCATCTCTGGTTGGTTTCTTTGATTGTTCGAATTTCAATAATGTTCTTAGTAATTCTATGTGTGATTGGCAGTCTTGGTTCGGGCCCAATGAAAGGTTCATCAGCCCCTGTCCTGGCCAATTCGTCGGCTTCCTCATTGCCTTTATTACCTTCGTGTCCAGGTACCCAGGCAATTTCCACCTCAACCAAGTTTGCAAGTTCCTGGATGCTTTGTTTGCATTCCTTCACCAAGGCTGAGGTAGTCTCCGTTTTGTCAAGGGCTTTAATGGCTGCTTGACTGTCGCTATATATTATTATTTTTCCTACGTTATGATCGCTTATCTCACTTTTAATCATATGCGCACACTCCAGTATCGCGAATACTTCCGCCTGGAATACGCTGGCGTATCTGCCCAGATTGAAAGTAGCTCTTTTAGTGTTGGGTTTAGCTATGTATATCCCAGCTCCCGATAGCTTAGTTGATTCTTTTCTTGATCCATCAGTGTAGCATACTGCGGTGATATCCAGATTGTCTTGTTCTAGGTTCCAGTCGTCTCTGGATCTGATGCTTATTCTGTACTTTTTGTCCTCCTTTTTTATTTTTTATCCTCTCCTTTTTTATTAGGTCTTTATTAACCAGTATCATAGAAAGGTTTTCTTCGTACTTCTTCCCTATTTCTGCGTGACCTTTATCAGTGTGTCTTCCTATCCATAGGTTAGTGTTTTTCAGCTTAAACCATTGTTCTGTAGCTCTCTTTTCGATTTCAAGATCTATAGGACTAAGGCCTAGTATCATTTCTAAAGCGGCCGTGGGAGTTGTTCTCATGGCTCCTGATACCATGATGCTAGCTAGTCTTTGTACCTTTGTCAGTTCTTTTCTGTTGTATTCTAGTTGTGCCTTATGCCACCATACTAGTGCTCCGTGGAGAATTCTCGGTAGGATGATTGCCCTGTAGATCCATTAGTAGGTAACGTACGTAGGTAAACAAAATAGTCTCTTTTAATTACGCGCGTGTCATTCTATGAATGAGCTCTAAATCCAGAAATCAGTAAAATTTTGGGACATAAACAAACCTCAATATCTTGACCAATTATTAAATATTGAAACTTTTAACTGTACATACTTGATTAGAATAGGGATGAGATACACTTATTTCATTTTTAGAATATACTTAAAAATTATCCGTGTATATAGGTACATACGCATACATCACATACTTTTAATTACATTATTCCTAACCCATAAATCCCGCAACACATAACGTTCATGTAATTAATTCAAAAAACCTTTTATCCGGCGCCGCAGCCGGCGGAAATCAGGCGCCGTATGCGCCGGCACGTACCGTATCACACGGGACCGGCGCCGTATAAACAGGGTGTCTGGTAATACCCGAAATTCTGAAAAATGTTGATTGTTTCTATGAAAAACTGAGTAGTGACAACCTTAAGACGCAGTTGCACTATTGTTTTTGCAAATCCATCTTATAGAATGGTCAAAAACAAAAAACCGGCCAAGTGCGAGTCGGACTCGCGCACGAACGGTTCCGTACCAAAAAACGGATAAATAAATCACTTGATGGAAATAAGAGACAACGGTGGAACTACAAACATCCAGACCTGAGCCATTATAGGAAAGTTTGTTTTCTAAATTGTCCCAGCCGGGGATCGAACTCGGTACCATAGAGATGGTGACACCTAGAAAACCGGTGTACAAACCACTCGACTACGGAGGTCGTCAGATTATTGATGTATTAAATTAACAAATTCCAATAGGGAACATGCATATTTTTTTGTATCAAAATCAACGAGATCAAAATCAAAAGTATAATGAGTGAGAAAATCAACTGTAATATTAAAACTTCCCTCTTCCATCTTTTTCACGTGATATACCTAGTGACTTGAAGTTATTTAGCACGCAGCAGCAACCGCTGAAAATGCTATACAAAACGGTCATGATTTGTGACGTCACCCATCACGTTTCAGTCGCGTTTATTATGGAGTTAGCCAAGAATTTTCATTATCTCCTTAAATTTTGTGTCATACAAAATATTATTTCTTATTCGATATGTGCATTATATCCGAAAATGAAAAAAAAAAACGTTATTTTCCCCTGATTTCATCGTGTGATACAACTAGAATAAAACATTTTTTTTTTATTTTTCTGTTCCGTCACGTTTTTATACGGGCCCGCAGCGATCAAGCTCAAATTTATCAAAATCGGTGACTTATGCATTTCCTATTCTGTGGTAATAAATACCCTATGGTTTAGTGTTCTTAATGTAATAAATACTGTTTTTATGTAGCTTGACTACGACGCTACGAGTGTCGTAGTCGTCCGTAGCAAACCGCCTGTGAAACTACTTTTTTTCTGGAGGCTTTAAAACAGCATATTATTTTTTGTTACGGATGCGAGGACTGGCTGGTACAGGCCAGCGAGTGTCATGCATCCAATCTGCCACATTGGCTGATGATACTTGCTAAATGTGAGG